>JAHZTW010000001.1:484352294-484380970 GCA_020283515.1 Alliaria petiolata | reverse complement strand
TCTCTAAAATCTCTAAGACAAATTATGAAAAGGTATCAAAAGTATGAAGGCTAAACAATGCCTTGAAAACTATTTATAGAAGAGGATTTTCGTCCAAGGGCAATCTTGTAATTCTTCTGAACTTTTGGCAATTTCCTTTTTCTGATGGAAGCGTGAAGTTTGGCCGACTTTGTCTTGGTGTCGATCGACACAGATGGTGTCGATCGACACCATACTCGCAGATCTACTCTTCTGACTTCATCACTTCGCAGCTTCTTGCAAAATGCTCCAAAAAGATTCAGAATCTCCAATTATGCTCCAAACGTAGTCCAAACTATAAAGACTCAGAAAGGACTGGAAAAATAACAAAAGACTCTATAAAAACACTTATATCATGGCCTAAAAGTGGGTAAAAACCATGATATATCAACTCCCCGAGACTTAGCCTTTGCTTGCTCTCAAGCAAAACAGAAACTTAGACTGAAGTAGAAGTTTGAAAACAGGAACTTCCGAGTACTTCTTTAAAACGCCACAGTGATTAACACTTCTTGAATCCACATGATATTAGAGCCAACCTTAGGAAATGTTCAATGTACTTACCACAAGCTTAGCAATCTCCCAGTTCAAATCCAGATCCTTTCCTTGATATAAATTTCGAACTCTAACATTGGTAATGCCATAGAACTTTTCTGATTCTTTTCCCTTCCTTAGTACCTGAACAAGACATTCTCATACAGCTCCCCTATTTTCTCTTCCCTTAGTAAACTTCTGCGCATTTTCAGGGTGTTCTAAGATCTTTTCATTGACTTTTCTTATTCTTTTTGGGATCTCTGGAATAGTGCTACTCTCTACTTGTGTTTCTTGTGAGGAGACGTGTTCAAGAGCATCACTAATATTGTTCCTTGTGAGGAGACAGGCTCATGACAAAGGCACTATTCAAGACTTAGACTCTTTTTCTTTCTTTTTCTTTTCTCTTTTCTCAAGGGAAGATCAAGCAGAGACTGCAATTGCTTATATGTTCAGACTGAAAGGGGAATCAAGTTCTGCGCATTCCTAGTTCTTATAAGGGGATCTGAACTCGCCCTGTTAGACTGATTCCACTTGCAGCTTTCTACTTAGTAAGTCCTGCAATCAACTCTCATAACAATGGTTCTTCAAGTGCCAACTTCCTGTGGTTAGTTCCTAGAAAAATCGAAAATTCCCACTAATTTTGACTCAATAAAACAATTTTTGAAAACTTTTGACTCAAGACTCTCAAAACAAAATACAAAGTCAGTAATCACCTCCCCCAGACTTAAACAACACTGTCCCCAGTGTTATCAAGCCCGAAGTTGGCTAAAAGAAAGATTAGAAACAACCGAAAAGACCAGATAGAAGACTTACCTTCGTCTGCGCGTGGTGTCGATCGACACTAGCTGGTGTCGATCGACACTGGTCAATGTCGAGTCCAATGTCTTCCTTTTTCAACTGACTGAAACTAGGACTTAAGTAAAACCAAAACAAAATATAAAGAAAAACGTACCTAACAGTGGGTTGCCTCCCACTCAGCGCTCGTTTACAGTTATTAGCTTGACTGTGTCGGGGTTCAGATGTCTGGTGGATCAGAGGGTGGCAGTGAATGCTTCCCAGACGAATGTCTTCTCATCCATGGCGGTGTGTAGGCGTTAGGTGCATGAGAACGACCAAGGAAATGAGAAATAGCAGCAGGGTGGGCCGTGTTTTCGGGTGGGACACTTCGTTTTCCTGCAGCATTATCAAAAGAAACACCAAGCATTCTTCGAGAATCTCGTTGCTTGCATAAGTGTGTAGCATCTTTTGAACCTTTAAAATTCTTAATGACAAGATCAGGTGGTTTGGAATTCATTCCAGGGAGTGCGTACCTTTGCTTTCTTCGCGGTTTGTGGCTTGAAGGATGTGGAGGCATATGTTTGGCAGTATTTGAGACAGCGTCTGGTGTGATCCGCGAAGGGTGTCGATCGACACATGTGGTGTCGATCGACACTACGTCAGTAGCTCGAATCTCTTCACTTTTTCTCCAATTCAGCTCTGCAATCCTTGTTTACATAACAAACACATCGTCCTCCATCAACTTAGCACCGATTAGACACTCACTTTCGTCCAAAGTCCTGAAGATATGACTGTTCCCACTCCAATCTTCAAGCTCCACAACTTCCCTAGAGTTTTCAGCTAATGCATCTTGAATAACCAGCTTATCCTCTTGCTCTTTAGAATCAGGTTCTTCTCCAGCAATCACAGCAATACAAGAGATGGGTTTGGAAATTTCAGTAGTAGGGATAGCCTTGTAGAACACTTCTTTGTCTACAATAGCTCCTACTGTGGCCATGAACGGTCTTCCAAGGATGAATGGTATGCTAGACGTTCTGCTCACTTCCACCTAACAATTCATAATCACCTTTGAAAAACCCTAAACCTAACAAGCAAACTACTCAGACATGGTGAATGAAGAAAACATCATGAATAAAATAGTTTGCATAAAAGAAATCAATAGAAATAAAGGAGTTCCAAATTTGCTCTGAAAGAGACAAATTCTTCTCTCTAAAATCTCTAAGACAAATTATGAAAAGGTATCAAAAGTATGAAGGCTAAACAATGCCTTGAAAACTATTTATAGAAGAGAATTTTCATCCAAGGGCAATCTTGTAATTCTTCTGAACTTTTGGCAATTTCCTTTTTCTGATGGAAGCGTGAAGTTTGGCCGACTTTGTCTTGGTGTCGATCGACACAGATGGTGTCGATCGACACCATACTCGCAGATCTACTCTTCTGACTTCATCACTTCGCAGCTTCTTGCAAAATGCTCCAAAAAGATTCAGAATCTCCAATTATGCTCCAAACGTCGTCCAAACTATAAAGACTCAGAAAGGACTGGAAAACTAACAAAAGACTCTATAAAAACACTTATATCATGGACTAAAAGTGGGTAAAAACCATGATATATCAGTACGGCAAGTACGTACCCAATGTCCTTTCATGCCGCATTTGTAACAATCAATTTCTCTTTTTCTTTTAATTTCCCGGCCATCATTTCCTTTAAAATTCTTACTATATTTTCCATCGTTTGAATCATTATGACGATATCCTCTTCCTTGTCCACGTCCATATCCACGTCCACGACCTCGACCACGGTATCGACCACGTCCACGTCCTTGCCAATTATTGTTACTGGATGATGCAACATTCACTTCTGCGAATGGTGCAGATCCAGTTGGACGACTTTGATGGTTCATCATCATGAGCTCGTTATTCGGTTCTGCAACAAGGAGTAATGCATCAACTCCGAATAACGAGTATATCCATTCGCCCGGTATTGTTGCTGCAGGACTACATTACCAGGGTGAAATGTGGAGAGAATTTTTTCAATCATATCATAATCTCTTACAGTTTCTCAACATAACACCATTCTGGATGTTATATTAAACATCACATAATTATAATCGCTAACATTTTTGTAGTCGTGAAACCGGAGATTTAACCACTCGTGTCTGGCTTTTGGTAAGATCACATATTTTTGGTGATCAAACCTTTCTTTTAGAGATTGCCAGAGATCTGCATGATCTTCTTTTATGATGTACTCATCTTTTAAACCATCATGGATATGGTGATGTAAAAACATCATGGCTTTTCCTTTTTTTCTCATCTGATGTCGTTTTCGACTTATCGATGGTATCCAAAAGCCTGATTCCTATTAGATGCGTTTTCGCACCTACATCCCATGTCATATAATTTTTTCGGCTATATCAAGGGCAGGAATTTTGAGTTTTGCGAGATTTGACATTATGACTGAATAAGAAAAACTTAACCGAATTAATTTTTTAATGAAAAATATATGTATAAAAATTTGATCAGAGTAACGGCATAATAAAAGACAATAATAAAAAGCAATATGAAGAGGCCGAGCCTACCATAATAAATGAACATGGATGAGGATTTTAATCTCCCACTCAATAAATAAATAAATAAACAAAGATTTGGATTTTAGTTTCCCACTCAACAAATATGATCTGAGGAGACATAGTCTACCATGTGATCATTTCGATCATGAAGGCAGAGCCTACCATAACGATTGGTTCGGAGGAGGTAGAGCCTACCATTCCGGCATAACAAATAAACGGGAAAGGCAGAGCTTATCTTCCCGTAAATAATAAAATTCAAGATAAATTAAATACAAATAAATCTTACATTTCTGCTATATAGATCTGGTATACAGACAGATCGAAAGAGGTTCGTGCTGATAACGTATTATATATTATATATGTGTTGATGAGTTTTATTATTATGTATATAATACTATAGTTATGAATTTGTAAAAAGAGGAAGAGGAGACGAATGTTAAGAGAGGGAGTAACTTTCTTCACTTCTTTTGTATGTATTCATTACAAAGAGAGAGCATGCCTATTTTTTTTTTTTTAACATCGAGAGAGCATGCCTATTTATACTATAGGAAAATGAATATAATAATGAACATAACCGACAATACTAAGGCGGTCGGGTGGATAATTATTATCCATTCGTAATAGGAAATATATAAACACAAAAAGCTAAAACAACGAGAAAAAAACTATGTTGGACGAAGCAAAAGAGCACTAAACCCTGATCAAAGTACACCCACAAAATCTTCAAAGAAACCAAAAGATGCAGAAACTTTAACAAAATCTTCAAAGAAACCAAAAGATGCCGAAACTTTTAGGACCAATAATTTAGAAATACGAAATATTTGATTTAATCACAGAATAAAGGATAATCAAAATAGAATAAAAACGAGTTAAAAAAAATCATAAATAATAAATCGGTGAAACCGAAACACTGGAACGGAGTCGAGGTCACAATATCTTTCCTTAACTCAAAGAATCACCCGTAGTGTGATATGTATAATCATGATTCATGAGTCTCAGGATACAACCATTCAACCCCGAATCGCATCACTCGATTGCGAGTCTAACGAACTTGTATCTCAACAAATACCCTCGAACTAAAGAAACTACCTGATGCAGTAGTGGATTGAAGGAATGTGTTTTTAGCCTTTACTTTGATCTGATGATCTGTGTTTGGATGATTTGAAAAGAGAGGCTAACCCATCATATATATAGTATGAGAGGGGACTTGAAAACATTCCAAGTTTCCAATGTGGGATACTTTAACTTTCACAAAAAGTTATAGCTAATGGAAACTTTCCATTTGTTTAGGCTTCTTCCATAAGTAATTATACCTAATGGAAACTTTACATTTATTTAAGCCTCTTCCACAAGGAATTATAATTAATGGAAACTTTCCATTTGTTTTAGCATCTTCCATTTGTTTGGGCCTCAACCCATTTCTTATTCACACAAAAACACAAAATAATAAAGCCCAATTGTCTTTATTAAATTTTTTGTTCCAACAATCCCCCACATGAATAGAATGACATCTAAACAAATGAAGACTTTACAGACTCGATAAACTAGATAAGACTTGACTTAGACTAGATGCTGACTTGACTAGACTAGACAGACTTTTCGAGAGTATAGCGAAGACTAACTGTATCTGAGATAGTAGCTTCTCAGCCTTGAACCACTCATTGTTGATATCTGCCGGAATTACTCAGCCAGGTGGTGAACTTGATGTCTTGAACCGCCTGGTTTTTTATGTAAAACTAGACAACATATATAACCCAGCTTCGTCTTCTTGTTGAGTTAAGTTCTCTATTGTGTTCATTTTGGCATTGAACATTGCCTGGTTTATCTTGAGTGAACTTGGATGAGTATAGCCTGATAGAAACGGCCCCATTTCACACTCACTAGGTGATTGCCATGTACTTGTCACATATACAGAGTATACTGTTATTCTATAGACTATGGTCTTATATCATTAAAAGCCTTGATGCTTAACCATTAATTACTTACAAAAAGCACTGTTATCATCTTTGGAACTGAGCAACTTACAGTGCTTGTTTTTAGACTCTGCTTGATTTAGTTGTCCCTTTTGAACCTAGATCTTGGGATCTCCAGTCACATAGGTTGGGTATCCATCATGGCGTCATCTGTATCCATAGGCTTTAAACCCATTCCTTTTGATGATTTAAGAACTTGATCTTGCGGCAAGCTTTTAGTAAACAGATCCGCTAAGTTTTCAGCCGATTTGATGTAGTCTATTGTCAATACACCACTCGAGATCAGTTGTCTAATGGTCTTATGTCGTCATCGAATGTGGCGAGACTTGCTTTTGTAAATATTATTCAGTGCCCGGGATATAGCCGACTGGCTGTCACAATGTACCCGTAAAGTTGGCACTGGTTTCTCTCACATCGGAATATCTTCTAGAAAATTCCGGAGCCACTCAGCTTCTTCTGCTGCTTTATCTAAAGCTATGAACTATGACTCCATGGTTGATCTTGCCAGAAGTGTTTGTTTGGAGGATTTCCAGGAAATCGCTGCCCCACCCAGAGTAAAGACATATCCACTTGTGGACTTAGAATTTCTGGAATCTGAAATCCAGTTTGCATCACTGTACCCTTCTAATACAGTTCTCTACCATAATGCAGTCCATAAATTTTAGTATATCTCAAATAACTCAAAACCCTTGCTATGGCTTTCCAATGAGTGTGACCTGGATTACTCGTATAACGACTCAGTACGTTTACTGAATGCGCTAAGTCGGGTCTAGTACAATTCGTCAAGTACATAAGACTCCCGATAACTCTTGCATACTCCACTTGTGACACAGGTTCGCCTGTATTCTTCGTTAAGTGTAGTTGAGGATCAAGAGGAGTTTTGGCGTTCCCGTTTGAGTGGTTCTGAAACCGCTCTAGGATTTTTTTTTCCGCGTAATGACCTTTGAGACAGAATTATCCCTCAAGCGTGTCTTGTAATCTTAATCCCAAGAATTACATCCGCTAATCCCAAGTCCTTCATATCAAACTTCACCTTAAGCATGTTCTTAGTTTGCTGAATTATGTCTTTGTTACTGCCTATGATAAACATGTCGTCAACATATAGACACAACATAACGTATCCATGTGAAGCGATTTTGATGTATAAACATTTATCACATTCATTGATCCGGAAGTTGTTTGACATCATTACATTGTCAAACTTCTCATGCAATTGCTTTGGAGCTTGCTTAAGTCCATATAGAGACTTTTTAAGTCTGCATACTTTCTTCTCTTGTCCAGGAACAATATAACCCTCAAATTGATTAATATATATTTCTTCCTCTAAATCTACATTTAAGAAAGCTGTCTTGACATCCATTTGATGAATTTCAAGGTCTCTTAAAGCTGCAATGCCAATCAGCGTACGGATCGATGTTATTCTCGTTACAGGAGAATACGTGTCAAAGAAGTTTAATCCTTCCTTTTGACGAAATCCTTGCACTACAAGTCTTGCCTTGTGCTTCTAGATTGAACCATCAATCTTCATTTTCGTTTTGAAGATCCATCTACACCCGAGAGGTTTACTACCTTGTGGTAAATCAACCAATTTGTAAGTATTATGTTGCATAATCGAATCGATTTCACTATTAGCAGCCTCCTTCCAAGAAGGTGCGTCAGGTGTAGACATTTCTTCTGCAAAGGTTCGTGGCTCATTCTCTGCTAGAAAGGCCGTTATGAACTCTGAACCAAACGTTTTCTCCTTGCGAGCTCGTTTGCTTCGTCTTGGTTCAACTTCTTCTTCTTCTACTTCGATTATAGAAGTGTCTAATGAACTTGCTTCATTTGTGACATCTCGTTCCTCACGAGTTCGTTTAGGATTCGCTTTATCCTTACAAGGAAACACATCTTCAAAGAACGAAACGTTCCTAGATTCCATGATAGTGTTCGCATGTATATCTGGTATATCTGACTTATACACCAGAAAGCGATATGCACTACTGTTCTTTGCATATCCAATGAAGATGCAGTCTACTGTCTTTGGTCCGATTGTGACCTTTTTAGGAAGTGGAACTGCAACTTTTACCAAGCACCCCCACACTTTCAGGTATTTGTACGAAAGTACATTACCTTTCCAAAGTTCGTATGACGTTTTGCCAATATCTTTGTATGGAATTTTGTTGAGGATATGATTTGTGGAAAGCAACGCTTCCCTCCCACATGTGCTGGGGTAACCCAGATTCCTGCAACATTGCATTCATCATCTCTTTAAGAGTTTGGTGTTTTTCGTTCTGCAACTCCATTAGATTTATGTGAATAGGGAGCGATAGTTTGATGGATAATGCCATGTTCTTTACATAATGCATTGAAGGTTCCATCATATTCGCCTCCTTTATCACTTCTAACTATCTTAATAGTTATATCGAGTTGGTTTTCAACCTCGAGTTTATACTCCTTGAATTTTTCCAAGGTTTCATCTTTGCTTCTTAGCAAATAGACATAACAATATTTTGTACTATCATCTATGAAAGTCACAAAATATTTTTACCGCCTCGAGTTTCAACAAATTTTAAATCACACAAATCTGTGTGAATTAAACCGAGAGGTTCGGTTGTTCTTTCGACCAGAGGGGATGGGTTTTTGTAAGTTTTGCTTGTACGCATACTTCACATTCTTGAGACTTATCTCATGTCCTGAAGTCATCTTGAGCTTCACTTCGCCACGACCTTCAACCTTGGACGAGCCGATGTTACCCATTAACAGTCGCTCTTCACTCTTGCATTTTTGATAAGTGCTAAACATGTTCTTATCATTGCATATGTGAGTTCTGGCACCTGTGTCGTACCACCATTCCCTTGGGTTGTCCTCAACCATGTTGACTTCTGTGACCACATCGCAGATATCAGTCATGTTGGCTTGAGACTTCCTTTTGTTTTTGCGATTGTGAATTTTGATCCACCATCTCACGCTTGTGACAAATTCACAAGAACTTCATTGCACCCTTTCACTTCATAAAGCTAGTAGAGGCTTTTAGAGAAATTTTTTTTTTTCTCTTGTTCTTGTGAACAACAACATTAGCAATGTGCTCATTCAGAACACCACTTGCTATGTGGATTCGAGACTCGATCCGCAGTCTGACTATCAAGTTTTCAAGGAAAATTGCATTCCGCTTATGTTTGAGAAGGTTATGGAAGTTCGTCCAACTTGGAGGAAGCTTCTCAATGAAGCAGCAAACCCGATAGGTTTCACAATGCCTCATGCCTTCAGCGTGAATCTCATCAATGGCCTCGAATCCATCATCTGATACTGTTGAAATTTCACCACGGTGAATTTCTGGAATCCAGAATCTTCAATTCGATACTTCTTGTCAAGGGAATCCCAAACCTCCCTCGAACTTTTTAAATCTCCAAACAAGTTGTACAACGGTTTGGAGAGACAGTTCAGGATGTAGCCTTTGCACAAGAAATCATTGTGCTCCCAGGCTTGAACCGTCGCAAGGATCATTGGATCGGTGTTGCCTTCAGGGAGATGAGGTCTCACTTCGCTGGTGTACTTCTGCAGGTTCATAGTTGTTAGATAGAAGAACATCTTCTTTTTCCACATCTTAAACTCAGCTGCAGTCCCATCGAAACTTTCGGGAGGAGAGACATGATTTCCCTTCGAGATTTTGGTCTCGATCACGCCTGACGCCACTGTTTTTGGAGTGCCGTCCAGTTCCATGTTTTCCAAGTTAGCTGCAACTTCGGAAGCGTCGTTTGACATTCTGATGCACAGAAACAAACACGAATTAATACCACAAAGTATTAAAAAATTAATTTGGTACGAACCAACATTAAAATTTAAGATCCGCGTATAGCGAATTTATCTTCGAATCTCCGCAGAGCATTCGTCAAAGCGTTCGCAAACGCGTTTGAGAGGCGTTTGTTTTATCAAACCCTAATTCAAATCGGCGATTACTTACTGATTGTAATGCCTATCGTTTTATTGATCGCAACCAATAAGACGAGAGTAATAAAACCGATTAAAAAATCCGAATAAATCGTTTTGAAATCGATCGATGAAAAACCTTTATTTACTCGTGATTAAAATCCGTTAGATGTTCATAGAACACGAACGGATTTCTTTGAGTTAAGACTGTAAGACCAATAATTTAGAAATACGGAATATTTGATTTAATCACAAAATAAAGGATAATCAAAACCGAATAAAAACGAGTTAAGGAAAATCGTAAATAATAAATCGGTGAAACCGAAACACTGGAACGGAGTCGAGATCGCAATCTCTTTTCTTAACTCAAAGAATCACCCGTAGTGTGACAGGTATAATCATGATTCATGAGTCCCAGGATACAACCGTTCAACCCCGAATCGCATCACTCGATTGCGGGTCTAACGAACTTGTATCTCAACAAATACTCTCGAATTAAAGAAACTACATGATGCAGTAGTGGATTGAAGGAATGTGTTTTTAGCCTTTGCTTTGATCTGATGATCTGTGTTTGGATGATTTGAAAAGAGAGGCTAACCCATCAGATATATAGTATGAGAGGGGACTTGAAAACATTACAAGTTTCCAATGTGTGATACTTTAACTTTCACAAAAAGTTATAGCTAATGGAAACTTTCCATTTGTTTAGGCTTCTTCCACAAGTAATAATAGCTAATGAAAACTTTCCATTTATTTAAGCCTCTTCCACAAGGAATTATGGCTAATGAAAACTTTCCATTTGTTTACTTTCCATTTATTTAAGCATCTTCCACAAGGAATTATAGCTAATGGAAACTTTCATTTTGTTTGGGCCTCAACCCATTTCTTATTCACACAAAAACACAAAATAATAAAGCTCAATTATCTTTATTAAATTTTTTGTTCCAACAAAACTGAACCAAAGAACATAATAATCAAGAAACACCACGAACACCACTAGAAAGCCGAGGAGCCTAAAGAAGTAACTAGGCCGAGTTCAACCAGATATAATAACAACGACAGAAAAAAATGCATGACCGCAACAGAACAGAGGAAAGGAACCACTAGGGGCGGAGCCACTTTGACGTCTACGGGGTCATGTGCCCCCTACTCTTTTTTATGTTTTCCTTAATAACCTAAGTAATTTGATTAATTATTGTTCTTATATTTGCTAATTCTACTGCTATGCCTCCGGTCAAATTTTGTTTTAGATCCGCTCCTGGGAACCACATTAGTAATCTGATTGTAGGGAAATAGATACTTGAATTAATAATCTTTACGTTTTCCAAATGCATGAGCTTTACCGCGCATTAGTAATTTGATTGTAGGGAAATAGATACTCGAAAGTTCTGCATCGATTTGTCAAAACTAGTATTTGATGAACTGTACGTATTAACCATCAAAAGTTGAGTTAAGGTGTCTAATGAAATTTATCAAAACCTATTCAATGTAATGAATATTTTTATCTTACAATAACCAACGCAACCTAAGTCTATTGATTTGTAAAACATCAGTCAAAGCCATGAGTAGAAAAACTATAAATTCGTGTTTTATGTTCAATACGGTTTTTATTAAAATCCCAAGCATATCATCTATTATATCGTTACATATTTCCAACTGATTATCCAAAAGCCTAACGTTTTCCTTATTGTAATCAATTGATCAATTGTAATACTTTAGATATTGAATCCACATAGAGTTTTGAGTGCACAATAGTTCTTAAAATAACACAAAAGCTAAGTCGAAATATGATTTTGGGTTTTGATACGAATGAAAGTAAAAAGACAGAAATATAATGCAAATGGCAAGCAAATAATGATTTCTAGAGATGTAAAACTTATGATTTAAAACGTTGGAACGTCAGTGAATCCTTACGGGCCATGGTTTAGATTATTCAGATTTAACAAACTAGAGGCATACACAAGTGTTCTCATTCTAGAGTCGAAACATCATCTAGTTCGGTGATTTCCATATAGTGGTGGCTTAAAACTGAGTTACATATAATAACCTAGACTACATTTTTCAAATGCATTAGAGGCAAAATGATGCAGAGATCAATGAACATGTTTGATATCTCACTAATACCACCTAGAGTTAGTGCTAACGCTTTAAAGATATAGTCTATCAATTCCATTTCCGGATAATCATAAGTAGTGTGCAAGTATGATTTTTCTAATATCAATTACTAGATGATCAGACTAGCAATATGCAGTATTGGCTGGAAAGACAAAGAATCTACTTCTACTCAATGTAAGCGCCACTCTAGAATCATAAACCTATCTACCAAACCATGATATGGATCCTCGTTAGAGACCCCTAATCCCAACAAATGATTACTCACACATATTCATCCAATAAGCAACAACAACAACATAGATAAACATATTATTATTCAGGAAATAACCCTTGTTGGTGAAACAAGGATGAAATCTTCTCTCAAAGCACAAAGTAGCAAAATCTCAAACCAAAAACTNAAGCAACAACAACAACATAGATAAACATATTATTATTCAGGAAATAACCCTTGTTGGTGAAACAAGGATGAAATCTTCTCTCAAAGCACAAAGTAGCAAAATCTCAAACCAAAAACTATGAAAAAAAATGAAACTTTATATACCTCAAGGGGTCGGCTAGGGTGAATTTGTGTGGTTAGAGACGAAATCGCCAAAGAAATTGAAACTTTTCATTTTTTTCGCACCATCGATCTATCGAACAAAAATGAGTTGGGTCGATTGGCCGGTCAATTCAGATATTCCAGGGGCTCCTACTCGGGTTGGATCGATCCACCGTTTGACCTGTTTTGGTCGATTGGCTGGGTCGATTCTAGACCTATTTCTTTTGCTTGTTGTTTTGTTTCCAGATGTACCAGTATTCAATAATTCGAGCATAACTTTTGATCCACTGTCTTGGTTGACTTCAAATCACTTGGAGATAAAAGCTAATATCCATGGCTATCTTGTGTACAAATTTGGGGATGATATGATGTTGTGAAGTCCTCAATATAACATCAAACTTTTGGTGCTCATAAGTTGTTCAATCTCAAAAGTGTCCAAAAACATCTTCTTTTACTCAAATACTTTAGATTACCTGTCAAACCTTTATAAACTCAAAAAGACTGAAATCATTGGATTATAACCAAATACTCCTTCTGTTCCTAAAAGAAAGAATTTTTGAATTTTATTTTTGTTTCACAAAGATAGATAATTTAAGTTTTATATGCATTTTTACTTAGTCAAGGATGAAAAATTGTAAACTTTAAGAGAATTAATTGAATTTTCTGAATTACTATTTGTTTAAATTTATAGAAAATTGTTAATTACAAAAAATGATGCATTTATAGTCAAAATTTAATATCTTTTCTTAATATGTGTAAGAATTTCAAAACAACTTTCTTTTAGGAACAGAGGGAGTACAAATTATTTCTTTATTTGAAACATATAAAAATACTATTGAAAAGTAGTGAAATACTTAGTATATCAACATACATGTATTGTTCTAGCTTAATTGAAGTATTTATGTTGCGTAGTGAAATAGGTAAATCTTTGTGGATTCGATCGTGACTATACTAATTGTCTGTTGCTGTGTATTTTGAGCTAGATTGGTTGAGTTAAGTAAAACTTGACACTTACATCAGGAGTCGATATAGGACCGAGTGGGATTCGGTAAGGAACGCGGCCAACTAGACTTGCAAAGTGACTGGATAAGGTAGAACACGAATTATGGAGGAACCAAATTTGTTGAACGGGCTAAGGTAGTACCATGGAATTATTTGGTTAGTGACTTGTCTAGTTTTGAACGCCTCCTTCTTGCTTCCGAGCCCACTTATTTCTTGCAATTTTTCTCGCTTTATCTTCCCCACTCTCAATACGCCTTCTTCTTGCTTCCGAACCCACTTGTTCCTTTCCCGTTGATGCCTCCTCATGCATTCTTTTCTTCTTCGTCATCTTCATCTTCTAGAGATCATGTCAAAGCTGCCGTTGCGCCCGAGGCCAATAAATCAAAAACGTCTAAGTAAGCTCCGGCAATAATCGACCAGGTTGACGTTCCCGAGGCCGATCCTAGAGTCACTGAGGCGTCTTATAATGACCCGAGGTTGCAGCTACTCTCTTCTCCAAGATCCTTGCTTCGGGCAACGCTTTCCCTCCCCTGGACACACTCACGAAGCGGAAGAAGTATGCAAACATGGCTCTTAAAGGAACCAAGGTAAAATTCGTTATTAGCCCAGATAGTCATTCGTTGCCCCGTAGTATTCCATTCTACACACTTATGCCTTCAATTTTCTCCGTGTAGTTCATCGCTGCAACCAACGAGGTCATACTCGGATATGAGATGGATGCCCGGGACGATCAGAGACGGGTCAAAAATGCCTGCGGCGCCGCTGCTATCCCGAAGACGACGCTCGAGGAGGAGTTCGTGAAACGCTACAAAGTCCTTAAGGCTGAAAAGGATGTTTTCAGGCGTCAGCGCGACGAGGCGGAGAAGAAGACGTCATGTGTCCTGGATCAAAATACCCAATTTAAGGTCGACCTGGCTTCCTTAGAGAGGTAGGTTTCGTCCGAGCGGGAGATGTTCGAGGCGAATCTCGAGAACGCGCGTCGACAGGCGAGACGTAAACTTGATAAGTACCGGGAGAGGGTCTTGCTTGCCGAGGCTAAAGTGGCTTTGCTCAAGGGAGACGTCTGAGACAGGGTTGCTGATTTGGCTGAGGTCGAGGGGAATCTTCAGTTCATCAGTGTTCTCCAGGGTCCCTATCCTCCTACTCTGGAAGGTGAGAAGACGAGGCTGACGAGGAAAAAGACCGAACTAGCGGGTGCCTACGAGGAGTTTTATCGGCTCGCAACGGATCTTTATGACGATTTGAAACATTCTCCTGTACCGCGGATCCGTTGCCAAGTCTCCCAGGTGGAGAAACGCTCGAAGTCTCAGCTTCGAAGGTCGGGATCACATGTCCTTCCGGGTCGAACACCGATACTCTTCCTATAGGGGAGATGCTTTTCGAGAGACGATCCGTCGAGGCGCCTTCAAAGGACGATGCTGCCAAGGATGCTAACGCCGAAGCTGCCGAGGATGCTGACGCCGGAGCTGCCGACCCAAACTCTATTGTCTGATTTTTGTTTTATCTTTAAAACTATTATCGTTATCGTCTTTTGTCTTTCGAACAAAGTGCATGGACGGCTTTATCCACCGGATTATTTATGCAAGTTTCTGGTTTTATGTCTCGTTTCTACTATTCTGCTTAAGTATTGTCTCCGTACGGCCCCGTTTTGGTGTTCTGACTCGGGTTTCCGAAATGTTTTTTGCCGAAGCGGTTCAAAGCCTTAGTTTAAGTCGACGTTATTTTGGAAACGAGCTGTTTGGCGGATCGTGAACCGACCGTTAGTTATTCTAGATTTAGACGATGCCGTTCGGGTTCGTCTACGGAATTTAGATGGATGTTGCTTCAAAATGACCCGTTTAGGAATTGGTTTAGGCTGTCGCTGCTTAGACGCGAGCCGTTTGTTGGCCGTTGGCCGAACATTGAGTGATTTCTTGGCCGAAGTGATTTGGTGTTCACCCGGCCGTGATTTAGACAGACGTTGTTTAGAAGCGGAGCCGTTTATCGGGTTTATAGTCGAACATGTTTAGTTACCTCGTACTTAGGCGATAAACGCTCGAGCAGTACAATTTTCGCGAGGTGGCGATGACCAACGTTATGCAAGGGTTGGGGTTTAAGTGTTCTTCTAGATTAGGACTTGACCGTGTTAACGACCTATGAGCCTGTTTAGATAACAACCGTCAGAATATATTTCGGGATATACCCATGAGAGATTGGACCGAGGTATACTCAGTTTGAATTTATATAGCGCGCTTTAAGTCTGTGGAAGACGTAGAGAACCTTATGATTCTTAACGAATGTGAAGGTTAAGATCCCGTTTGGGATGTAGATGTTCGTATACTGTGGCCAACAGCAAACGAAGTGATAAGAGTTGGTGGAATGAGCTAAGTAAACTTTTCATTCAAAAATATTTTTGGTTTACATAGCGCGGGAGTATATGAATATGCGTACCCCACTCCCTCCCCTTTTAGGGAGGGGGGAAGTTGAACCCGTCATGTGACGAGCTGCTTACGTACCTCTTTCAAGGATCAAACCGCTGCGTAGTTTGTGTTTTTGTGACGAGTTACTTAGAAGTAGTACTTCTTCAGATGCATCGCATTCCAGGATCGTGGTACCGAAGCGTATGTCGAATGGTTGGCGAGCTCGTATACTCCTGGACGGACCACTTTGGTTATTCGATACGGTCCTTCCCAGTTAGCCCCCAGTTTCCCAGTGTTTCGTTCTGCTGTATTTTGAAAAACTTTGCGGAGGACTAGCTCTCCTTCGTGAGACCTCCGACTTTTGACGTTGGAGTTGTAGTACTTTGCAGTGGCTTGCTGATAGTTTTGAATGCGGATGAGTGCTTGATCACGTCTCTCGTCGATTAGGTCTGCTTCGTCTAAGAACATAAGGTGGTTGAGGCCCTCTTGCCCCAGGAGGATTCGTCGTCGTACTCCCAGATATTCCACTTCGGGGGGATAACGCACTTCGTTCCTCGGGGTTGTTCGATGTGACCATAGGACTCCCTCCAGTTCGTCTGCCCATCTACCCTTCTTGGCATCGAGGCACTTTTTCAATCCGTCGAGTATAGTTTTGTTTGCTGCCTCGGCTTGCCCGTTGCCTTGTGGGTATCGAGGCGTCGACTTGCTTAGTCTGATTTTCCACTTTTCGCAAAAAGTTTCGAAAAGTGTTGAGATGAATTGTGAGCCGTTATCGGTTATGATTTCGTACGGGACACCATGCCGGCAGATGATGTTCTTCCAGAGAAAGTTCTCGACCTGGATGTCTTTGATACTGGCGAAAGAGTCCGCCTCGACCCACTTTGAGAAGTAATCCGTTAGAACTAGCAGAAATCTCTTCTGCTTGGAGCGATGCAGCGGGCCAACGATGTCCATTGACCAATGCATGAATGGGTAAGGAGATGAGATTGAGGAGAGCAGCTCGGTAGGCTGATGAATCGCCGGGGCGTGGCGTTGGCATTTTTCACATTACCCCGAAAACATTTCGCAGTCTTTTACCATGGTCGGCCAGTAATATCTGTGACGTTTTATTTTTATTGCTAAGGACTTTTCGCCGCAATGATTGCCGCAACTGCCTCCGTGAACTTCCTCCATTATTTTGTGTGCTTCCTTCCCTTCGACGCAAGTCATCAATGGTCCCGAGAATCGCCATTTCAAGACTTCTCCGTCAAGTAAGATATATCGAGCAGTGGTGGTCCTGTTTCACAGCTTCTTTTCTAGATGTACCATCTTCTGGCTTGTTCAGGACTGCTCTCTGTCTATGTATTGATGACTGGTTTGAGAAGATGCATGACTGAGCCATCAAACAGATGATGCATCAGACGCGACATCAGAAAAATGATGTATCAGGCGACATATATGACGTGTCATAAGACGAGACATCAGAAAGCATAGTTTTTTATGGGAAGTGTACATATTCAAGATGCAGGCACGTCTTGAATTTATTTCTTAGAGATAAAACTCAAGAAAAGNGAGAATGTGGTGATCTTCATCCTCAGCTCCTCGGATCTCGCGTCATCAAAGAAATTGCACAGGAATGCATTCTTTGTATCTTCCCATGTGGTTAAGGATCCCGGTGGCAACTGCTTCAGCCAATATGATGCGTCTCCAGCAAGCGAGTAAGGGAAAAGCTTGCAGAAGAGATAATCATAGGAAACTCCGTTGGCCTTTATGCTTGATGCCAAGTCTTCGAATCTCTCGATATGATCCATCGGGTGCTCGTTGGGTAGACCATGGAAAGGATTCTGAGCTACGAGCTGGAAGTAGGCAGGCTTCAGCTCGAAGTCAATCCTTTGGAATGCAGGAGGACGGATCGCAGCTCTATTAGCATAGAACTGGTCTGGGCGGTTGTACTCGCCTAATGTTCTTCCACGTCCAGCTTCTACAGGTGCGATTTGCATCGCTTGTTCTATGATTACGGCGCCAGCCTCATCTATTTTCTGGATTTGGTTGTTCCTTCGGTGCCTTTCCGTATCGAACAGATTGCCAGCTTCATCCCTTGTCAAAATCACAAGTCCCGCCATCTCTGTCTGCGACGGGTGTCGATCGACGCTAGAGGTGTCGATCGACGCTAGAGGTGTCGATCGACGCTGATGTTGAGTGGTGTCGATCGATACTGGTTGTGTCGATCGACACGCGGACAGATGCTCGGTTCTTGCGTCTAGTTTCCTCTTCCTTGTTGCTTCTGATACTGGGTATGCACCTGAAACGAAAGAGAAGAAACTAAATTAGTAACAAAAACAAAAATAAAAACCTAGACAAAATCCTAATACTAGAAATCTGTAGGCAACTAATCTCCTTCCCCGGCAACGGCGCCAAAATTTGATATGGGTCAAATTTACCCTAAGCAACTCTCTCAAATTAAGAGATCAGTTGTAGTACTTAGGAATCGAATCCACAGAGAAGGGATAGACACACAGCAGTTTTCTAAATTCGAATTAAGCTAGGAAGAATAATAAAAGACATAAAGCGATTAAAAACGATGTAAACTTCAGGAGACAAAACGCTAGGTTCAGGGAAATTATCAGGTGATCAAAATTCTAGGTCTAGGCGAATGTTAGGAATTATTAAGCACTGTTCTTGAACTTGAAACACTAATGTAAAATCAACCAACTCTCGCTGCGAAGATTATCTATGCCTAAATTCCAGAAAACCAAATCTCTAAAAACTGTCTTTTATTATCTATGCCTTATTTGCTTCCATAGTTTTTACACCTCTGTAAAGACTCTCGCATCCGCGTGACAGGACCATGATATAAGTGTTTTTATAGAGTCTTTTGTTAGTTTTAGAGTCCTATTAGAGTCTTTACAGGTTCAGGTACGTTTTGAGCATAATTGGAGATTTTGGAGCATTTTGGAGCATTGTGGAAGAAGCTGCTGAAAATATGAAGTTGTGATGAACAGTGTCGATGAACAGTGTCGATCGACACTGTTGGTGTCGATCGACACCAAGTTTTCCAGTTTTCAGAATCGAGAAGTTTCCATATTTTGAAGAAAAGGAAATCTCCAAAACTTTTCCTAATCTTCCAAGGAATTGAAGATTCGTACCTAGACATATAAATATAGTTTTTCAGCCATTGTTTAGGCATAATCTCATACTTTAAGAACAATAGAAGTTTAGGTTTTTAGAGAGAAGAATTTGTCTCCTTCAGAGCAAATTTGGAACTCATTTATTTCTATTGAATTCTTTTATGCTTTCTATTCAAGTTATGATTTGTGTTTCATTAATCATGTCTGAGTAGTCTGCTTGTTAGGTTTAGGGTTTTTCAAAGGTGATTATGAATTGTTAGGTTGAATTAAATTGTTAGGATAAAATCATTAGAGTTCTTCATCTGGATTTGTGTTTAATGCTTATTTTAGCTTCGCGACCTAGAATCTGATCTTAGGTTAATTAATAGATGCGAGAGTATTATTAATTGCCTGAACTAGTATTAGATGAGCAAAATACCTATTCGCAAAGAGATTTGGTTTAGGATTTTGTGAACAATTGAACCTGATATTAATGCTTGTCTGAATTGTTTGAATTCGCAAAGAGATTTGGTTTTCTTGAATTTAGGCATAGATAATCTTCGCAGCGAGAGTTGGTTGATTTTACATTAATGTTTCGAGTTCAAGAACGGATCTTAATATTTCCTAACATCCTGTCTAGACCTAAAAATTGGATCACCTGAGAATTTCCCTGAACCTAGCGTTTCGTCTCCTGAACTTACACCGCTTTTAATTGCTTTCTCTCTTTACTTTTATTATTCTTCCTAGCTTAATTCGAATTTAGAAAACTGCTGTGTGACTATCCCTTCTCTGTGGATTCGATCCCTAAGTACTATAACTGATCTCTTAATTTGAGAGAGTTGCTTTAGGGTAAATTTGACCCATATCAAATTTTGGCGCCGTTGCCAGGGAAGGAGATTAGTTACCTACAGATTTCTAGTATTAGAATTTTGTCTAGGTTTTTATTTTTGTTTTTGTTACTGATTTAGTTTCTCATCTTTGGTTTCAGGTGCATGCCCAGTACCAGAAGCAACAAGGAAGAGGAACTAGTCGCACTGAACCAGGAGCTCGGTCGTTTGGAACGCAAGAACCGAGCATCTGCCCGAGCGTCGATCGACACATCTAGTATCGATCGACACCATCCCTCAGCGTCGATCGACACAACAAGCATCGATCGACACCGTACGCAGTCTAAGCTGGAACGTCTGATTCTGGTACGCGACGCGGATGGAAACTTCGCAGACCTGGAGGGCAACAGAAGGAACGCCCAAGAACAACGACTTGATGAGGCTGGCGCCGTCAAAGTCAAACCAGCGATGCAAATCGCACCTGCAGAAGCTGGACGTGGAAGAACATTAGGCGAGTACAACCGCCCAAACCAGTTCTATGCTAATAGAGCTGCGATCCGTCCTCCTGCATTNCGGATATCGGCTGGTTCCCGATATGTTACCCCAGTGAGGATTGTTTAGCTTGGACTTCGTTCCATATCGGCTACGCACCGTTGTGCTAGCTCGACATGAAATGCCCCGGGGTGATATCGTGGTGTTAACCCGATATTACATCCCGTTGTTGTGCTAAACAATTTTCACATTTGTTGAAGCTCCTCTTATGTGTAAGTGACCTCACCCTATCTTTCATGGGGCCCTGAAATCATTAAACTAGACTAGAAAATGTATTAATATGTACATGGATAAGCTTGGGGTGCCTCTCAAGAGCGCTTTGTTTTGAGTCACTTAGCTTGACTTTTCTTGATCACTTTTTAGTGTGAAAGGGGGAAACGAACATCCCTCGATCCCGTGGGAGGATCCTTACTTTCCTTGATCATCGAGATGAAATCAGCCAGAGATACATTGGAGGTTCTCTCTTTGCTTGCCTTAGAACCCTCTTGATTGGTCAAATCGGTGTCTTTTATCACCTTAAGGTAAGCAAAGGGTCTAAACTTTCCCTTGCATTTCAGCTTGTATCTCATCTCACCACCAGTAGAGAGAACAGGTTTGAGAGTCATACCTTCCAGAAGATCTCCGAGGGTTTGTCCTTTCACATAGGACTTCTTGCAAGTGATTACTCTTTTTGGTTCTTCTAGGGCTTCTTCTGGTTGTCTTTCGAACATTGCATTGAGGCAGACTCCATCAAAGCTAGCTCCATCGTAGCATATTTCCAAGGATGGATATTTGGTCTTCTCAATCGTCTTCTTGAGCACAAGTGAGTATGCATGTTCCTTCTCATTGATTCTCTTCCCTTTGGTGTCAAAGTGCATTACCAGGCTTCCGGTTAGTCTCAGCTCTACCTTGCCGCTTTTGCAATCAAACATGCAACCGGCAGAGGCTAGGAATGGTCTTCCCAACAGGAGAGTTTCCTTGACATCTTGGTCCATTTCTATCACCAGGAAGTCGCTTGGCAGTAACACGTTCCCAATCATGAGAGGTAGGTCCAGCAGCTTCCCAACAGTCTTTCTTTCACTCCCATCGGCCAGTGATAACGGCTTCTTGCAGTCGGTATAAGTTTTGTAGCCGAGACGCTTAGCCGTGGCTAGACTCATCACGTTGATGCTTGCCCCGAGATCACACAAACAGTTATCAAAGGTGATTCCTCCGAGTGTGCATGGCAGAGTGAACGACCCTGGATCTTCGAGCTTCTTCATTACTAAGGCTTCTTCCTTATGTTTCTCTTCACGAGTTGCTGCATTCCTCCCTATTGTTGCCATTGCATCAGCATAGAGCTTGTCCTTCAAAGCTACTAGAAA
Source organism: Alliaria petiolata (assembly GCA_020283515.1). Taxonomy (NCBI): domain Eukaryota; kingdom Viridiplantae; phylum Streptophyta; class Magnoliopsida; order Brassicales; family Brassicaceae; genus Alliaria; species Alliaria petiolata. The sequence goes on along the minus strand of JAHZTW010000001.1, from coordinate 484,359,336 downwards.
ATCTGGAATAGGCTTGGTCTCGTCGGCATTGTTGAAGAGATCTTCAACTTTCTTCAATGTTTCGATCAATTCGGCCTCTTGTTCCTCTATGAGACGCTTCTTATGCATCTGGGGGTATGGCATTGGCGGTTTGTAGACTCGCAGGAATGGTGCTTTCTCTTCAGGGATCGCCAAATTTTTAGAACTCCCTCCCCTTCTTAGGACGTCGATGTCCTCATCGACTTGAGCCCGTTTTGGAGAAGTGATTTCGAGTAGATCATGTTTTTCCTCGTCGAGAGTGGTGATCATTTGGCAATACTCCTTTGGATTCATGACGGATTTTCCAGGAAGGTTGCTTGTTTGGCTTGTAAATGCAATGCCTTTGTTGTTTTCAAGTGTCTTGACACGAGCGGCCAAAGCTTCAATCTTCCCGGATAGTTCCGTGTTGACACCATCAATCTTGTTATGCACTTCAGCAAAACGTTTGTGTATATCCGCCTGGATATGTGTTTGACCTTGGAGAAGTTGCTTTAGAGTGCCTTCCAAGTCGAAACCAGCTTGAGCAGGTGGGTTTCTTTGTTGTTGTTGGAAGCCAGGAGGTGCACCGGCTTGTTGTCGTGGCTGGTAGCCGTTTTGATTTTGGAACCGCGGTACAAAGCCTTGTTGATTCGTGTACGGTATGAATTGTTTTGCTCCTCCTCCTTGTTGCTGAGGGTAGGTCTGGTCTTGTGGGTTTGCGACGTTCGTGCTTCGATGGAAAGGTTGTTGTTGGGTCTCGAAGTGTTATACCCTCCTTGAGCGTTGATGTAGTTAACATCTTCATACTGAACGTCCTCCCCTTCTTGGACTTGAGTGAGTTCTTCCACGAAATGGACTTCTTTTTGAGTTTGGACAAGTAGTAACTTGTCAAGCTTCTCGTTGAGCTCTTTGATCACTTTCCGGCTTCCATCCACTTCTTCTTTGGAGCCACGGTTGGACCTGTCATAGTCTTCGTGGTAAGAGGAGTCACTCTGAGCTAAGTTTTCAACTAACTCGAGACCGTCTTCAACGTCTTTTGCTAGGAAATTTCCATTGCTCGCTGTATCGAGCAGCATCCGAATCTTGGGAATGACACCTCGGTATAGTGTACTGAGGAGTGATTCTTGGCTGAATCCATGGTGAGGGCACTGAGTGGAGTAACCCTTGAATCGCTCCCAGGCTTCACCAAAGGTCTCGTTGGATTTCTGTGTGAACCCACTGATTTCGTTTCTCAATCGGGCTGTCCTCGATGTGGAGAAGAACTTTGTCAGGAAAGCCTTCTTGCAATCTGCCCACGAGGTAATGGATCCGTGAGGCAGAGTCTTTTCCCATGCGTGTGCTTTGTCTCCCCGTGAGAAGGGAAACAGACGCAGCTTGAATCCATCTTCGCTTACTCCGTTGATCTTGGTCATGGCGCACACACGATCGAACTGGTCGAGATGGTCAAGTGGGTCTTCCAAGGGCAGACCGAAGAATCGGTTATTCTGCACCATGGAGATGAGACCACTTTTGATCTCGAAGTTGTTGTTCTACACTGGTGGTGGCTGGATACCGTGTCGGCTTACGGTCGATATCGGTGCATCTCCCGCACCGATTTGCCTCACAGCTCTTGGAGCAGCTGCAACACCAGGCTGGCCTTGTGGACCTTGTACGCCTTGTGGACCTTGTGGTCCTTGGTGGCCTTGTTGGCCTTGTGCACCGGCTGCGCCCGCAGCTCCTTGAGCACCTTCTTGGTTTTCCATCGTCACACGGTTTACAGTTTTGGCTTGTTCCCGATTTCGTCTGGCTGATCGTTCGAGCAGGTGGATATCGTCTATTCGGGGAACAAGATTTGCTGTACCGTGTGAGCGTAGGTTCATATACCTGTCAAAACAGATATATACGAGTAAAAGTGTTAAATAACTTGTAAAAATTGAAACTTGTCCTTATAACGACCTAGTACCGAAATGACTAAACTTTCTCCCAAACGGCAACGGCGCCAATTGACAAGCGCGTTTTTACGCTACTTGGGTCAATCCCAACACTGTCAACCGAAAGCAGTATAGTGTATGGGGTATCAAACCATTTTGGGAGCGTTAGTGAACAGATCGGTCATATCGGTGTCATAAGTCAAGCTCGAAATGGATAAAGATTAAACCTTTACTACTAAAAACGACTAAAAGATAGATCTTGTGTCACTCAAGACCCTAAATAAGAGAATTTTAAGAGTATCAAACAGAAAATAAGTATTTGAACGGTAAAAAGATAAGCTTTCAATGTAAAAGAAGGATCTTGATGAGTATCATGAACTAGGTGTCTCGGTTTGTCTATCAAGCTCAAGCTTTTGGATCACATCAAGACTTGGTCTTTTGATGGTGATTCTTAGGTAAAGGGATCCTCAAATTGTTTAGCCCATGGCGTTTGGGTCTAAACTCTTTGATTCTCTATCACCATAGACTATCTCTCGCATAGTGGTACAATAGAAGAAACAAGCATCTACAACGTCCCTATTGAACCGTAAGACTCTTATACAGATGGTTAGTCTTAGCCTAAGAAATCAAACTCTTGTTCATGGATCCGGCTAAGCAAGCACGTGGCGTTCGTGTCAAGCCGCCTGTGGACTTTAGGCTAGATGGCCAGACTAGACCAAGCTTTGGGAATAATAAACAAGAAAGAATCTAACTTTATGTTTTAGCTAAGCAAGAAATATAAACCCGAGAGTCCCTTGGTCCTTTCAACCCATCAAAGTCCTAAAAAGACTACTCACAAGCCATTCGAGAAACCTCAAGATCCATAAGGATGAGAGGGTAACTCATAGGCTGCAAGATAGTCAAAAACAAAAAAAGGAAGAAACTTTCAAGAAAATAACACTAGGCTATAATACTTAAAACTTCAAGATTGCATAAAAATCAAAGCTTTGAAACAAGCTTCAATGGTGAAAATACAAAATAGTTCTCGGTTTGAAAGAGAAGACAGAAAAGTAAAACTAGAAAGCGTGATGAAAGGATAAGAGTGGAGGACAAGTATTTATACATAAAAGAGGAAAAACCTAAAACGTTGGGACCACTTTCCCGAAATGGTACTATTTTGGACTTTAGCGTTTCGGGCTCAAGTCGTGGTGAGCAAGCCGATATGCTAACTCTTCTAGTTCTTCGGGCAGTCTCCATGTCGGGCAAGTCATTTCGGGATCATGTCGTGAAGGCTCGCCTTCCTTGTTACTCGAATCGGGTACTTCCCGTTGCCTTGCTCCGATATCCGTCTTCATGGAATCCTTTTGCTGGATCTTCGCTCCGAGGTGTTCCTTTCGGGACTAAGTCGCTGCTACTCGTGGAGGTTCGTCGTGCGCTTGTCCATATCGGCCACTGGGTCGCGATCCATGCTCGATATCATCTGTTCGTCCTCCATTTGTGATCTCCCTTCTTGGTTTCTTCTTCGGACCATCCTAAGCACCTGAGAAAACACTCCAAACATGCAGGACTATGCAGAAACCTAACCTAATGCATCTAAACCTAACATGAGTGAATATGTGATGAAAACTAAGGTGAAAGTGCAAGAATGAAGTCCTAACTAGCATGAAATGTGTGCTAAAAACAATGCAATTTACAGAGATATCACTAAGACGGGCTGACTTATCGAGTGAACCTCGGCATTTTGTAGCATCTCTGGTCGGACTAGTCCTACTCCGAACCGGGGGTGTTACAAATGGTGGTATCAGAGCATGGTTTTAGGATCATGCTCACGGGACAAGCCTGTTTTCAACGTTTTATCGAGTCAAAGGTGTCGCAAAAACCAACTTAGGTAATTCGGTACGTTCTGCCCAGTAGATAGTTTAATAGTTTGTTACCCGAGGCATTAGCCTTGTGTATTGCGTGTGATTGCTTGTTTGATTGTTTGCATTTTGAATTGCGTTCCTTTTGGTTCGGTAGGAACACTACATGTTGGTGGAATTCCCACACATGTTTTATTCGACTCGGGAGCGACGCATAGTTTTGTGACTCCCGAGGTAGCGTCTAGGTTTAGTATTCCTTTGGTGAGAGAGGATGTGAGTGTTTCCGTATTAACTCCCGGAAATGAACCCCTTAGTGCAGTAAAAATGGTCGTAAGAGTACCCGTAGAGGTTAGGAATAGAAACTTTAAGGCAAACCAATTAGTAATGCCCCTAGGTCATTTCGAGGTGATCCTCGGAATGGATTGGCTGTCTAGTTATATGCCCAATTAGATTGTGAAAAAGGTAGAGTAACCCTTAGGAACCAGAAACCCGATACGACATACTATGGGATTAAACCTAGTACGGTAGTATCCATAGTAGCCGCCGCAAGGGTAGTAACGCAACTAGAGTACGGAGAGGCGTATTTAGTTGTCATTCGGGTGGTTGAGGAGGATAACGACGAGGAGTTAAGGGTAGAGGATATCCCGGTGGTTCGAGAATATGCAGATGTATTCGAGCCGCTAACCAAGTTGCCCCCGCCAAGGAAGAACCCATTCACTATAAACTTAGAATCGGGAGCAGCGCCAATAGCAAAGATGCCCTATCGGATGGCCCCAGCCGAGCTAGCTGAATTAAAGACACTGCTAGAGGATCTGATGGGGAAAGGATTCATTAGACCAAGCTCATCGCCTTGGGGAGCACCAGTCTTATTTGTGAAGAAGAAAGATGGCAGTATGAGACTGTGCATCGACTATCGCGAGATCAACAATATCACGATCAAAGACAAGTACCCACTACCTAGGATCGATGAGTTGTTGGACCAGTTACAAGGAGCTAGTTGGTTCTCAAAGATAGATCTCGCCTCAGGCTATCACCAAATATCAATCGTGGAAGGAGATGTACACAAGACGGCGATTAATACAAAATATGGGCAGTACGAGTTTGTAGTCATGCCCTTCGGACTAACAAACGCCCCAGCATCATTCTGGAGAGCACTGCAAGGTGCGTTGGGAACCGAGCTACATATCAGTACAGCTTTCCATCCAGAAACAGACGGGCAGACCGAAAGGACGATCCGAACCTTGGAAGACTTGCTAAGACTGTGCATTTTAGATTGGGGAGGCGTTTGGGAAGACTACTTGCCTCTGATCGAATTCTCTTACAACAACAGCTATCATGCGAGTATTGGTATGTCGCCATACGAAGCACTATATGGGAGACTATGTCGAACCCCTCTATGTTGGACAGAAATCGGAGAAAGAAGAGTGTTTGGGCCTCCAATAGTAGACGAGACGATGGAAAGATTGCAAGTTATACGGAAGAACATGAGGAAGGCTCAAGAACGCCAAAAGAAGTACGCTGACCAAGGACGACGAGAAGTAGCATTCAAGGTTGGAGACTGGGTATACCTGAAAGTATCGGCACAAAAGGAAAAATATAGATTCGGGAAAGTAGGCAAACTGGTAGTACGATATATCGGGCCGTATCAGATCAAAAGAAGAGTGGGCGAAGTAGCGTATAGAGTAAAGTCACCATCAGACATGAATTTACACCCGGTATTTCATGTGTCAATGCTATGAAAGCATATTCGACACCCGGAAGCAATCGAGCCTGAGAGGATAGAAGAACTACAAACGGATTTGACCTATCCGGAAGTACCTCTCAAGATAGGTCTCAGAAGAGTACGGAAACTAAATAACATAGAGATTCCTCCAATACAAGTCTTTTGGAGAAGGCAGAACCGAATGGTGGTCACGTGGGAGGATGAACAGATATTCAAGGAGAAGTATCCGGAGTTCTTTAATTCGAATGCAGCAATGGAGCAGGGAGAGCCATCCCAAGCTTAAGAATTCGAGGACGAATTCTGTTAAGGGGGGAGAATGTAATAACCCTGTCAAAGGGCTAAATGACCCGGACAGAGTATTCAGTTATGGAGACCCCTCAATACAATTTTAAAAATTATGGGATTTTATATAGAGGTAGCGAAGACCTTACTCAAGACTATGGAAGAAGAATTTCTCCAAGAAAAATTCTTCCGAGCGCTCTAAAAATCGGACAGTCCGATAGATGCGTTGGAGCCGCGAAATGGGTTAAGCGAAGGAGAAACCCACTCGGTCATGGACCTATCAACTCGAGAATTTAGGCAACTTATACTAAGCCTAAGATGAGCCTATCTACCAAAGAAAACCGTCAAATTCCTGGAGGAAGTCGATAGACGCACTTGGAATCCGAAATAGAGCCAAACGAAGCGAACGCGGGACAAGGACGGGTGTATAATCCATTACTTCGGGATTAAGGAAGAAGGAAGGAGTCATAACAATCACATACTTATTTCTCATTGGTTGGGAAGAGATAAGGATGAGTAGGTAGAGTGTGGCGTCTTCTTATTGGTTGGGGGAGAGAAGGTAAGGTGTTAACACCCCATTGGTGGAGAACCTCTATATAAACACCCTTAACCCTCATCCCACCCCATTAGTTGCTACCTTAGGCGTGCTAGAGAGTGTGTGAGAGAGAAAGAAAGAGAGAAAAAAGAGAGTGAGTTCGTGAGAGAAAATAAGAGAGTTAGTTCGGTTTTGTGAGAGAGTGTTCGGATCTATGTTTTAGTGAGTAAGGGGAGAGTTAGGTCTTAGATCTGAGTGTTGTGTCACCATGAGTGCTTAGATCTGAAGAGTTTTGGAAGTTTCGTCAGATCTGGTGAGTCCCGGTAGAAGTGGACTATCACGGTTGCTGTTTGTAATGCAGTGTAGATCTCAGATCTGCATTGTAGTGCAGCACTAGCCACGATAGAATAGGTTATATGATTGTGTGTTTGTGTGTGGCTAACGTGTGTTGCAGGGAAGCTCGGATCTGTGTAGATCTGAGGGTATGCTAACATTTGAGTGCAGGTTTAGCCTCAGATCTGTTAGATATGTGTGCTGCGAAACCCGTTGGGTGAGGTAACGGTTTGATGCATGTTCGTGGGACATGTTATCATCCTTACCGAGTGGTGTGAAGGGTGTCAGGACTGCCAGATCTTTGATCCACTTGCATGTTCCTTCACCGTATGAGCGAGTGTACGGTTTATGGTAAAACATGTTGCATGGCTGGAAGGTCATGTATGCGGAGTTGTATTAAACGTGCATGAGCGAGGTTCAAGCA
>JAHZTW010000001.1:484338600-484349783 GCA_020283515.1 Alliaria petiolata | reverse complement strand
GACTAAGGAGGATGTGAGTAATTGTGAGACAAAGGATTTAGCTTCACCCCCAAAAGCATGTAAGAAGGAGAAAGAATCTCATGAAGAGAATGCTTTGGGTTATGGTAATGTTGAAGAAGCTTTAGCATTGGATGGAGCTTGCTTGGAAACTATTTTCTCTACCACATTGGAAGATGAGAATAAGAATAGCAAGGGGCAAAAGATAGGTAAAGGAAATAAGGCCAAGAAGAAGCCAAACCAATACAACCATCCCATTCTTGCTCCATCCTCTCACACTATGAGTCTACACCCTTTTAGACTCATAGATGGAGCCATTGAGTACAATGTGAAGTGCAAGGGTATTCCTAAACCCTTTGCAAGTGTCAAAGCCATTTGTCATTCCACAAAGAAGGAGAATGACAAGGAAAGGGTTGAAGAGCTACTCTCCATGGTTCTCAAGCTTAATCTCACACATGGCACAAGGTTGGATCCATCTCTTACACCTCATCTCTCCATCACCACCTTAACAAGGAGTCCCACTACTCCTCCTATCCAACTCCCTAAGGACAATGGCTAGGACCAAGGTATGGTCCTCTTTCTATTTCATTGTATATACCATTTTGTTTTTGTTGCTTTGGTCTCTCTTGAACTTCTATTACACAAGGGACTGCGTAATTTAAGTTTGGGGGAGAGGTTGAGAGACCTCGGCATTTTGTAGCATCTCCGGTCGGACTGGTCCTACTCCGAACCGGGGGTGTTACACTTATGACACATCAAATTCACATGTTTGGTCGAGTTTTTGTTTTGTTTTACAAGGTACAATGAGCTATGACCGGAACTTCGAGGTGCGTTCGAAGAATAGAGAGAAACTAAGCTCTTCGAGGAGTTCTTAGCTTCAGCAAGAACACGAGACAGTACTAGAAAACCCGAGTCTAGACACCACTCTAGGAGATATGTGGAGGAACAAAGAAGAAGGTTATGCGGTTCGCGGATAGCACGCACAAGCCGCGACGATTCACCTCCACCCCAAGCGCAAGGTCCGAAACTTTGGAGCACCAATGGACCCAAACATTGATTATTTGAAGGAGATGAAGAAGATGGAGATAAGAACAACCTTGAAGATCGACTACTCCACCTTAGACGCTTTGGGCATCACCGAGGATGTCACGTGGTACTTGGATAAGCTAAGGCTCAGGACCTTTATGGAGATTTATCGATCCACTTACAAGGAGCTCGCGCAAGAGTTCTTATCTTCGGTTCAGTTAACCTACCGGAGAGGAAGGAAGTCACATCCGAAGGACGGTACTCTCTATTTCACCATTGGCTCTAGGAATTATGAGCTGAGCATCCCTAAGCTCTGCGAGATCTTTGGTTTTGACTTGAGGAGCGAGATAAGCATTGAAGAAGAATGGAGTGCTGACCTTTGGGGACTTATGGGCTGTGGCATTTATGACAAGGGAAGGCATCCGTCTGCTTTTCTTTCACACCCGGCCTTGCATTTTATGCACCGCCTCATAGCACACCGACTTTACTCTCGCAGCAACCAGTCATGCATTCTCATTCCAGAGCTCGTCCTACTTCAGTCCGCCTTTAGAGACGAGCCACTTTCAGCATGCCTTGGATGCGTCCTAGCAAAGAGACTCGTGCGAGTGAAGCACGATGTCACCGCACCTAGATGCGAGACTGCCTTCACGACTTACGGAGGCATCATTACAGCGATCATGGAGGCCGCAAGAGTAGACACCAGCATAGAGGCGCCCCTATATTAGGCTTGGTTAGACTTGTCCCAGTTTCAGACGGATAGGAACTTGACAGGCGCAGCCAAGCGATCCGTCAGAGGACCCACCACCACACCTCATCTTCCTCCATGCGCAGCACCTCACGATACGCTGCACTATCCACCTCGAATGACCCCGCGATCACCGCACTTCAGGAGCAGCTGGCACACCAGAACGAGATGCTTGAGAGGATGGCGTGACAGCTTCGAGAGAGAGGACACATAGATGGCGACCTTTAGACCCTGAGTTCAGATGCCTTGAAGACTTCGAGTCTCGGCCGAAACTCTTTCTGCTTACGAGCATGGTTCCATTTATTCCACCCATATCCTTTACTTATGCTTTATTTTTCATTTATTTACTGTCATTTCCGACCCATCACCACTATTTCACATTGGGGACAGTGTGAGTTAAGTCTGGGGGGGGGGGGCGGTTCGTACTAATGACTTTGCTTTGTTTTGGTTTTATTTGAGTTTTTTATTTAGAATTAAGAATGATGTATCTCGATATATATGATATGGTTTTAAGAACTATGATGCAAAACCAAGGATGATATTCGACCAGTGTGCTTCTACGCTATTTCAAGTAACAGATCTTTCAAGCTTTAGTACTAGGCTAGGCGGTAGCTGATAAGCAGTTTTTTGGTGTGACTTAACAATTACTCAAGCTACTACTCATGTCATTGTAATACTTGAGGATCAATCCATATGGAGATGGTTAAGATACTAGGAATGCATACAACTTCTTAATCTAAGCTAGCAATAAAGTTTTTGGATTTAACTAACAACCTAAGTGATCAAACAAACCAAATTAAAGCTAATTAACTACTAATCAAGATTATCAAAAGACTAAAATGAATCCAAAGATGGGGTTATCAATCTAAGGTGTTCCAAGAATCAATCTTTGATGCCAATCAATAACATAACATGCTAATCCCTAAGCTTAGAACTCAATAGCTAGACTAATCCACTTTCATGGCACTAATCCCTTCATTAATCATCCTAATCAAGATCAAACTTTCATTTGTGAAAAGGAAGCTAATAAGCATAATGAAACAGTTCTAAATTGCTAATAAACACCCTAGACAATCACTTCCATGAGCTAGGAATGTAAATCCCTTGTTTAGTTGGTTGGGGAATTTCATCAAACACCTTGTGGGTGTGAAATTCCCTAAGGCCTAGTTTTAGCTTGATCATGGCTAAACTAGAATTTAGAACACTAAACAAGGAGGGAAATGAGAAGATCTAATCCTAGGCATCAAGATTAACCCTTAAAACACCCTAGATCTAACCCATCCTTAGATCCTAATGAAACTACTCACTAATCATGGTTAAACCCTCAAATCCTATGAAAGAGATAGAGTTAATCATGATTAGAGAGATAGAGAATGAAAGATTAATAAAGAAAAGTATTAAATTGCATAAACTTTAAAGAAATGTCTTACAAATTACTTAGAAACCAAAAAGGGAAGGTTTTCTAAGCAAAAACAAGAGATTAAAAGATACTTAGGAAAAATTAGGTGTTTTCCTATTTATAATGAACAGTGGACGACCCGGATCAACCCGGAACAAACCGGTTATTGACCCGGTTTAAGTCTGAAAATCGGGCAGCGTATCGAGCTTGCTAGGTCGATACGCAGCTCGATATGCTGCTAAAATATTCTTCAAGGAGTGTGTCGAGCTTATTAGCTCAACACAGATGCCCGATACGCCGTCTTCGAACTTCGGATGAGATATGTGTCAACCTTAGCAGTCCGATACGAATGCCCGATATGCCATGTTTCAAAACTCCGGGTGGCCTGTGTATCGAGCTTAGTAGGTCGACACAATCGTCCGATACGCGTACTCCGTCTTCCCTGCCGAGCTATATCGACCTTAGTACCTAATTAAGACTCAATATGCACAATATGCAACAGCCTAAGCTAAAACTTGCTAAACTCTAATATGGATGCAATTTGGACTAAAAGTAACTAAATAAATGCATAAATGGATGCAAAACTATCTAAAATGGATGCTAAAATATGCTAATTTATGAGTATATCAACTCTCCCAAACTTGCATTTTGCTTGCCCTCAAGCAAACAAACATGACAAATCTAAGAGAGAGGTTTAAAGGTGGGAGCTCATTATCCAAAAACGCCAACAAATACAATCAACTCAATGTCCTAATTCTTAATTCTAAGGTGCATTTGAATTCATCCTACTCCAAAAGATTTAGCCATGCCCATCTCAACAAACAAATGCACTAAGACTTTAATCTAGATAAGTCTCCCTATCAAGCCAACTCTTTAACACTCATTAAGTTGCAAACCGTGAATCATGACAATGCAATGCAAGTGAATTCATTTGGCTAAGGGACTAGGCTTTGAGATAAAAAATGATATCAATTCATGTGGCTTCCAATTCGCATAAGGGTTTCACTCAAAAAGGATTAAACTTCATGCATAATGCTAAAGGTAAAAGACAAGTGATGCATACAAGACTAGACTCTCATCTACCCCAAATGCTATCAATGGTCCTATACCCCTCTCATTTATCTTCTTTAAGTCTCACTCAACCCTCTAAAGCTACCCTTTTCTCTCAAGGCTCTTTGTGCCTTGCTAAACCCCATGGATTCATAAAACACTTCTTCTTCTTATAGCACTTAAGGGGAAACTTCTTCAACCTTTAACTCATAGCGAATGGTGTGATCTTTTAACAACCTAGCTCTTCTCTTTATACTTAGGTAGCCCTCTTCTCTTTCTTTGGCCTTTTAGCCTCTTTTGATTTTTCTTTTCTCTTACTAAGGCTACCCAATTCCTCTTTACACTTAGAGCTACGCTTTTTCTTTTCAAACACATGATCCACCATTTCAAACTATGCTTCCCTTATTCTCCTTCCAAGCCTCTTTCATTCCCTTCCTTTCTACTCCCTTCCACAACTCATCAAGCTAAAATGCAAGCATATAATCCATTCCATAACAACAAGCAATACTGCGACCCATACCCCAATTCCTAAGCCTAAAGCTAGCCTCGATATATGAGAGCTATAATCTACATGAGAGCCTAAACATGTCGTCTCAAACCTAACACTTTATGCTAAGTTTAAACAAAATAAGGCCTCACAATAATTATCACTAGAACACTTGGCTTTTAAGGAGGTAAGGTAGGGTGGGGGTACTACTTGAGCTAGCAATAGAGTGGTAAAGTGAGTAAGAAAGCTCAAGTATGTCTATTATCCATGAATTCACTTTCAATGCAAGGCATGATATTTAAATGTCAAATTTTGGTTCAAGTGAGTAGAGTTGGATATCAATTTCAAGACCCTATTTCGACCAAAATCTAGTGGCAAGTGAAGTGGTCCAAGCATGGTTCTTCCTTACTTTCAAGATTTTCAAATGCAACAAAGAACTACTAACTAGGACATTGAATTGATTGCATGAGTTGGAATTCTATAAGGATTGGCTCATCATTGCTCCCAATGCATATGAATGAAATTCCTACATGCAATGCGACTAGACTCAATCCTAAAATGCAAATGCAACATCTAAATGACTTTCTTTTTTGGAAAATTTTCAAATTTTTCAATTTTTTTTTTTGTTTTTCTATTCCTTAAGTGAATGCATGAGACTCAAAATGCATTAAAAAAAAAATAAGACTCACAAAACACAATGTCAAATCTCTCAACCTCTCCCCCCAAACTTAAATTACACAGTCCCTCGTGTAATAAAAGTCTAGAGGAGACCTCAATCAACATGACATAAAACACAAAATGAAAAGCTAAAAGAAATATATACAAGAGAGGTGGAGGTACCTCAAAATTGTGAAGAGGAGAATGATCCTAAGGAGATCGATTGGTTACTTGAGGAGGGAGATCGGCTCGGTTTTCTCTTCCTTGGTCATGCTTCGTAGGAGGAAGAGCAAGGTGGGTCTTCTTGGACCGGTTTCCTTGAGCGCATCTCGAATGAATGGCGCCTATCAAGGTCCGTTTCACTCTCTTCTTCATCCGCTTCCTCACCCGCATCGCTTGTGCCCTCTTGTCTACCCCTTGTGGAGGACTTTCCCTTGATGATGGTCTTTAGCCCTTTGATCGTGTTCTTCAAATCCTTCACCGTCTCACAGAGCTTCTTGATAGCCCGGTCTTGGTACTTGCTCCACCTCTTGAGAAGACCAATGTGTGCATGGGCTTCTCTCAATGTCGGGCTTGGCATCGGGTCTATGCAAGAGGCGAAGTAATACCTCTCGCTACCGTAAAGAAGTGTGCGGTGAGGGAAGACAAGGACTCGCATGTCGCAAGCTTGTGAGCGGGACGAGCCATGGTGATGAACTTAGCTGGACCCATGTTTTTGAAGAGAGCTTGGAAGTCCTCATAGATTCCCAAGGCACGCAGCTTCTGCTCATGCGGATACTTCGGTGCCTTGAACCGCATGCCCATGTATGCCTTAAGAAGTTCCTCGGGTGAGAGCTTCTTTTTAGGCCCCTCTTGTGTGGCCTTTGCCTTCCCCTTTGAAGCTCTCGTGACTGGCTTCTTTCTTCCCCCAACCGTCAACTGCTCCTCCTCACTACTAACTTCTTGGTCTTCAACTACTTGCCTCTTCCCTTGGCTCTTTGATGACCTTGCTTGAGAGCTTGCTCCTTGGCTTGTTGCATCTCCTTTAACTCTTCCCATTGTTCCTACAAGAGATACAAAGCTTGTAGAGAGAGTAAGCAACCCATTTTGAACAGCAAATAGCAGCAACTAGCAAGCAACAAACAAGATCAATGCCCAATTTTCGAAAATTCTCCCTAATTTCACACTTAGCAAAATTTTGGCAAATTGAGAATTTTCAAATCACCCACATTCGTGTGCTACTTATTGGCAATCCATAAGCATGATCAATGAAAGCTAATGCAAGTGAAAGCCCCAAAATCTAACAAGGTTCAAGAGTTTAATTTTAATTTTCGCACCATGAACCCTATATGCCAAATTTTCAAAAATTGACCATGGAAATCCTAATGTAGCACTCGAAATCTACTCCCTAACCGTATTCAAGCAATGCCCAAGCCACAAACAATCAATCCGAACATCCTAAAGCAAAAATCCCCAAACTTTCCACCATTAGAGCCAAAGATGAAAAGCTTGGTTTTTGGATTGTTTATCTCGTGAGCGGCTTGAAGGATGAACGAGATTGACTTAGAATCAATGAGAGCACAAGAATTCTAGCAATAGGCTCTTGGAATCACGAAAGTTGCTTGAAAATTGAGAGAGAGAGACCTAAAAATCGCAAGTGTGTGTGTGTGGGGGCTAATTTTTGTGTTTGGAGAAGAAGAAGGGGGAGAACCGGCTTAATTAGAGTGAATTAAACCGGTCAAACCCCGTTGACTTACCTGGAAAAGGGGCGTATTGAGCTATGTAGGTCGATACATAGCTCGATACGTTTGCAGACGGGGCTTTTAAAACTGTATCGAGCTAGGTAGCTCGATACAGATGCCCGATGCAGGGGTCAAGCTTTCACTGGCTCGTCTATATCGACCTTAGTAGGTCGATACAAAATCCCGATATGGCCCCGCCAAATTCTCTGTAAGAGCTGTATCGACCTTGGTAGGTCGATACATAGCTCGATACCGTGCCAAAATTTCCTTGGCAAGTTTTTGCTTTTGGCTCAACCTCCTCATTCCAAACCTGTCATCTACAAACACTAGAAAACATATTACTGAATTTAAAAAGTGCAAATATATACAAAGATAGACATGGGAGTGCCTCCCAAGTGCGCTTGTTTAAAGTCACTAAGCTTGACTTTTCAAACCCTTAGGCATAAAGGTGAACAAGGAGTGGAATAGGCTTTCCTCCTCCTTTCTTGATGTACATGGTGCCTGCTCCAGCTTGCAACACCTTATTTTTCATCTTAGACTTCCTTGGTGGCTCAGCTTCATGTTCAACAAACTTGATGCCATCAAACATTGCTAGAAGACTTTCACCATCAAAGCTTGGCCCATCGTATTCATTGTGATCAAGGGTTTCATCCTCACTCATCATCACTCTAGAGAGACCCATCAGCTGCTCCTTAGGTGGTTCTTCTTCAACTTAATTAGTGTCACATGTGAATGTCACACAAAGGCTCAAAACAAAAGGTTTCATAGGATAGAAGATCTTTGCATTCACATTCTTGAGGATCACTCTCTTGTTGGTGAAGTCAAGGCTTGCACCAGCTGTGTTGAGAAAGGGTGTCCCTAGAAGAAGAGGTAGCCTCGCTGCTTGAACCATATCCATCACAATGAAATCAGTTAGGACTAGACACTCCCCAACTTTCAATGGATAATCTTCTACAAGGCCTAGAAGTTGCCTTGAGGACGCATCAACAAAGGTGATGTGTGATGAATACTTCTTCATAGTAGTGATTCCAAGGTTCTTAAACATTTCAAGGGACATCACATTGACACTTGAGCCGGAATCACACAAAGCTTCTTCAACCTTCAAGTCTCCAAGAGAACAAGAAATCAAAAAATTTCCCGGATTACCCAGTTTTGGGATAACCTTGGACTCATTCCTCGCCTTGCTTGTTGAATCTAGACCCTCTATCAGCTCTTCAACCTTCTCTATTGGCAAACATCTCCTTGATGAACTTTATTTGACCCTTGACTTGGGACAAACTCTCCACTTTGGGCAGTGGTGCACCAATTTTTTCCATACCCCCTCTAAAGCTTGAGAGTACCTTCTTTTGTGCCTTAGTTAATATCAACTCGGGAAAGGGGAGTGGTGGTTTGTAGACAAGGAGATCATAAGCCTCACCTTCAGTCTTCTTAGCCACTTCTCTTTCCTTTTCAACAATACTTGCTTGTGTAGTGGTCACATCCTCCTTAAGCTCCTTTTTGCTCATTGGTTTGTCAACAACCAAATGGTCATTTTCAATGACCGCCTCTCCAACTTGGATTTCAATGTCCTCATTGATTACAACCTCATCAATAGGACCCTCAAATAGTTGCTCAAATTCAGCCACTACACGCTCATACTCTTCATCATCAATAGAGTAGATGGCATTGCAATATTCCTTGGGATTGGTTTCGGGTTTACCGGGCAAAGAGGGTTGAGCTCGTGTAGAGGAGGAAGCAATACCCTTGTTGTTCTCTAGTTGCTTAACCTTGGAACTCAAAGTGTCAACCTTTAAGTTGAGGTCATTGTAAGAACAATCCACTTTGTTGTGGATTTTGGCAATCTTCTTACTTACATCCATCGCACTACTTGCTTGACCTTGGAGGATTTGTTGTAGAACATTCCTTACATCAAAATCTTGTGCAAAACCCGGTGGAGGACCTTTCTTAGACTGAAAATTCCCTTGGTTACCTTGGTTGTTCCCTTGATAGTTGTTCTTGAGAACATAACCTTGTTGTTGCTTGTAAGGAACAAAGGGCTTTTGTTGTCCTCCTTGTCCTTGTTGAGGGTAGATTTGATCTTGAGGGTTCTCCACATTGGTACTCCTATAGGAAAGATTGTTGTTCCTATAGTTGTTGTTGTAGCCTTGTTGGTACCCTTGGCCACCTACATAGTTGACCTCTTCTTGGCAATTCTCATTCAAATCTTGTTGTATTCCTTGACCCTCATCAATATCACTCACAAAATGAACATGCTTTTGTGAGGCTTGAAGCAACTTATCCATTTTCTCATTGAGGGATTTCATCTCCTTCCTCCTTTGGTCTTCATAAGTACCATCGCTCCTTGATGACCTATCATAGTCTTCACCATAGTTGCCATCACTTTGTGCCAAGTTCTCCACAAGCTCTAGACCTTCTTCTACATCCTTCCCCAAGAAGTTTCCATTGCTTGCCGTGTCTAGGAGCATCCTAAACTTGGGGAGAACACCACGGTAGAGGGTACTCAAGAGAGTCTCTTCGGAGAAGCCATGATGAGGACATTGGATAGTGTAACCCTTGAACCTTTCCCATGCTTCACAAAAGCTCTCATTATTCTTTTTGGTGAAGCTATATAGCTCATTCCTCAGCCGTGCGGTCCTAGTGTTGGAGAAGAATTTTGCAAGAAAAGCCTTCTTGCATTGATCCCATGATGTGATGGAACCTCTTAGACGTGACTTCTCCCACAAATGTGCCTTGTCCCCAAGAGAGAAGGGAAACAACCTCAACTTGAAACCATCCTCGGATATGCCATTGATCTTGGTCATATCACATATCCTATCAAACTCATCTAAGTGGTCAAGGGGATCCTCCAAAGCTAACTCATGGAACTTGTTGTGTTGCACCATGTTGATCAATCCGCTTTTGATCTCAAAATTATTGTTCTCAACTGGATGAGGTATGATTCCTTGACGGTTAGCATGAGTATTGGGAGCATCTCCAGCCCCCAATGTGCCTAAGTTGGCGTGGAGGATCTTGAGGCACTCTATGAGCATGAGCCTCATTCCCTTGAGCTCCTTGTTATGGTCCATTACCACGTTGTTCTTGTGGAATATCCATTCCCAAATGCCTTAGATGTACTAGGCGCTCTCTTTCTCTTCTTACAAAAGCTCATCTTGTCACTCGGTGAATGTTGTCTAGAGGCTCAACTAGATTGATGTGTCCACTAGACCTCAAGTTCATACACCTCGAGACAAAGAGAAAACAAATCAAGAGAGATTAGTATGCAATAAGTGAAAAGGTAAAACTTAGTCTCAAAAAGAAGTAAAATCCTAATGCTTAAACCAAAAATCCAAATAGCAACGGCGCCAAATTAATAAGCATTTTTTTGGTGTGACTTAACAATTACTCAAGCTACTACTCATGTCATTGTAATACTTGAGGATCAATCCATATGGAGATGGTTAAGACACTAGGAATGCATACAACTTCTTAATCTAAGCTAGCAATAAAGTTTTTGGATTTAACTAACAACCTAAGTGATCAAACAAACCAAATTAAATCTAATTAACTACTAATCAAGATTATCAAAAGACTAAAACGAATCCAAGGATGGGGTTATCAATCTAAGGTGTTCCAAGAATCAATCTTTGATGCCAATCAATAACATAACATGCTAATCCCTAAGCTTATAACTCAATAGCTAGACTAATCCACTTTCATGGCACTAGTCCCTTCATGAATCATCCTAATCAAGATCAAACTTTCATTTGTGAAAAGGAAGCTAATAAGCTTAATGAAACAGTTCTAAATTGCTAATAAACACCCTAGACAATCACTTCCATGAGCTAGAAATGTAAATCCTTTGTTTAGTTGGTTGGAGAATTTCATCAAACACCTTGTGGGTCTGAAATTCCCTAAGGCCTAGTTTTAGCTTGATCATGGCTAAACTAGCATTAAGAACACTAAACAAGAATGGAAATGAGAAGATCTAATCATAGGCATCAAGATTAACCCTTAAAACACCCTAGATCTAACCCATCCTTAGATCCTAATGAAACTACTCACTAATCATGGTTAAACCCTCAAATCCTATGAAAGAAGTAGAGTTAAACATGATTAGAGAGA
>JAHZTW010000001.1:484307706-484334461 GCA_020283515.1 Alliaria petiolata | reverse complement strand
AAGACAAACTTCGATCTAACAACCTAGCAATCAATCCATGAATCCCCTTTGAAAACCCTTGAACACAACAAAAGAATCTACCCTAACATGATTGGGGCGAGTAGAGACGAAATCAATGAATGCATGCTTGAATTAAACAAAGAAAGTTCGAGGGTTCGAGAGAAGATCTCTCTCCCCCTCAAGAAAAGCCTTATGCGGCTAAGTTTTTGGTGGCTACTAAGAGAGACTAAAAGTTGACGAAAATAAGGAGTAGAGATGAGTATTTATAGGTCTTCAGGTCTTCTTAGGCGTCACTTAGGGTTCTTTAGCGTTTGACAGCAATTGGGCTTGACGGGCTTGCAAACGGGCTTCGAAAACGTGTTTTATGTTGGCCTTACAACGGACTGCTCATGGCCCGGCCACATGGGGTCTGGCCGCATGAGGAAGTGTCAGTGGTGCGGTGGAGAGTGCTCTGGCCGCGGTCACGAGCTTTGGTGGTGCGGCCATTGGTCTTGCAACTTCTACGCTTGCTTTTCCCGCGAGACTGCATAATATGTTTTCAGTAACACCGTCATAACTCCAGATCTAACCGTTAGTTTCCCTTCAAACTACTTGGATATGAAATCTAACAGTCCCCTATATCTTCTATCCAAATTTGAGGAAGATCGCATGGTGGGAAGGTGTTGATCGGATGTTAAACTTCTAGCAGCTCGAATCTGTCCAAAATACCGTTTTGCTCCGAAAAGCTCCATTTTGCATCATTTTTGCTAAGATTACCTGAAAAGAGTTTTGGACACACAAATACTCAAAAACTACTATTTATATATTAAAACCTTAGTAAAATGCTTATTAAAACACTCGCTTATGATAGTAAAAACGGGTAAAATATGCATGTTATCACTCCGACCAAAAAATAAGATAAGAATAGAGAAGAACGGTCAATTATGATGAGGGGGCAATGAGTCCTCACCTTTGCCTAACGAAAGAGCGATGAGGGGGAGAGGAATGGGAAGAGAGGGCTTATGCGACTGCAACACAGGTTGTCGGTCTCTCTTGCGAAAGAGGCTCCATTCCGAACAAGCGAGCCACAACCCGCGTTGAAGGCCTTTGAGTAGGTGGAGGAGGCATGATGGCAAGGGAAGAGATGGGGGGGAGGAGGAGAGGAGGCTTGCAACGGCGAAAAGGAGGCTCACAACGGCGAATAGGAGGAAGAAGACATATCAGAGGCTTAGATAGGCGACGGCAGCACGAGAGAGAAAAATAAAGAGATTTAAGGTTTAGTGATTTGAGAGCTTTGAGAGGTTGAGAAATTATGAGAAGGGAAGAGGATTATTTATACCGAAAGAGGCTAGGGAAAAAAAATTGATAAACACATAAAACAAAATATTCAAGAATATGGAATAAGTGATTTATTTTCTTATTGAAAAAAAGAAAAAAAATAATAACAAAAAATGGCATTTAGGAAAAATAGAAAAAACAAAGAGAAAAAAAAATTTGACTTTACCGAAACTGGAAAGATAATAAAAAGGTATATAAGAAGGATATTATTTTAACTATATATATCTTATCTATATATGTCTATCTTACTAAGAAGAATATGAAATAAGAGATTTATTTTTTTAATCGTAAAAAGAAGAGATAATAACAAATAAACAAAAAACGCATTTAGAAAAAATGGAAAATCCTAAACAAAAAAAAAAGAAATATCGGATTTTATTAGAATTGAAAAGAGAATTAAAAATATCCAGACGGGAATCAAACGTCTCGAGTGTTATTGATATAAAATAATATTATTTTAATTATATTTATCTAATCTATATATATTTTTATCTTCTCTATATATATTTCTATCTTATCTATATGTGTCCGCTTTGCTTGTAACGCATAAGAAAATATGATGGGTTCAAACCAAAAAATAGTTAAAATTGTATGGGCCGGATTTAGGCCGTTAATAGTAGACCCAACTGTGAAAAGCCTCCATCTACTAAGTTACATGAGCTGGCATAGGGGCTGGACATTCGGGTTATACAACAAGAAAACATGCGATTTGCGAGGGAGGAAACCGTTGCAGTTCTCTCGCAAATCACCAATAGCGATGGCTTTGCGACGACTAGGAAACCGTCGCAATTCAATACTCGCAATTCACTCGCAAAATTTGCGAGCAAAATTATAGTTGCTAATTCCTCACAAAATTGCAATCGAATATGAGCGTTGCAAAACCATCGCAAAGATAATGCCACGCAAATCAGTCGCAAAGTTTGCAAGTCATTTGCGAGTGGCGAGTTTTAGTCGCGAAGTCACTCGTCACAAATCTATCACAATCATTGCGACGGAGTTCCGACACCGATGTAGTCATTTTTTCGCAAATCCCTCGCTAAATTGCTACGGAATTGCGACGGGCTTCAATGTTATTTTTTTTAATTATATTTGTAATTAAATATAAAAATTAAATTTGACAAATAAAATAGAAAATAAATTTGAAAATTAAATATTTAACAAAAAAATTTCTATAAAACAAAAAGACTAAAAATCTTGATACCTGTCTCCGGTTTTAGTTCTGGTTGCGGTTCCGGAAGATGTGGCGGTTCCAAAGTCCAAATGGACCTGTTTGTAGTCGTATGATAAAGACTTGCCTGCTTTAAATAAGGATCATCAAAAACTTAAAAACAAAGTTTGTTGCGATAAGAATCTTGACTACTTTAAACAATGATCATTACAAAAATGTGCAAAATAAACCCATACATCGTAATAGGTTTGGGCATTCAGTTATTTGGATCGGATTTGGGTCGCATATTTTAGGTTTTGGATATTTTGGTACTAGAAGTTTAAGTGTGTTCAGGTATTTGTTAATTTCAGTTCGAATTTTGTTCGATATACTTCGGATTCAAATCAGTTCGAATATTTGAAAATCAAAAGTATCTCAAAGTATTCGAAAGTAACGGAAAATATCCAAATTACCGAAAAAAACTGGAGAAGAACTTGAAAATACCCAAACTACCAAAAAAATAGGTTTTGGGTATTTTGGGTTCCGTTATTTTTGAATACCGTTTAGTTTTCAAGTATTTTGGGTAATACCCGATCCAAACGAAGATCAAAAGTTTCTATATAGAATCGGTTCGGGTATTTGTTTGAACCCGATCTGAACTGCTTTTTTCGTGTCGGTACCAGTTCGAATTTTTGGGTTCGGATATAATTCACAAACCTAAATCGCAATAAAGACATATCGTTTAGACGAAACAAAAAGTAAAAAAAGCTTGAGGGAAATCGTAAATCATCCAAATCACAAGAAACACGACCATAGAACTATCAATTGGCCGGAGAAATGACTGAGACAACAATGATGAGACATTTTTCAACTGAATTTGCTTGACTTTTTTTTAAAAAAAGTGAATATGAGTGTTCCCGAACTAAGGAAACTCAAAATTTTAGTTTTTGGACCTGTCCGCTAAGCACGCTAACCTGCTTTTAACCGTGGACGATTTTGGGTGTAGCCTGATTGCTTTGTATTTGTGTTTTAAAATACGGTCAATACTGCCATATGTACAGCGCGTATATTCTCTACGTGAATGACTATACTGTTTTACTATTATACAGTAAAAAGGTATATTGTAATTTATACGACCGACTATACAACTTAAACGGTCGTATATACAACAGCTGTATATAAGGTTTATATGGCTTATTTTTAATATTTTTTATAACTTTAATTTATAAAGTCATAAAATTATACTAATTATAGATCTAAATTTTATTTAATAAATTAGTATAGAGTTATATATAAAAATGAACTTACATATATATTATACTAGGGTAAGGCATACGCGTTGCGCAGATTTGTGATAATTTGAATGTTTTAATATTATAATCTATTTTATAGTATTTGTCAGTAAATGTTTCTCGGTAAATATTAGTTTGTTTCTCGGTAAATATTAGTTTCTAATTTGTGAATACTATGTAATTTTTTTTATTTTGTATTGAAAAGTTGGTGGAAGAATTATATTTGTTTTTCATCAGGAAGAATTATATTTATAGTGAATAAAATTTTGTTTATTCATCGTATGCATATAAAATATTAAATTATTTATCTTCGACAATAAGTATATGTTGTTTTGTAGTATAATCAATCTGAAATACATTTGTGGTGAAATTTGTGACTACAAAATATAAATTGTTGATATTTTCTGGCACTTGTAGATTATCAAGACATATAACACAATTGTCATATTCTTCTTGTGTAACTTATGTTTGTGCTTTCTCTATGTCTCTAATTACCAAATCAACATCTAGTCTTCTTGATGCATTTGAGTTGAAATCTTTGATTTCAAAAAAGATTTCGAGGCATTCTGTGTTATGTGATCAATGTGATAGTATACAATGACTATAAATGCTCTGGAACACTTATTTGGACAATGACTCCAAAAATACTTCGAGGCATTGTGTGTTATGCGATTAGCTACCATATAGCATATTTTAGAACACTTATTTGGACAATGACTATAAAAGCTCCGGACAATTTTGGACTTGCATTGGGTTAGCGCACAAACAGTCGGCTATGGATATTTTGAATTAATGGTTTGGGAGAATATCATTTTTTGTCCAAATCTCTTTTTATTGGATCTAGTATTTATAAAAGTTATTGAAAATCCAAGGTTATTGAACTAATCATTTATATAAGTTCTTCTAAATCTTAGCTAATTGGAAAATTGGAATTTCATTAATAAAATATATAAAAAACATAATTTTGAATGATTTGTGAGGTAATTTATGAGTTAAAAAGTTAAAGATACAAATATCACCTTTTTTTCTTTTTGCTTTGCTTCCTCTTCATCTTTTTTTCCTTCCTTCTTCTCTCTTTTTTAAAAAAAAACATTTTCTTCTTCTTCTCTTCCTTCTTCTTCTTCTTCTTTTTCTTTCCTTTTTCTTTCAAATTCTTCTTCCTCTTCGTCCCTTTGTCCTTGCTTCTTCTCTCTTCCTTACTTCTTCTTCTTTTTATCTTTTCATCATGTCTAGATTTAGAAAAATAAAAATAATAATTTTACTACTCCCACATAAGTTATTTAATAATTTGTAAAAATTAAAAATATTTTTTTTTCTCAAATATCCTTAAATTTCTTTTAATCAACTTAAAATTTATAACGATAAATCAGCAAAATTTCCTCAAATCTCAACTTTCTTTAAAATTTCCTTAAATCTAAGTTATATTCAAATTCTATCAAATCATTGATTATGCCCCTTTTTTTTCTTTTTTCGAAGTTGATAATAAATCGAGGACATATATCATCAGTGTCCAATCCTACTAATAAAGTACTTATCAAAGAACGGAAACTTGTTCAACAAGAAAGGTCATCATTTTATTAAATTGGGAAAAGTCTTCAACTTTAAGTTGGAACATTTAAATATTCACAAAACTCAAAAGCTTCACCACTCATAGAATCCAAACCAATCACACTCCCATGGCAGAGAAGAATCTCAAGCACTCGTTAAAAAAATCCATCGTCAGCATCTTCAACTTCAAGCAACGGCGAGGAAGAAAATGTGATTATCTCGTCTGGAGCAGAGGAAAAAGAAGATGATGAAGACCCAGAATACCATCTTTTCTTCGGAAGAAGAAGAACTGGAAGAGCAGCCGTCTGCTCGGAAGCGTCCAAGTGAAGGGACTTCAAGAAACGTGGATGCGAAGTGAGCCAAGAAGATTACTACAGAAGATGAGGAGGAGATGGGAGTAAATACGAAAATGTCTAAACGACAGTTTACTAAGGAAGATGAAATTGTTTTGCTAAAAGGTATAATTGGTTCCGAAGATGATGAAGTGAAGAATGGATTTGAAGACAAGCACGCGTTTTTTATATCCATCAAGGATGCTCTTAGCTTTGAAGCTACGTGGGACCAATTCAATAGATGGAATATGAAGCATAAATATATGAGGAAAGTGAGGAGTGGTGAACAAGTTCATTTTTGAATGGTCATGAACAAAAGTGTTTCGAATTGTCAAAGGTTATTTGGGAAGCTAAAGAGATAGTTGTTGAATCTGCCGTTAACTATAATGTGGAATCAAAGGAGATTGAGAGAATAGAGACAAAGAAGATGGAGGTGTCACCTCTTGGTGTGACAGAACCTGAATGGTTTGAAAACTCCTTTCTTGTTCAATCTACTGAGATTCTTGGTGTTGGTTCTGCGAAAGAAATATGGAGCAAGATGCCGATTGAGAGTAAGAAGAAAACCGAAGAGAAGATGAAGTAGTTGCAAGCCAATGAACTTGAATATAAGGAAAATGAAGAGATGTTGAAGGCCAAGAAAGATCAATGTGTGAAGCAAAAGCTAGACCTATTGCGTGAGGTTACCTCTTTGATCATGGAAGCAAATTAGGTATAATTTATTCTAATATTTATCGAGTTCTCCGTTTTAGATGCAATGCCTCTCTGATCGCAGCAGCATCTTATATATATTAATTAATCGGTTTTATTTAAATGCAATGCCTTTTTTGGTTTTTGAACTTAGGATTTTAACTTTCTGGTTTTGTGGTGGTTTAGCTTATGTTTCTCTATTTTGGATTGTTGCTTATGTATGAAAACATCATGAAAAGAAAATATGTTTGCATCAAAAAGGTATTTAGAAGCCACTCGATGAGACTAAGAATGAACAAATGAGTTTCTTGACAAATTTTGTTGAATGAGCTATATTGTTTCCATATCCAAAAACCATTGTACTTGTCTGAAAAATTGAAAGCAAAACATCAAAACAAAGATCAATTAGTGAAAGAGAGCAAACTCTCACATTTCCTCTTAAGGTCGGAAAATCTCTGTTACTTTAGTACAAAAGATCGACAAAGACTATCAAAGGAGTTCGATAACGTTACAAGTGGAGAGTGGTAATATCTACATTACTACTCAATGCCTAGACTTTGTTTTAACCCTATAAATTCGGCTGTGCCAAACTGAATGCAAAACCATATGAAACAAATCAAACTTCACCGGTTTCTTGTGCCATAAGAAATGTTGCTGCACCGTTTTCACCCTTGCTTGCATCCCAATATACCTCTCTTCCGGTATGGATATCAGAATGTTCCTCAGGTTCGGTATGTCTTTCTCCTCCACAAACACCGCGAATTTCTCCCAGTCTAAAACCTCGAAAAACGGAGGCACATAGTTATCAGCAATGATAACCGGAACACATTCGTTGATTATAGCTTCCACAACCCTAGGAGTATGGACTTCATAACCCCTCGCACATATACAGTACCTGATGAAATGAGAGTTAAACACATTTGAATTCGGATTTAAAGTTAAGCATTTCGGTTTGTTATGGTTTATAAACCCTTTTCATTGACCTTACCTACTGCTCTTCATGTACTCTCGGTACTGTTTCTTGCCTTGAGGGTCACGAGGCATTGGACCCAAGATCTTCATGTCAGGTTCTTTGTTCTCCCAAAGCTGCACAAGAATCGGTCTGAGATATCCGTGCATGCTTCCAGCAAAGAACGCGAGGATCTTCCTCTCTGACGAATCTTTTCCCCCACGGTACTCAAGAGGGGACTCGGCAGAGCGAATGTATGTGACAGGTAAAGCTGTATCGATCCCAATTCTGAAGCCTTGTGCAACATTTGAGTTGCAAAGTGCTCTGACACTGTTACTCATGTGTTTCTTCGTCAGTTTGTTTCCCTGAAAAGTAACATACAAACAGCTCTTTACTCATGTTCAGATTTTCAGATTCCTAGAGTTTTACTCATTCATTTATAAAGAGAGAAAGAAAATGATTGTATTGTACCCAATCATGGCAAGCGACAAGAAAGTGATCGGCTCCACTAGTTCGGTTCCAGAACTTGTACTTTCGTGATATCAAATCCACATATTCCTTCAAATGGTCTGCAAGGCTCTTTGGTGTTTGAAAATCCCGTCCCAGAGAGGTCCTTAGAGCTTTTATGCTGACGGGTATGTAAAACAAATGAGCCTTCCTCGGGTCTTTTACTACGAACTTCTTGTTGCTTTCCATGAGTTTCATGAACCAACCTTCTGAAGCATAGATTCCTCGAGGCGTTGGCTTGTGGAATATCGGTTTTGCTCCTTCTTTGTACACATAAACTTTGAGTTTCCTCTCCATCAAGTCGTAACTCCTAAATAAGCAACACATCTGAGTCTTTAACATATCACCACCCCTTACTCCAAACATTCCAAAGTCTCAAAATTTTAACAAACCAAAAGTTTCTAAGTCTCTATTAGGTACAAGAACATCTATTACAAACGAATAGTCCAAGCTTACCTTTGAAACTTGGAGATATTTCGATAAACCGAAGCATCAAGTCCAAGAACTTCATGCATACCAGAAGCGTTCTCAATCTCGGATTTCGCAGAGAGCATTTCAGAGTCTCGAGCAGATGACCAACGAGGTTTCTGCGAGAATGTCCAAAAAAAAGGAAACTAAGATGCAAAACCCTTTCACATAATCTGGCTTCTTGAAGCTTAAAATGAGAATTTCAAGAATCAAGATTCTTTCTTGAAGCCTAAAACGAGAATTTCAAGAATCAAAATTCTTACTTGAAGCTTAAAATGAGAATTTTCAAGAATCAAGATTCTTACAGGTGAATGAGAAGAAGCAAAACTCTGGATCAGCAATGAGTTCATCTGAGATATCGAAACTGCAGCCACTTGCTTGTGTCTCGTAATAGAAAAAACATTACCTTCTCTATTCTCTTTACCACTAACCAAAACCGAATCCTCGACCGCCATTTCAGGCTTCCCCAACGATACATTTGTTCTTGCAATAACAGATACATTAATCTCTACTTTGACATTGCTAATAGCAACATCATCTTCTCTATCGATATGCGACGAAGAATATTTCTTCCTTTTCCTTATTTCATATTCATCTTCATAACCATCTCCATCATCATCATCATTATTAGAGAGATTTATGTACTTCATCTCAGTTTTGACCACAGAAACTTGAGAGTCTACAATCCCTGAAACCTTAACCGGAGACACGCAAGAATCAATGCGACAGGGAATACCGAAACACAGAACAAGTAGAACAACGAAACCAACGGTGACGATGATCCCCGACAGCAATCTACGGATGTCACCATGATGAAACCTCTCCAATCGAGTAAGTATTCTCATCGCAATTGGAACAAGAAACAGAGCAGCTAATGAATTGCGATAGAATTGGCAAACTCCATCGGATGGATTCAAAACTCATACACTGAGAAAACCCAGAAACAGTGAAGTTCCGTGACTTCAATAGTGAGCTTCAGACAGAAACTCACCTGAAGATCTTCGAGGTCTAATGAATCGAGACTCGAATCAGTTTGCTCAGTAAACTCTTTGATTTACCCAAAAGAAAATCCCAAAATTGAAAATTTGAAGAGACACAAGAATGGATCCCGACAATGTTTTGTAGAGATCTTCGTTTCGATAAACCCAAGACTAAACTGAAGCGGGCTGTGTCTTCTTCCTAAATTATTCATTTTATTTAACAAAATTATAAAAAGCTTCTTTTTTATTTCATTCTCTTTCCATTATAAAACATCTACAGTATTCTGCATTTTTGCGTTTTTTTCCTTTTCCACAAATTTTTTTATTGACATATTACTTGCAGAAACGTGTTTTTTAAACGCCTTAGTATAACGGATATAAACTTATAATGTATCACGAAAAAAATACTAAAATTTGAAACAAACATTAAAATGTGAAAAATTTTATCATCCACATATATTAACAAGTTAAATTGATTTCAAGAATTAGTGGATCAAGGGATCTACAAATTCAATTTTTATTCTTTATTAGTTTTTTACTATTTTCACATTCAAAATTATATAGTATGAAAATTCAAAACATATAATGTCAAACAAACTTTTAAATTCATCTTTGACAACACAAACAACTTTTCATTATTTTTTAAAACCAGATATAGGTTTTAATTATATTGAAATTCAATATTAGCTCCGATTGATAACTTTTTATCCTTACGGTACAGCTTTAGTTGCCACCAATCACAAAAAAACTGTAAAAACCAGCATTGCCAAAGTAATACTCTCAAATTTTTTTGTACCGTTTTCTTTTACCGCTCCGCTCTTTTTTTACATCTTTACATTATTTTATAACCGATTTCCTTTTTACTTACAACTAAAAAAATTCTACTGCTTTATATCACTAACCGAAATCATTGGGTTGGTTTGGTAACAAAAAATGTTACCAAAAAGCTGCAATACAAGTTATATCGTTTTAATAGTTACCAATCATAAAAGTAGTACAAAAATAGTTACTAAAAGTATTACACAGCTTTTTTATATCGCTTTTACTTAGAGCTACTTTTTTACAGTTTTCAACTATTTTATAATCATTTACCACTAAAAAATTCAGCTTACCAGCTAAAAATTTAATATCATCTTTAGTCACCAATCATATCCATTCTGTTGTTGTTTTAAGCAGCGATCCTTATTTTCTTCGCATTTTATAGAGATTCTAGCTCTATTACTTATAAACGGACTTCACACATACACTATACAATATGTTTTCTTTCCACACATACAATGTTCTATACTAAATTATTTTAAATAACACTACTATTTTAAAATAAACTTTGATGGGTGATTGGAGACTATTTGGTAGGATATTGTATACGCACAATCCAAATAAGCTCCAGGTTTTAACAATCCAAAATTACTATTTGAACTTGACAATCCCCTTCAAACCAAATCTATTCGAAACTCATGGTCCAAATTATTTAATTTGAATATTCAAGACTTGACATAGCTATTCAAGACTTGACATAGCTAAGCCCAACGATGCTGACCCCAAGACTTAGCTTAGACACACCTTAGTATCCAACCACCAACCATTTCTCCTGAAACGAGTTTATAAGAAGCATCATAATTAATTACACTTAACTTAAGCCATCCAAATCAGCTAGTGCGATCTTGACCAAAAGCATTCTGCTGGAGTTTGTTAAAATTATATATTAGAGATAACTTGGGAGCAAGCCACTTGCGCACCAAGTATTGTGTACCATTAAAATCTAATTATGAAATGAAGCTCGTGAAGTACAAGATAAAACATAATCTCTAAGAAATCCTATTGTGATAAGGATTATGTATATAATCAAAAGATTATGATAGATTCTACTTAGTTTAGATCAAGCCCGGCTCATTAATCTAATGGCTCTGTGCAAAAAAAAAAATTGTAAACACTAACAAACAGAATTTGCAAAAAAAAACTAAATTTTTCAAAAAAGTCTAAAATCTAACCAAATTGTACAAAAATTTATGTGAATCCTATGCAAATGTACTTTTGGCACATGGCAAAAACCGGACCTGGTTTAGATATTTTGTATCATTAACAAGTAGAGTTTTCCCAATATTGTGTGCATAAGATATGTTATATATGTATAACGAAATGTATTAGACTTGCAAGGCGTTTCTTAGGAACCTTAAGAGGCCAAAAAAATACTCCAACAAAAAAAACACTTTTAGAGGGAGTAAAATTTTTATTATAATGAGTTAGCTCTTTCAGTACACCAATTTATTGATTTTATGTTTCCGCGCTTCTAACTAAACGCACTTTTATGGTTGAAACTTGAAGCTCCGACAATTGTCTTACACATATATTTTCCTAAATTTTATAAGTTTTCAGATCTTGAAAAGTGATGACAAGGAAAATATACGTATAGTTTTTTGGTTATTTTTCTATTTTTTGGTGTGTTTATTTCTCGGCTAATTTCATGCTTTTACATTTGATCACATACTAGTACTACTATTTAAGATTAGAACCGGATGCTGCGAAATCTCACACTTTGAGCATCTTTTTGTTTTCATTGAAAAAATTGTGACACATTTTAAAAGGATGGTGAAAAAAACAACCATAAATTAGAAAATAGAAAATTCTAACTTCTAAAGGTTTTGTGTTCAAGGTAGGGAAATTGATTTTTTGGGTGTTATCAAATTACAAATATTGTATAGTTCTATTGTTGAATATATAAATTCGCTTTTATTTATAATAACACATATACGTTGAAGAAAAACTAATTAAATATAGGATTTTTACCTTAACTTAAGATGAACAATGTGATGAATCAAATAATTTTTAATGAAACAAGAATATGTAAAATAATTGGTGATAAATTATCTAATCTTCACAGAAAAAGAGAAAAAAAAACTAAATAACTACTTAAAATATAATTTTACCAAATTATCTAAAAGTATACAATTTTACCGACTTATCTAAAAAACATACAATTTTACCGAATTATCTAAAGAACATACAATTTTTATGTTAAAAATCATCTAAAAAACATACAATTTGAACAAAATTATTTAAAAATAACTGGTGGTAAATTATCTAAAGGATGTTAACAAACAAAAATACATCACCAAAAGATAATTGAATATTTATACTGAATATTTCACATGAATAATTTCTAAATTTTAAATAAATCAACCTCTTAAATTAAGGAAATCAATTTATAATTTCTGTATTTTTTTTCTTTTTACATTATGTGAACATATGATTGTTTTTAGATTCACAAAATTAAAAACAAAAATATCTATATCAACTTTTTCTGAACATTTTCGAAAAGAGAGAAGAAAATATAATTTTATAAGTAACATATACGCCCGGAATACCTAGTTAGTCTTGAAAAAATGTGATTTGACTCAAAGAGAAAGAGCCCAAAGAGAAAAGTAAAAGAACGTAGAAGATGGATTTAAAATATTGAAAATAAATAGTGACGAAATGAATGAGATCATTATAATTCATTTTGAAAAAAAAATATTAAAATTTATTTTATTTTATCAAAAATATATCTTCCGTTGTATATGTGGAGCATGCACGAACTTTTTCATTCTTTACGTCCGCGGAACCCAAAATTGACAACCAGTTAAATTATTCTTGGTTTAACCCCAATATTATTCAACTAAATAACACATTCACGACTACGGTCAAAAAAGGGTACAATGAATTCAAAAAGACACGTTTAGTATGCAAATTAAATAATTTATTATTCCGTGAAGGAGGAGTTGCTTTTTCATACTTTTCTCTTCATACACTACTATTAAACAAAACTCCTAACAGCTTATAAATTCAATTAACCAAAAGAAAACGTGAAGACGATCCTTTCTCTCCATTAAAACTTTCTTCTCTTTATTTACCTCTAAACCTTTGAGACTACTTGAATTGTAATTCTCAAAACGTATTAAAACCAATCTTTTTTTTGAGAAAAATATTAAAACCAATCTTCAAGAACGTAAAACATGTCCGATCACCAGAAAATCCATCCGGTGAGTGACCCGGAAGCTCCACCTCCTCCGACGCATCCAACGGCTCCTCTTGTTCCACGTGGCTCCTCAATATCAGAACTCGGTGACCCCACAAAAGAATCTCTGAGGCAAGAACCACCGTTGGATACTCCTCCGAGGAAAAAGAAAAGAAGAAGCTGTTGGTGTAGGTGCGTGTGTTACACGCTACTCGTTCTCTTTCTCCTTATTGTCATCATTGGAGCGGCCGTTGGTATACTCTACCTTGTCTTTAGACCGAAATTACCAGATTACAATATCGACCGGTTACAGATCACCCGATTTACACTTAACCAAGATTCGAGTTTGTCCACGGCGTTTAACGTCACCATTACCGCCAAGAATCCCAACGAGAAGATCGGAATTTACTATGAAGACGGAAGCAGAATTAGCGTCTTGTACCTGCAAACCAGACTCAGCAATGGTACATTAAAAATGGTTTGAAAACTTGGTTATTTGTTTAAATTAATTTAAAGAAACCAAAACTAACCGGGTTTTGTAATATTTACAGGATCATTGCCGAAATTCTACCAAGGACATGAGAATACGACAGTTATATTTGTAGAAATGACTGGTTTTACTCAGAATGCAACCGGTTTAATGACGACATTGCAAGAGCAACAACAGTTAACCGGAAGTATACCGTTGCGGATTAGAGTAACCCAACCGGTTAGGATCAAACTCGGGAAATTAAAGCTGATGGAAGTAAAATTCTTGGTGAGGTGTGGTGTATCCGTTGATAGCTTGGCTGCTAACAATGTGATTAGGGTTAGAAATAGTAACTGCAAATTCAGGTTTAGACTATAATATCATTTTTTTTAGCTCAAAATTATTTTAATATTTTATTAATCGGAATTTGCATTACAATATGGAGGGGTTTGAGTGTCGTAGTTGTTCCCTCGACCCACGATCATCTCTCCTTTACTTTTGTTTTTTTTAGAATAAACAATTTTGTTTCACACCTTGTAACTAATTAATAAAACACATATTTTTATTTGTAGTTGCTCTCAAAAATGTTAGCTTCTTTGTTGTGCCAAGAAAAATCAATATAAAGAAATTTGGAGACTCAAAAATGGCAATTTTCTTTCTCATTGACCGAAAAGAAAAGACTGAAGTATTTTGTTGAACTACTAGACCTAGTTTCGAGAAGGATTTAAATTTCCATCACTTGCAAAACATTTTCTTGGTCAGTAACATCTTTTTTACATTTCAACCCAAAACAAGAAGAAGAAAAAGTTGTGAAAAAAAAGTCAACACAGAGAGGCTTTCACGTCTCTTATCTTCTGGAGACAAAGTTGAGCCCTTTCAAGAACCATTTCAACTCTAGTTTTCCTTTTTGTAACCACTCTCTTAACCATCTTGTTGTTGTTCTTGTGGATCTTTACCGTTGATGACGGTGCTTGGTCTCCAAATTTGTCTACGGTGTACTTTCTCTTCTTGTGTTTCTGCTTATTCGGACAATTTGATGACTCTATCCAATGCATTAACAACAACTTAGTG
Organism: Alliaria petiolata; assembly: GCA_020283515.1. Taxonomy (NCBI): domain Eukaryota; kingdom Viridiplantae; phylum Streptophyta; class Magnoliopsida; order Brassicales; family Brassicaceae; genus Alliaria; species Alliaria petiolata. The sequence goes on along the minus strand of JAHZTW010000001.1, from coordinate 484,319,700 downwards.
GCGGCTAACACAATACCATTTATGTGTACCGAAATCTAGACTACATTTGATTTTAATTGACTAGATGATACATATGTTCATATGCTAATATTCAAACTATGAAGTCATGAATCATGATAGTAACTATATAGAAGATAATGTCACGATGGTAAAAATGGTGAGGTAACTAGGGTAACAAATAGTTTCTAATTTACTGCTTATGTATACACTAGCTAGATGCATTTCCATTACCAGTCTTTTGATTTATTTGATAATTTTCTGTATAATTCACATGTCTACAAATCAAGAATCAAATTTGTTTGCTAACAAAGTGACAACACTAATGAAACAATTTACAAAAACAATTTTTCTTCATCCATACCAGTATCAAAGTTTTAATTTCTTTTTTTTTTTTTAATATTTTGAAGAAACCAAACGTAAAATCCAAATGTTTCATTTTTTGGTAAATACTGTTATTATCCACTCGCACTGCACCGTAAATAAAAATCCGTATGTGGTGATAAACTGCGTAGTATCGTTGAACCCGTATCAGACTATTTGACTACTTGTTCTGACACTATTGAGAAATTATAAACAAATGTATCTGTATAAAATGATCAGAAAATATTCTAGATTGCTTTACCTTATACAACATGAACAAAGTAAAGATTTCTAGAAAACATAACCAAATAAAAGGGTCAGAAAAAAATGATTAAATAATCTATTTATTTCTTGTCGAAATTGCTTTAAAGACGTGTTGTCAAAATCAATTAATTTTGGCATGGGAAATTAAATCGACTTAATCTTGAAAAAAAAACACGAGGAGTAGATTAATTGCATCAATATAGATTAATGTACGAATACTAGTATTTGTTTATATATGTGCAACTTTTACCAGAAAAGCAAAGATAAAATTAAGAATAAAGCATTTCATTTTTTTTAATTAAGAAGCATTTTATTTTCAACCCGATTTAATCATCAGCCATATACGAACACAAGACACACAAAACGCAGAATGGACAAAGAAACATAAACGAGAGGATTGTACAAGTTCTTAGTACCTTGAGTGAGGATGATAGGGGAGGAGGAGGAGGCACACGGCGGCGCGTGATCTTCACGGAGGTCGGAAATGAAAGATTGAAGGTCGGATTTGAGGTAGGCGAACCGGTTGGGATATTGACTCTGAAGAATCTCGAGCTCCTCTTTAGCCGTTTCCACTAGTTGCATCTCTCACGTCGACGACATCACAATAAACCTTCTTTCTCCGATTCCGAGTTAACAACGCAGACTTTAAGACTTAAGAGAAGACTACAAAAGAGAGAGATAAATAAGTCTTGGAGGGTATTTAGGTATTTACACGTTGTACGTACGGATGAGACAGTTCGCAGAAGACACGGAAAGGGATTTTTGTGGATTTTGTTTTGTTTTGTAACAAAAGACAAAATAGTTTGGTTTCTAGTTCCTACGCACTAAACCAAATTTGGGAAAATACTTTAAAACAAGATTTTAATTTGAAAACTACGCTCCTATTAATTTTTAAAAAAAAATTATATTTGGTTATATATAAAATGACTAAATTATTCTTATTCTAAGTTTATAATAATTTTTTGTTACATAAATACAAAACAAATCTTTTAAAACTAAATAATATCTATTTTGAGTTTTTTTATTTATTAATTAAAACTGAATATTCAGTTAAAATATTTTATTATTATTTTTGTAAAGAATTTCTGTTTTTTTTTTGTGATTTCAAGTTTATGTCGATTTTGTTTCAATTTTTTTACATGTTTTCTTTATATAAACATTAATAAAATTAAAAAAACTAATTTTTTGTTTATAGAGACAAATTCATAAATACTAAGATTTATCTAATTATAAAATGTTAAATATTATATAACTAGATATGTTTATCTTCAATTAAAATCATAATAATTATAATTTTCGATTTTTTTTTTAAATATCTTCTAACTAAAATCTGGTCAAAATAGTTTTTTTACATATCATTAAATGTAGTTATCAAAAAATCAAAAAATCAAAAAACCAGTGTATTTTTAATTATCTGATTTGTTTTTATTTTTATTTTTTGCGTCCTAAAAATTAACCAGTCCTTCACCGCCCACTCTAAACAAGCTTGGAAGTTGAAATACTTCTTTTATCAAGACTCAACAAATGGGTGAAAAAACCAAAAAGTCAAATTCTTAAATATTTAAATACATTCAAACATCTGAAAAAAATCCACTACACGAAAAATATCAAAATTATTTTGGGGGTAAAAGTAAATCATATTTTTCTATAACTACTTTTCAATAACGAAACTACAAAAAGAAGTTGTATGCCTAACTTAAACTTCATTTCCAAATCCTAAATGTTTACGAACATACAACATTGTGGTTTTGCAAATATGAATCAATTTGAAGTGTACAACAATGCGATTGGCGTTGGTGTTGGCCTCAATCCGCATTAGAACAAGAAGCCAACTCAGTTTCTTGATTCTGTTCTATCAGCAAATCGCTTGACATTGCAGACGCTATTCTGTGTCGTTTCAAAATCAAAGAAGTGGCAACTCTTGCGGATTCGTAGTGCAAGCCGAGCACTCTCCCATCGTCTAAGTCAATTCTCAGATTCTCTGTGTTGCAGTTCTCTATGAGCTGACATAAATGTCTCAGATTATCCACTTCCACTCCATTCACTTTCATCACCTGTTTCATGTTTGCCGTTTTTAGAATCATATGGCTTTCTGTTATGTTCAATTGGTTATAAAGATTACTGATTCAAGTTGAGACAGATCAATGAATCATCATGCGCTTGGATTCATATAAATATGGTTAAAATTAGACTTACTTGTAACTCTGCAAGACGCTCGTATCCTGTGTTGCTATCATCCATTAACACCTATCAACAAGAGTCAAATTTTATCAGAACTTGTTTCATTGTTGTTTATATTTGTTTAAAAAGAACTTGATTTAGAGGATATTGTCCCAAAACAAACTGTAACAATTAGGAAGATTTGTGGTAGAAAATCTTTAGTAAACAAAACTTGATTTGTGGTAAAAAGAACAATGAGACTTCTTCTAGATTTCAAGGAACGAAATAGTCAAAAGGAAAGCACACAAACCTGAGAGACAATGACAACTTCTTGACCGGCTTTTTTGGGTAAATCTCTTAACGCACGCTCGCATAATCTGCGGGGAGAAATGTTATACCAATCTTCTCCATACTCATGAAGGTAAGGCTGAGTGAGAGGTACGAATACAAAGCCTGCAAATATGTAATAACTTGGAAGCTGGTCGAATTGATGCACTGGAACCAGCGGTTGCAGCTGCAAGCAACAAAAAACCACTAAGTTCAGAAGAACCAAATGAACAAAGGTTTAGCTAGTAATATCTGTAACGATCAGACCAAAATGACTTACAGGTCTTAGAGTCATTTCTAACTCATGTTCTTCTCCTTCCCTCAAGACTTTAACCAAAGCTGTTTCATCTGGTTTCTTCATAGAAACCAAATGATCGAAAGTTATCCGCTCCTTTCTCCGAAAATGAACTGCAATTACATGAAAAACACACTTTCTCACCAGCAAACTAGACGAAAATTCAGCATTAAAGCTCACTGGAAATAAAAGTAAAGCATACCTGTTCCATCATTTGCTATAGGAACACCATCAAACGCGAGAATAACATCATCCTTCTTCAAAATTCTATGAGCATCCGATAAAGGGTTGATTTTGCTTATGAGAACACCCGTCATCTCTGAACTCATCTGGAAAATACTCCGGATTTGTGCATTCTCCATAGACTGACATGATACACCCATCGAGCAGAAACCAATGTATTTGCTGCTTTCTTCAACACCAGTTATGAAATGATTAATTACCGGTGTTGGGATTATATAGCTGCAATTTGAAACCAGAAACTAAAATGTTAGTTCAAACCTTGGCTTGTCAAGACATGTTACATAACCTTAGGTATCAGAATAGATAGACTCACCCCATGTTCTCAGCACCTGAAAGGTTTTGAAATGCTACACCAGCTACTTTGTTTCCCATGATTGCCGGGCCACCGCTATTTCCGGGGTTGATCGCTGCATCTATTTGTATAGCCATTAGCTGGGCGGCGCCGTGAACATACTGTGTGAGTTCAACTCGGGATACGACACCTTTTGTAATAGAGATGTTGTCACCACCTGCACTAGAGCACATAACATTAAGACCCAGTGCCATTACTGTTTCCTTTTTTTCAAATTTTCTTAACCATATAAAGTAACTCTCAAGCCAAACATCACAAGCATTCTTTTTTCACATGACAATCCACATTTCAAGTATTTTGTGAAGCATTAGCAGGTAAACTGATCCAAGAAAGATTTGAAAAGACTTAACAGCAAAAGCATTCTAAATTTTCTCATCAACCATCATACAACATATGTAGATAACACAACAAATATCAATGTTTACAAGCAGACTATCATGTCTCCACCTATGAGTATGCACTGTTGGAGATAGTGGAGAAGATAAATACAACAAGACCATCGGAAAATTAAAACTGCGGTAAACCTAGGGCACAAACACTACTTTCACGCAATTAAATTTTACTCGTTTCTCTATTTGCCTAATATGTATGCAAGAAACATTTCGATTTATCATCAAGAGAATTACCTTGAGGATAGCCAACTACAAACACTTCTCCCTGCAGAAGAGGTATATCTCCTAGCTCCAACGGATTCATCCCTTCCCAAAACACTTCACTATCAATTTCCAAAATTGCCAAATCACATTCATGGCCAACAGCTTGAACTTTTGCTCTGTGTTTTATAGGCGATCCGTGCTTTCTCACAAGCACGAAGGAGTGATCAGCCACCACGTGCGCGTTGGTTATAATCCTTCTTCCCGATATTACGAATCCTACATCAATTCAACCCAAACCATAACAAAGTTAGAGCAGCAAAACACAACCTAACGATAAGATTCATGACCAAGAACACTCAACATCACATAATCAACTAGATAATTAACCAAATAACACTCCAACATCTCATAATCAAGCAATTCTAAAGTGCTACAAGTTATAGACTAAAACTATGGAGTCCAAATCTGCCTACTTTCGTAAACCATCATTACTTTGGCAATCTGTAATTAACAAAAACTTCTAAAACAATCAACAAACTCCTGATCAAGAACACTCCAACATCTCTTAATCAACTAGATAAATAACCAAATAACACTCCAAACATCTCATAATCAAGCAATTCCAAAGTGCTACAAAATTTCCTAATTGTTAATTTTGGTAATGTAGACTAAAACTATGGAGTCCAAATCAGCCCACTTTCTTAAACCATCATCACTTTGGCAATCTGTAACTAACAAAATACTTCTAAAACATTTCAAAATTTAAAGCTTTATTTAACAATGTAGAAAACAGAACGATTCAAGACTTGAGTAATTAATACCAGAGCCCATGGATTCTCGTTGAGACTTATTCTGCCAAGGAAGAAAGTAACTAGGGCTCGTAGAAACGGTGAAGATCTTCACCACCGAGTCCAGCGCCAAATCCACCGCAGAAGAATACGCCGCATCCGCCGCCGGCGATCTTTTCCCGGCCTTCCTCCGCCGTGACATATTTCTGACGCTAATCCGACGCCGTGATGAAACCGGTGATGATGTCGTCGCGTGTCGATTCTCATTTCTCGGATTCACGTAAACAGAGTGATAGAATCGAGAAACAGGAGTAGAGAAAGCACTCTCCGTCGCTACTACTCTGTGTGGTAGATAGCTTCGAACACCATTGAAACGTTGTGAGGAGGAAGAGGAAGCGAGAGTAGCAGTAACCGAAGAAGCGGAGACTCTGCGGAGCTGCTCGACGGTGCGAATTGACCGGAGCAGCATTTTTTTCCGATACTGCTTTTTTGGGTTCTGAGAGAGTTTTAAGCGGCTAGGTTATTTTTTTAACAGAGTTTGTTAACCGATTCGTACTGACCGGTTTAATCTGGGTTGAGTTTTAATGCAATTTACCCCCAAGTCCCTACTAATTCCATGTGAGAAATTAAAATTAAGTAATCAACTCAAGAGAGCAAAATCAACATTCCGAGAGTGCATATCATCCACATCACACTCTTTTGATATATGAATTAACAAGTTTTACATACTTCTTAAAGTGAAATTATGCAAATGTCCAAATGATTGATTCTTGTTGATTTCTTGATCGAGAGAAAACACCTCCGTTATCGTCTTCTTTCTTGTTCTTTGAATGGCAGTATGAAGTTTTGTGACTGTTCTTGCAGCAAAACGCACACCATTTTTGGCTTCCTGAAACTTCTTCATCGATCTTAAGCTGTTGCATTCATCAGCTCGTAACCTTACATCAACAAGCCGTTGCATTCATCAGCTCGTAACCTTACATCAAGTTGATTATTAGTATTTTTCATTAGATCTGAAGTTAAATTAGATATTTAATTATAAAATTTATATTGAAAACCGAAAACGACAAGTGAAACAAAAGATAAGCTTAGAACGACAATTAAAACGAAACAAAATAAGTGTTTAAGAATCCTAAAGATCCTTAACCTGTTCGCAAGATCCATCACGAACACTCCTTTCAGATTCCTCACCCTTTTGGTTTCTCAAAACTCCCTTCATCAAAAAGTTATGAATCATGGTCTGATTTCAACATTATGTAACTCAAGAAGACACCATCTCAAATATTTAATATGAAGATTTAAGAGCCAAAGCAAGTACCAAAAATAGAACATTTTGCGAGTGTTTGTTCATTATCTATAGAACAACACATCTCACTCTTCCTACTTCCTAAATTGTTTCCCAGCAAAAAACACATAGGTAGAAAAAGCTATCTATCGTCTTTCTCTCTTGTTGTTTGAGTACCTTGTGTGGTTGTGCGAAGCTTCTTCGCGCTTCTCAAACCGATTGGGACATTTGACATCTCCCAAGATGTCCAGAACTCTACGGAGTGTAAATTTACATTCTTTGTAACGAATTTTGAGTGCAATCTGATCAAACCTTGAGTGCAATCTGATCAAACCTTGAAGGCAAACTGCCAAGAATCACACGGATGAGCTCTTGATCAGTAGTCTCGAGTCCATAGGACTTTGACCGGCTCACAACCTCCATGAACTTCTCAATGAACTCATCAAAGCGTTCTTCGTCCTTCATCACCATGTGATGATACTCTATCGCAAAACTCACCATTTTCTTAACCTGAATCTCCTTGGTCTCTCCAAAATCTGCCTTGAGAATCTCCCATGCTTGCTTTGACGATGTAGCTCTTCCTATCCGGAGAAAGACAGAGTCTTTTACCGACATTTGCAGCATATGAAGAGCCGTCATATCCTTGATTCTCAGATCTTTCTGCTGCGTGTTTTCTTCCGAGACTCCACTCTCTACAACATCCCACAGGTCACGAGCCATCAAAAGTGTTCTCATCTTTATACTCCAAATCTCATGGTCGTCTCCATTAAACACCGGAATTTGCATGTGTATTTGAGCCTCCATAGCTAAAAGATGAAGGCAAGAACGTCCTCAGCTATAATACCACATTACAAATCCATTAAATTACCAACCCTAGAAGCTTCCTTTAAGTTCGAGTACACAAAAGAACCAAGCAACCCAACACCTAAATTACCAACCCTAGCTCTTCAAATCGACACCAAACAAACAATCGTTCAAACCCTAAGAAGTTCAAAAACCCAAAAGTCGTTTTTTTTTTGAGTTTGAGACCCAAAACTCAAAATCGTTTTAGCTTCTTCGAATCCACAAAAGAACCAACCTTTACAAAACCAAACACCCTTAGCTCTTCAAATCGACAATAAACAACAATCCTTCAAACCCTAATACGTTCAAAAACCCAAAAGTCGTTTTTTGTTTAAGTTTGAGACCCAAAACTCAAAATCGTTTTTGGATTTGTGCACAGCAAGTACCTTAGAGATTTTTAGTGTACAAGAGAGATTTTTCCTAGATACAAGAAATTAGTACTTGGTTTTTGTAAGACTTATTTACCTAACGTCGTAAGAACCGGAGATGGCAAGAAGAGAAGAAGAGTTAAAGTTCCTTTTGTTTTTTTCCTTCTTTTTACTGCGTCTTGTTGCTGCTATTAACAAATAGGGTTTCTAACAGATAGATATATGTCTGTTTGACCCGTCCCGGACCGTCATGGAGTTGGTGTTTCTCCTGGTCAATCCGGTCCATGCAATTCTTTTTTTTTTTTTTTTTTCTGAAAACACAAAAAGCTTAAATCAAAATTATTAAATAATTTTGTATCACTTAAAAATTCATTTATGTTTCCAAAACTTTAAAAATTAACATTTTGAAATAATAATATTTTAGTAAATTTTGATTTTTTTTCAATCATATATTAAATTAAAAGATTAACTCTTTAATTGGATATCTTTTTTTTTGCGCCAATATAAATTTATATTTATGCTAGCTATTTGGAAAATCAACAACAAAAGAGTTTAATTAAAAAAATTATAGATGTCCTAAAGTATATCAAACATATAAAAATAAAAAAATTGTATAAATTAAAATAAAATATAAAATTAATATCAAAGATGTAAAGTAACAAAAAAAAAATCTAAAAAGGAAATTAATTTGAAATTTAGTTTCTTAAATCTCTGATTTTTAAAGTATTGGTATCGACTATAAATAATCATCTAAAGTTGAAACTCTGTCGCTACTACTCTGTGTGGTAAATAGCTTCGAACACCATTGAAACGTTGTGAGGAGGAAGGGGAAGTGAGAGTAGCAGTAACCGAAGAAGCGGTCGTAAATATAAATTACATCAACCCTAAGATCTTGAAACATCTGAATAATCACATAATAAAATCAAGAGGAGATTTATCGGATTACCTCCTGCCATTGTCGCGGAAGATGAAAAGCCTGATCTCTAAGATAGGATATCTAAAGGAGCCAAGCATATGGACCTTAAATATCTATCACTAAAGCAAGATGTCAAAAGAGGAAAGTTTGTCATTGAACACATAGGCGCTGAGCTTATGGTTGCATACATATTCACGAAATCATTACCTAAAGTCGAACAAGAAAGTATAAAGAACAACTCTTCTTTTATTGATTTAAAAACTCTCTCAAAACTAAATCTCTCTCTTGAGTCTTATGGAACATCTCTCCATAACCTCTTATTTATAGAACTAGTTCTCTTCACAGAATTGATTGAATTCCAATGAGTTAAACTCTCCTCCTCTATCGGTACGAAAAGTCTTTATTGTCGAACCTGTTTGTTTCTCGACAAACTCTTTGAACTTTTTGAAACTATCGAAAGCTTCACTCTTTTCCTTAAGTAGCAGCGTCCACATATATCTCGAGGAGTCGTCGATCAAGACAAAAACATACCGATTATTTGCTGGTGTTGGTGGAGAGATCGGTCCACATAAGTCTCTGTGAACCAACACCAAGGCTAAACAAGCATCGCATATACTCTTCTCCTGCAGTGTATGCGGCATCCCTACGGTCATGTCTTTCTTGACCATGTTATTTAGGACGCCAATACTTACATGTCCTGGCGGAGCATGCCAAGTCCATGTAGTATCTTCTCCTTGGATTTGTAGACACTTTGGGTAGCTTATGTCCATTGATGTTTTGTAGAGACGGTTTGATGATCTAGTGACTCATACAAGCAGCCTTCCACGACTTCACACCCATTCTCGGTTGCTTGTCCAAGACTTATTATGTTGTGTTTTAGGTCAAGTATATAGTAGATATCTTTGAGAGCTCTTCTCTCTCCAGTCTTGCCCTCAAAAACAATCGTACCCTTCCCTACGATATCAACATATGATCCATCACCAAACTTTACTTTTGATGCGGTGGGTTTTGTTACTCCAAGTTTTACCCCTAAGATAGCTGCAAGTGCACAACAATCACAGTAGTATATTAAGGGATTGAATCCACAGAGATTGTTGTTTCGCGAAAGTTCTAGGATTTCTAACTTATTTAAAACAAAAGGGAAGATTGGGGGTTTGCGTGTCACGGTTTGCAGTAGTAATATCAAGCAGCAAAAGAGAAATAAACGGTTGTAAATCAATAGGTAAAAGGCGTTGGGTTCAGGGGTGTTCTCCGGGGTTCATGGATCAGATCTAACAAGCAATAGATTATGTTTTAAATGACTTAATGGGCTAGGTTCTTAAGCTGAAACGATCGACTATGATTACCCCACGCTCGCGGATCTAACCACCTACGTTTGCTTCGCTCCGCGGATATGAGTTATATCCCATGATGCGAATCAAACGCGCAAATATATCATTCACCTACTTGTAAACACTCGCGGCGCGGTCCGTCGATATGCCTAAGCATCCTACGGTGCAGTCCGCCCGTTAACCTCTAGATCCAGACAATAGACTCACGGTCGTCAATCTAGTTGCCCTGGGATCAGTTGCTAATTGATCAAAAAAGCAAACATGCAATAAGAGCAAGACATAAACGAAGATACCTAATAAAAACTTTATCTCTATCAACCTAGCGAAATCGATCCATGATTAAACCCCTTTCAAAAGCCCCCTTAAAACCCAACTAGATGACTACTCTTTCATGGGAACGAGAGAAATCCTTCGAGATAGGAAAAAGGTGCGAATTGTATTGAATAAGAAACAGAGTTAGAAAACTTCTTCAAAGGAAATCCGAATGAAGAGATCTTGTTAAAGTATTGAAAAGCAAAGAACTAAGAACAATAGATGAAAAGAGAAGGGAAGAAAGGTGGCGGCTGCAGAAGAATTCGTTCTCGAGGTCTTCAACTCCGGGGCCGTCGATCTCTCTCTCTCTCTCTCTCTCTCTTTCCGGCAGCATGAGAAGTGTTTCTGGAAAAGCTTTGTTTCAAGTCACGCCGTTTGTGAAGCCATAGGGGTCCTTTATATAGGTCTTCATGTCTTCATAAGTGGGCTTAGCGTTTTAACCTCGCGAAATATCCACTACAAGAAAACTGACGATTTGCGACGGTAAAATTGGTCGCACTTCCGTCGCAAATCGGGTGTTGCGACGGATTTGCGACGGCGACAAAAATGTCGCTAATCGTTAGCCGCAAATTAATTTCCGTCGCAAAATAATTTCCGTCGCAAAATTTGCGACGGAGAATATTAATCGCAGATCTGTCGCAAATTTGCGACAGCAATATTGCCGTCGCAAATATTGTATGCCGCAAATATGTCGCAAATTTGCGACACCTTTGCAACGGAATATTCCGACGGCAAATCGTCGGTAAACGTTGTCGCAAAAAAAGTCGTAGCAATGTCGTCGCAAAATGTTTCCGTCGTAATGTCGTCACAAATCAGGCGCGTAAAGTCGTCGCAAATTTGACGTCGCATGTTTAATAATAAAGAATTTATATAATTATTATTAACGAAAATTATATATTAATTAATATTAAAATTAAAATTAAAATTATTTTCAAAATATAAAATTAGAAAATAAATTATAATTTAAAAAAAAAATTTGAATTACAAAATAATATTCATAAAACATAAAAATTTATTGTTGAGAAAAAAAACTAAATTTAATCGATAGGGGGATCATCGTTTGCGTTCGACGAACCGGTATCCGAGCTACGGTAAAGTTCTGCGAATGCCGAGTCTCGTTGTGCCAGAAACTCGAAATACCTATCGTAGCTCTGCATCTTCTGGTTCTGTGATTGAATCAATTGGGCTTGGGTCTCGATTATCTCCTGAAGAGCGGGATCTGGTCCGGTGGAAGAAAAAGTCGGAAGAGTGACAGCCTCAATATCTGACTGTAAAGAACCCACTCCGAAGATTCTTCCTCTTGTACGGGGAGCGACCTAAATATATATATATATGTAAGTATAATTAAGAAGTTATTAACTAAAAAAATAAATTAAAATTGTAATGAAATTGAAAATACTTACGTCTAGATAAATTTGGTTCTTCTGGGTCGTACTAAGTGAGCAAGATGCAGTGCTTTCTGGATCATCAGGATCAGCCTGAGTCATCTCTTGCATCCTCGCAGTGACGTCGTTGTATAGCTTCTCCGAGCGTCCATCGACAAAAGATCCATCC
>JAHZTW010000001.1:484240621-484294025 GCA_020283515.1 Alliaria petiolata | reverse complement strand
TACTGCACCGTTTGACTTGAAATCACCACCAAATTAAAGCTAACTCAATTTCCTAAAACTCTCATGAAGACTGTTGAGGCTAAATCGCAATGAAAAACCCTTCATCCGAGCTGATCGTTCCGTTAACGAAATTGGTCGCCAAACTTCCAGACGGACATGTTGTTACTTAAATAGTCGTATCTTCTGAACCACTGACCATAATGACTTGAAATAACCTCTGAACAAAAGGTAACTCAATTTTCTATGAGTTTTATGAAGATTGCGGAGGCTGAATCGGAATGGAAAGTCTTTGTAGAGTCTGATCTTTAAGTCGCTTTAGGTGGCATGGATTTGAATCGGTTGCAACATCTCGGTACAGCAAGTCAGATGACATCAATTTGCTCTCTACTTGTTCCTAGCTCATCATCTTATGTTTCCAGCTTCCACATTGTCGCCAAATCCATAGAATAACCTGAAATGATGCATATATACAAAAGAAAATGCAAATGCAAATGTTCTAAATCCTATAAATGATCAAATACTATGATTATACTTAGCTATAAATGAAATATGGATGAAAACTTATTCTAAATGCATGATAAATATGCGAAATATATGAGTATATCAGCTGTCGCACCATCTTCTCAAGCATCGTGTTCTGGCGTGCCAGCTGCTCCTGAAGGGCGGTGACCGCAGGATCAACTGAGGTGGACGGTGTAGCGGATCGTGAGGCGCTGTGCGTGGAGGAAGATGACATGTGGTGGGTCCTCTGATGGGTCGCCTCTCTCCTAGCCTTAGCGTCTACGTACTCTCCAATAGTAAGTGGTAGGCGTGAGAACTCGGTACAAAACTCCTCGTGCTTCGGGATCCACTGTGGTGAACCCTCTGAAAGACGCGGGACTGTGAGAGACGGTAGATAGACCGTGGGGTCATCTCCCTTCCCTAGGTGGTATCGGTATCCGAACCTGTCTGGATCCATGGTTGTGCCTGTCAGGTTCATGTCCGTCTGAAACTGGAACAAGTCAAACCAAGCCTCATCTAATGGCGCCTCAACGCTAGTGTCTATTCCAGCAGCCTCCATGATCGCTGTAATGATGCTTCCATAAGTCATGAAGGCTGTCTCGCATCTAGGTGTGGTAACATCGTGCTTCACTCGCACGAGTCTCTCTGCTAGGACGCATCCAAGGCATGCTGAAAATGGCTCGTATCTAAAGGCGGACTGAAGTAGGACGAACTCTGGAATGAGAATGCATGACTGGTTGCTGCGAGAGAAAAGTCGGTGTGCTACGAGCCGGTGGACAAAACGCACGGCCGGATGTAAAAGAAAAGCAGACGGATGCCTTCCTTTGTCATAAATGCCTCGGCCCATAAGTCCCCAAAGATCAGCACTCCATTCTTCTTTAATGCTCGTCTCGCTCCTCAAGTCAAGACCATATATCTCGCAAAGCCTAGGGATACTCATCTCATAATCTCTTGAGCCAATGGTGAAATAGAGAGTACCGTCTTTCGGATGTGACTTCCTTCCTTTCCGGTAGGACAACTGAACTGAAGATAAGAACTCTCGTGCGAGCTCCTTGTAGGTAGGTCGATCAATCTTCATGAAAGTCATGAGCGTTAGCTCGTCCAAGTACCATGTAACATCCTCGGTGATGCCCAAAGCGTCTAAAGTGGAGTAATCGATCTTGAGGGTCGTCCTTATCTCCATCTTCTTCATCTCCTTCAAATATTCGATGTTTGCATCCATTGGCGGTCCAAAGTATCGGAGCTTGCGCTTAGGAGGAGAAAGGTTCAGCTGACTAGTTGGCTCTTGAGGTGGAGGTGAATCATCGCGACTTGTGTGCGCTATCCGTGAATCGCGGAACCTTCTTCGTTGTTCCTCCACATATCTCCATAGAGTGGTGTCTAGACTTGGGTTTCCTAGCACTGTCTCATGTTCTTGATGTCGCGAATAACTCCTTGAAGAGCTTAGTTGCTCTCTATTCTTCGAACGCACCTCGAAGTTTCGGTCGTATCTCATTGTACCTTGCAAAAAAAAACAAAAACCCGACCAAACATGTGAATTTGATGTGTCTTAAGGATTCTCAAGTGCAGTGATATACAAGACATATATCAAGAGTCTCCAAGACTAATATCAATCGAATAAATGCATAAATCTCAAGATCAACTTGGTTCTCAAACTCTATTTTTTGATTTCTGGATTTCCAAACCAAGAATTTTCCAATAAATCTATTTTGTCAATTTATTCTCATCGAATTTCGGTTCTTAAGTCATACCTAGTATGAATCAAGTTCAAACTAAGTCAATTGTCCATTAATACCTCCATAATTCGTTTTTAGAGCAAGTTCTAATTTCAACTTTCCAAAGATTTCACCTTCTCCATAATTGGGTTGCAAAAATCGAAATGTAAACAACCTAATTCACCGATACAAGGTTCTCTACCATTATCCAAGTATCCTAGACAATTATCTAGTCAAGCAAGAGAGATCTCAAAATTGAGTTCTCTACGGAATTTTAAAATTAGAGACCATACCTTGTAGATGAGAATGAATGACCTTTAAAAGTTGAATCTCCTTTGAAATTAGATGAGTTTAGGCCAAATAATTTTTGAAAACAGTTCAAATTTGAAAAACCTAGAATCTCTCAAAAATCTCCAAGTCTTTTGGAAGAGAAGAAGAAAATGGAGTTTGATTCTAAAAATTCTCTTTTTGTTTTAAAAAGGTGTATTTATCACCAAAGAATCTTTAATTTTCAAAAACTTTTAAACGAGGGAACTTTCCTTGCGTGTTGGTAACAAATCAATAAAATTCGTTAACTTACATTAATGGAAATGATTTTTTGGTGGGGATTGTACCAAAACGCGGGAAGTTCGATTCGGGCGGAAAACGTGAGTTTTCCGGGTTGGTCGTTTAGACGACCGCTAGCCGTGCCATGACCCGTCGTGGCCGCGGCCAGGCGTATTCCCTCCGCGCGGTCGTGGCTCGTATATCATGTGATATAAGATTGAGGATCACTCCTCAAATCTTATGAACAACTAGAGATCAAAGTGAAAAAGCTTGTGCGGAAATGGTGAATGATGGTAGAGATGAAGTGATGAACGGATGATCGACTCTCTCAATCAGATGGGTTGCGATTGACTCTCTCAATCAGTAGAGGATAAAGAGTTGTTTGAATCACACAAACAATCCTAAAATCCAAGAATCAATAGATTATAAATGTATCCCACACTTAAAATCTAAAGATAAGAACAAACTCAAAGAACACTCTTTGAAAACAAAATGATTTCTGATTTACTTAGTAGATTGAAAGGTAATTACAAATGAAGAATGAAAGGAGATTTTATAAGCTCTTCCTAAATGCTAGAAATGGAAAACAAATGGTCGAAATAATTGACAATAAAATCAAAAGGATTGGTCTTGAATGTTGTAGCCGTTGGAGTTGATTTGGTCTCTCCAAATATGGGAACTTGATGAAGCCTTGTATCTTGATAATTTCTGGATGATCCCATGGCTGGATAGTCTTCTAGATGCTCTTTGACATCCTAAATAAATGTAATAAGACCGTTGTTCTTTGATCTCTTCAAGTGTGTAAGCATCTAAATGAGGAAAGTCGAGTAAAAGCTGGTTTAGGCTCTTCTGGTTTATAAGTTGAATAACTTTTAAACCATGATGAATTTCGGCATGAAACCAATTCGACGAGTTCCCCGGTTGAGTCAAGATTCCACACCAAGTAGGTTTGTAGCTTAATTCCTTCTGCTTCGGTCGGAATCCTCCAATTAGAGCTCCTATGTTCAAATCGGGAAAGCTCCGGTTCACACAACTTGTAAAATTAATAACTCCTAAACCAAAATGAATTTGGTCTTGATTCAAATTTTCTGTGGGCCTATGATGAGTTGCGAATCCAAAACAATTGGATTTGTTGCTTGGTTCATTTTGGTTTGGCCGGAATGAATTGATGAGTGATTGTAGGTAGGGATGTCAATTAGGGCCAAAACCCGCGGGCCGGCCCGGCCCGGCCATGAAAAATATCGGGTTCGGGCTTTGATATTTAAGTCCAAAAAAATTGGGCCTTTCGGGCTAAACTCATTTGGGCTAATGGTCTTTTGAGCTTAAACCCGACCGGGCTCGGGCTTACCCGAAAAACTCTACTTTTTATTAATCGAAAAATCATAATTTTCTAGTTCTTCCTATAAATCCCATTTATTAATGGAAAAACCATAATTTTCTTGTTCTTCCTATAAATCCCAAACCCAAACCCAAACTAAACTAATTTTCTAGTTCTTTCTTTAGTATTGAGGAACATGTCTTAAACAAATATAGAAATCGTCTTTTACCAAGGCACGTTGAAGCATTGATTTGTACACGCACTTGGTTGGATGGATTTACGTTTCGTGATCCAGGTAACCATATTTATAAATTTTTAATTATTTTTTTTATATTATGTCAAAACCTAAAATTATTATTTTTACTTGTTATATGGAGATCTTGATGACGATGAGAATTTAGAAGGCGCATAATAAAATTCTAATCTTAAAGATTCTCATCTCAACTCTACCGTTTCTACTATTTAAATTACGCATTTATTTATTTATTTTATATAAGGATTTATTTGGATTTACTAAGTTGAACTTGTGCTTTTAACTTAAATTGGATTTGATAAAGTTATATTTACGATTATTGTAATTTGGATTTAATTTTAATAAATACTTTTACTTTTAGTTTATTTTGTATTTAAAATTTATTTTCTTTTTTTTAAAAGCCCGAAAAAGCCCAAAAGCCCGATAACCCTGTTAGGGCCGGGTCGGGCTTTAGAATTTAGGCCCGATATATTTTTGGGTCGGATCGGGCCGGGCTTAAATACATGCATGCTTTACAGGTTTCGGGCCGGGCCGGGCCGGGTCAGCCCGATTGACATGCCTAATTGTAGGTCTCCATCGGGTTCATTGGAGATCTGAATGGGTTTAAAACATGTGAACCAATTTGCCTCATCAAAACCTTTCCTGGAAAACCCATTGGGATAAAACCAAGGATAAGGAAAAAGAGTACAAATGGTCACAGCCCATTTGTAAGCATTGGCTTCCATTTGAGCTAAACTCAGCTCCCATGTCTCCTTAGCCCTCCTCAGCTTCGTGCTATCCTCCTTATGACTTCTGGTTCTGTGCTCCTTGGCTGATGATGACTTGATGTCCTCATCATACTCTCCCTCTTGAAAAGGTTTCGACCTCGAAACTATATTTCATGCACCAAGAGAAAGCAAGTTAGCATTCATTCTCTTTTGAAAGCTTAAGGTCTTACCTTGATGTATTTTTGGCTTTGGAATGGGTGGAATGTCAGGGGGGTCTCCTTTGAGTAAGTAGGACTGAGTAACTCTGTGGCTCCTATCTGCTGTGTTCTTGTACTCTTCCAACATAGATCCATTGTAGCTTTTTCTCCCTTGATTGAATCATTCTTTTGTTCCTTTAACATCAATCTACTTTGTTGTAGTAGCAAGTGTTTAGCAGGTGGGATCTCTTTGCCATTCACTGTGTTAATACCTGCAAGAATATCAACACTTTGGACAAGACACAAGTGTATTAAGTGTTCTTTACGAAATTTAAAAGTTGTATCAAAGTCTTGTTGTAAATAAAAAGCTGTAAGGTTATTACTTTCTAATAATTTCAGTAAGCTTAATAATACTTTTTCTGACTCTCTTGACACAATAGTTGTGAAAGAACAACTTACTTGAGGAACAATTCTCGTGTTCTTGTTGATTAAAGCAATGAAGTGTTGCAATGACTGGTCTGGTGGTTTCTCTTTGAGATATTCTCCTCTTTCAGCATCCTTAGCTCTTGAACATGTTAATCTCTTTTTTGGTTCCTCTTGTACATTGTATTTATTGGCCTGTTTTGTACCTGAATAATCTTCTAAAACAGAGACAAGTGCATCATATGTGAATTTAAAACTTGAGAATTAGGCTTTGTAATACTTAAACTCACAGTGATTGAATTCAAAAGCTGAAGTAGGATTGGCTCTGCTTTTTTTTTTTCACATCCTCCTTTTGACAAATCAGATGTAGCCTTTCACCTTGGCTTGTATGTTCTTCTTCTTGTCTTATTCCTGAATAAATTTTTTTTGGCAAAGACAAGTGTATTATAGCAGTCATTGAATGTTTTAAAACAATGAAACAAGACTCACCTTCAATTACTCTAAATAAATTTTCATTGAAGTGCAGTTTAAGAGGGGTAATCTTGTTTACAGGTTTCAACACTAAAGACTTTTCTGCTTCAGAATCATCTGACTTTAACAAATTTGTTTTCAAATAGCAAGAATCATTAGAACTAAGATTGAGTATGTGTTTACTTACCTGATTAGAACACTCATCTTGTTCTGTTTTGGTAGATACCACGTTTTTGGCTTTCATTATGTAATCTGGTGGTTCTTCTTGTATTGAACTGAAGCTGGTGACAACTCCATTTTTCTCAGGGGCAGGCTGGCACGTTTTGTTCCTTGAATGTTGCTCCATGTCATGTTTTAAATCTGCATTATCAACCTTGGGCAGAGACAAGTGAATTATACTAGAATTGGAAAAATTAAAACATGTTTTATCAAGATAATCACTTAACTCAGATAAATTAAATTCTGTTCTAGTGATGTTGATTTTATTATTTGTTTTTCAGGGCAAGTTGCAGCAAAGTGTCCTCTCTTGTGACATCTATAACATGTTGGTTCTTTTAATTTTATAAAGCTAGAGTTGGAAGACTTACCTTGAAGTGATTTTTCTTGAGGTTCAAGTGAGGGTATAGGTATTGACTTTTGTTGAAACTCCTTCACATGAATTGGTTTCTCAGCCTCTCTTGTAAATTTCTGAAACATAAACCTCTTAGGGGTGTAGCTTTGGTTGTGGACCCTCTGTACAAACTCCCTATACATTTGCTGTTTGAGATCTCCCCAATTAAGAATGGGCTTATTGTAGTGGGACAGAAGTTCTTCACTTATCCACCATGAAGAAGCTTCTCCAACAAGTGAGTTAACAGCTGTGGCTAGTCTCTCTTCCTTTGGGATGTTGTGGAACCGAAACCAATACTCAAGTTCCCTCTCCCAATTTATATAAGCTTCTGGCCCTTGCTTATGACCTGAAAAGGTTATGAGTTGAAAATCAAAATTTTCACAACTATTACCTTGGTTGCTTTCTGTTTGGTAGGTGTAACATGGTGAAGTGTGGTCTGGCGGTTCTGGCTCCATGTCACCACGTCCTGGCTCACCTTCTTCCCATCTATCAACCTCATTGATGTCCTCACTCTCATGAGCATACTCATCTTGGTATTCTAATTCTTCACCATTCTGCTCAGTTTCTTCAAAACTGATTTGAGAATCAGTTTCTTCACACCATGGCTTGTCTTCATGGTAAGAACTGATTTCTGAGGCAGTTTCTTCGGCCCAAGTCTCCTCTACAAACTCTTCTTCCTCCTCTCTACTGATTTCAGAATCAGTTTCTGTACAAAAGTTGTCGGATTCTTCACTTCCATTCCAAGAGTGGTTCTCTTCTTCACCCCAATCTATCTCAGATGTATTGTACTTACTTATTTCATCATCATAGTCCATAATTCTCAGGTTTTGAATTTGTACCTTGCAATAGAAGAGTCAATAGATCAGAGGCGTGGCAATGAATGATGCTATAATATAGTCTAAAGGATGCAAATGCTTGAAATAAAAATGCTTAATAGCCTAACTTAGATGGACGGTGAAACCAAATAACTCAAATAAAAAAAAACTTAAATAAATGCTACGGTCAAATGAATGACTAGATGATATGGATGACTAAAGGAATGTAATACCGAAATAAAATTCAAAGAGCTCAACTTATATGGATGCGTTTTTCTTAAAATGGACAAAAAGTCAAAGATAAACAAAATATGGCAAGGGTGGTTGGTAACAGATATGGGAATGGTAATAATGCACAAATGATATATGGTATGGCCGTAAATAAGTTTTCCTTTTCTCTTTTTTTTTTTTTTTTTTTTTGCTAGCTAACACGGTTTTGCAAACAATGAAAGACGAAAGGGATTCAGGCGTCAATTGAAATGCAGAACTATGATATGAGACAAAACGCAGAATCAAACAAGACTAACGATGAGAACAGATAAAACTCAACAAGGCTAAACGAAATGCTTATGAATTTTTTGTTTTGATTTTTGGGTATGAAAACGAAAAGAACAAAAGCAAATCAAGCAAACATAAACAAATATATATATATTTTTTGATTTTCTGAAGAAACACAAAACGAAATACATAAACAATTTTTTTTTTTTTTTTGATTTTCTGAAGCACAAACTCAAAATGAAAATTGCAGAAACAAATAGCAAGAATGAAACAAATGAAACAACTTAAAACAAGAACAATTTTTATTATTATTATTTTTTTTGGTTTATAAGAATTAAAGCATAAGAAATAAAAAAAAAACAGAAAATTAAAGATAGAGGTTGAAAAGATACAACCTGATGGGTAGGAGTTTTTGAAGCTCTGATACCATCATGTCCCTGGAGTACCTGATATATTTACTCACGTAGGTCGACCAAGTGGAGAAATGCATGAAATATGGCTTTCAGAGAAGGACTATCGATGCGCACATGCATATATTTTGCGAAATTGTGATTATTTTCAGCCATTTGAGATGTATAATTTGGCATGTCTTCACTTACATTTTACTATAATCCACTATGATGATTTCTCATATGTGTTTGTCTTATAAAGTATGTTCGAAAAATATATTTCTGCAAAATATCCAGAACTCTCCGAAAAAGAACTCTCCGCGAAAAGAGCTCACGAATATAGTGCATGGGTGAAAGATTATGTATGTCTAAATAATATTCATATCTATGTATATATTATATATGTATGTATATATACTTCTATATATTGATAATGTATACTTATTTGCAGGTCAATTACTAGAAAGCCATCAATTCTTTTCCTCTTGGGTTCAAGAAATAGTGCATGGACCTGTGAATAAGGCCAAAACCTGGCCTATTTATTTCACAAGAGGATATGTGTTTCATACGCAGAATCACGGCGAGGAACAAATAGATAGGCCAAAACCTGTCCTATCTATTTCACAAGAGGATATGTGTTTCATACGCAGAATCACGGCGAGGAACAAAAGACATGTAACTATGACGTATGTGTTAAAGGAGAGAATTATACTAACGCATTTGATGAAGCTGATTTCTACGGGACCTTAACTGATATCATACAACTTGACTATGAGGGGATAGTCGGTTTGAAAATCACACTTTTTAAGTGTACATGATATGATCCTGTTATTGGTAGAAGCACTCGGAGGAGCAATGGTGGCATTGACGTTCGTTCATCAAGAAGATACAACAAATACGAACCATTTATTCTAGGTACGTATATATAAATTTCAATATCATAAATATATATGTATATTTATGTATTTATATTTCTATATATTGATATTGCACAGCTTCTCAAGCGGATCAAGTTTGTTACGTCCCGTACCCATATACAAAGAAAACCAAAGCAGTCGTGGCTCAATGTTGTAAAAGTGAATCCGAGGAAAAATATTTCAGGAGAATACAAAAATAAGGAACCTACAGTTTTGCAACAAGAAAATGATGATGCTGTACTTTTGACTACAGTTGACAATATTGAAGTCGAAAATTTGGTACAAGGAGTAAACCCAATAGATCTCGATTACGATGTTGGAGATGAAGAAGATGAAGATGAATTTCAATGTAATGAATCATCCTCTGATGATGATGATGATAATGAAGAAGAAATTTACTAATTTTAGGTAATAAATATTTTAATTTTGTGTAATAAATATTTTATCACTTTGTGTAATAAATATTTTAACTTTGTATAATCGGAAAATTTAATTTTTTCTCCTAAACAAAACCAAAACCCAAAATTTGATCATAATTTGGTTTCCCACTAAAACCAAAAAAAAACCCAAAATTTAATCAAAATTTGGTTTTTCCCTAAAAAACAAAACCAAAATCTGGTTTCCCCTAAAACCAAAACCAAAACCCAAATTTAATCAAAATTTGGCTTTCCCCTAAAACCAAAACAAAAACCTGGTTTTCCCCTAAAACCAAAATCAAAACCTAAATTTTGTGCCTAAACCAAAATTCACAAAACCAAATCCCCAAAATTCGAACCAAAATTCACAAAACCAACCCATAATTCACAAAACCAGCGATTAAGAACCCTAATTGGCAAAACACTCTTTCTCTCTTATTCTCCCCAAAATTCCCCAAACTCTATTTCTCCCTTCGCCGATTAAGAACCCTAATCTTTGATTGTGATTCTCAGACCCTAAACCCGTCACTCTTCTTCCCTTCTCCCTAACGCTGATTCTCGAATCTCTTTTTCTCTCTTATTCTCCCCAAAATTATCTTCTCCCTAACCTTCGCCGATTAAGAACCCTAATCTTTGATTGTGACTCTCAGACCCTAAACCTGTCACTCTTCTTCCCTTCTCCCTAACGCCGATTTTCGAATCTCTCTTTCTCTCTTATTCTCCCCAAAATTATCTTCTCCCTAACCTTCGCCGATTAAGAACCCTAACCCTCCACTCCCAATTCGATTTCACCAATGGCGAACCGAGGACGAGGCAAGTTTGGACGAGGCAGTGCTCCGAGACTAGCCGCTCCCAATATATCTCAGAGACCAGGAGGATCCACGCCGTCGAGAACTCCCACCCCTCTACCAAGCCAATATAACTTCACGCCATCGTTCCAACCTCTGGTAACCGAGATGCCCCAATCTCAAGTCTCCATCTACTCACCTCAACCACATTTCCGAGACTTTCCTCCGCCCCTACAGCTTTTCCACGATTCTTGATAAGAGAATTTTTTGGTGTTTTCTAATTAATCTTAAAGCCTCTTTGTGTCGCTGTAGTACTTTAGGTATCAATCCAGCTTGAGTGTCAAAAGATACTAAGAATATAAGAGCTCAAGTAAAGCTAAGCTAAATTCGAGTTTAAATGGGGAACAAATCCTAAAAAAACTACTTGCTGCAACTAAATGACCACGAAAACAATTTTAACAATACTAATGAAGGGTTAAGCAACTACTAGGCTACTGATAAGAATTTAAATGGCAAAGCTACTGATTGCTAAAATTCGAAAACTAAAAACAGACAAACTAGGCAATTTCTAGGAAATTAAAGCAATAAACTTTAAAATCTAAAGGAGATGACTTTTAAATCTACTTAAATGCTAAAGACAGATTCAAGGTTGAGGTTCATGCTTAGGGAGGTTCAAGGTTTGATCTTTGGTTTGGTAAAAGTAGATCTACACATTTTTAAATGAGCTATCCTTAAGTCTAAGAAGCAAGGGTTAGACTAGTCCACTTTCGTGGTAAAAATCTCTTCATCAATCTTCCCTCCAAACCCATGGTATGTGGTGGAAAGGATGATTGATGAGCAATGAAAAAGATCTTTAAATGACTTAGCAAGGTCCCTTCTCATACACCATCGTGCAGAAGGATGAACAAGCTTCTTGGTTTGGGCTTAAGGGATTCCCTAAGTCCTCATGAGATAAGGAAATCCCTAAGATCATAAAGCCTCCATCGAGGTCTTTAAGCAATGAACACTCCAAACCAAGAAAGGATAATGTTTAAGAACAAGAAATACCAAGATTCAACCTTTTAATCCTCTTTAATCCCCTCAACCTTAAATCATAAACAAACTACTCCTTAATCATGTTCAAACCCCTCTTAATCATAGAAGAGGTGTTAAACATGATTAAGCTAAGCAAGAAGAAAGATTAAAGCTTAAAGAGAAGTACTTAAAATTAAAATCAAAAGTTTACAAAATAAAAGCTTAAAAAATGCTCTACAATGGTGGCTAGATCTAAAAATGGAGTAGACAACTCCAAAATTTTGTGTCTTCCCTAAAAAATAGGGTAAAAGTGCTTATATAGGACCACACAAAATGGTCCCCTCACTAAAAGGCAAAACGTGAGCTGGCCAAGGAAGGAGGAAAAAGTCTGAACCGAAGATCGACCTACTCACTCGATCTAGGGGTCGATCTAACTTGGAACAGGCTGGAAGGTCGATCCTTGGTTCGATCTTGGGTCTTGAAATCGATCTTCCACTCGATCTCTGGATGAAACGACCAATGCACCTCGATCTACAGCTCGATCTCAACGGTCCATGCTCATCGATCTAAGGATCGATCTCTGCTCCATTTCTTTTGTCTGTGCCTCTCCTTGATCCCCATCATCTCCTAGGATCTTCTTTAAACTTATTGTCCATGCTCATAATCTAACATAGCTCCAAGTACACCATATAACCTGAAAATGATGTATATATGCAAGAAACTATGCAATGCCAATGCAACATGTCCTAAAACCTAAAATGGAACCAAAGTTACAATTAATCTAAATATGAATGCAATATGAATGCAAAATCTATCCTAAATGCATGGTAAATATGCGAAATATATGAGTATATCAGCTCCCCCAAACTTGCTTTTTGCTTGCCCTCAAGCAAACTAAAGACAAACTAGGAGAAGAAGTTTGAAAGTGGGAGCTCAAATCCAAAAGTGCTTTTCAAATGAATCAATTCAATGGTCCATGTTCTCAACCCTAAGATGCATCATACAAAATCTACTCCAAAGAACTTAGCCACATTTATCACATGTTGAATGTCAAATCAAAACTTGTTTACACTCACAATCCAAGAATCCTAACCTTTAACATTCATTGAAACTCAAACCGTGAATCATACTTATGCAATTCAAAACCGAATACATTTGGCTAAGGGACAAGGTTATGAGATAAAAATGATCTCATTCAAGTGGGTACTCCAAGCATTGGTTTCTCTCAAGAAGGATTGAACTCATGCATAATGCTAAAGGTAAAAGGTAATTGATGCATACATGACTAGACTCTCATCTACCCAATGTACTAACAATGTACCTAATTCCCCTCTCATTCATTTTCTTTTTCAGCTCACTCACCCTCTAGAAATACCCAAATCACAAAGCAAGATGCCAAGTATAAACCCACAAAAACTCATCAATCAAATTCATGCTAGGGAAACTTTTTGAACCTTTCTTATAGTTAGTGGTGTGGCCAAACAAATTTTTTTTCTAGCTCTTTTCTTTTCTTTTGATAGCTCTTTTCTTGTAAATATTTTTTCTTTTATGCATTTGGCCTTTTTGGCTCTTTTCTTATATTTTTCTAAGAGAGCTATCTCTTTTTCTTTTCAACTTGATCTTCTATTAATAACAATTCAAGACCAACCACTTTAAACTATGTATCCCTTTTATTTCAAACTCCTTACACCATCTTCTTCTCAAATCCGAAATCAAAGTAAGAATTTTCATTCACAACACCCATGAACTCCCACCCAAATCACGCCTAAAGCTAGCTTCAATATGCGAAGCTAGAATCATATGAGAGCCTAAACATGTCGCCCTAAACCTAACACTTTATGCTAAGTTCAATCAAAAATTTAAGGCCTCACAAACACACACGAATTTTG
Source organism: Alliaria petiolata (assembly GCA_020283515.1). Taxonomy (NCBI): domain Eukaryota; kingdom Viridiplantae; phylum Streptophyta; class Magnoliopsida; order Brassicales; family Brassicaceae; genus Alliaria; species Alliaria petiolata. The sequence goes on along the minus strand of JAHZTW010000001.1, from coordinate 484,280,558 downwards.
GCTTAAAAGGAGGTAAAGTTCAAGGTGTGTAATCTATTTAGGCTTACAAGAGAGTGGTGAAAGGAATAAGAAAGCCTAAATATGTGTATTTATCCATGTATCCTTTTTCAAATGCACAAGTATGATAATTAAAAATTCATGTTAAGGTTCCACTTAATAGGAAAGGATTCAATTCATGCTTGCTTCAACTTAAGCCAAGAAAATCAAGACAAATGATCCAAATATGGTTAGAACTTAATTTCATATTTTGTACAAGCATCAAAGAACTACTAACTAGGGCCTTGATCCAATTCATGAGGTTGAAACACTTTACAAGGAAAATTGCCCCCTATGCACATGAATGCAAGCAACCTATATGATAAAAATCTAGACTCAATCCTAAAATATTTTAAAAATGCAAATGCAAGCTACATGAATTTTATTTTGAAATTTTTGAAATTTTTCTGATTTTTCTATGCAATTAATTATGCATGAAGACTCAAATATGCTAAAGGAAAATAAGAACACAAAACACAAAATTAAATCTCTCAACCTCTCCCCCAAACTTAAATTACATAGTCTCTTGTGTAATCAAAGTTCAAGGGAGACCAAGCAACAAAAATAAAAATGAAATCCAAAAATGCATGTTATTTACAAGGTTTATGGATGGTGTACCTTTGAGTGAGCTGCTGTTCGAGCTAGTTCATCGATCTGTGGGTCGTTCTGGGCAGAAGATCAAGGTTCATGCTCGATCTAAGCTCCATTCTGTCCAGGAGATTGAGTGGACTCCCTCGATTCAGACTTCGATCTCACTTGAATCGACCAGTTTGAGTCGATCTTGGCATCGATCTACCGCGCATGCTCCACTTTCCTTGCCTTTTAAATTCCCAAGAACTTTGTTTTGGATCTCCAACTCCCTTGTTCCTGCTCACACACACTTAAAAGCATAATCTAGAACAAATAAAAATTAAAAACATATACACAAGGATAGACATGGGATTGCCTCCCAAGTGCGCTTTGTTTAAAGTCTCTTAGCTTGACTTTCCTTACTCTCCCCTAAGCTGGTTTTAGGGTGAAGTGGGTGGCTGGAGACGTGGCTGAGTTTGCTCCTTGTGGAATATCCATGGTGTAGATAGTAGATAGCATCTCTTGCACCCTTGCTTCATCCTTCTCTAAACCCGGTGGAAGAATGCACCTTGCTTTTGAGAATAGTTTTGAGCCTCCTTTGCTCTTGACTTTGTACTCAATGAAGCCATCCTTGAGCTCCAATGGATGTAAACTCAAAGAGGTCCTTGGCCCAGCACGTCCACTGCTTGACCCATCTCTAGCTTTCTTGGTTAAACTCACCAAATGGTCCTTTTTCTTGCCTTTCTCTTTTGGTGGTTTCTTCTTGAGAGATGTTTCGTCTTCACAACCAAATAGAGTCAGCAGGGACTCACCATCAGACTCTTCTTCATCTTTGAACTTAATCCTTGGCTCAGCTTTGTCCATCATAACTCCCAAGACACAAGCAACCTTAGGCTTTACCGCGGGCTTGTCTTTCTTGTTCGATGGTTCCTTCTTGGTGGTTACTTCTTCGTCATGGCCAAACAGCATCAGTAATAACTCACCATCAGGCTCTTCTTGAGCAGTAGACTCTAACCTAGGCTCGGCTTTGTCCTTGTTTTCTCCCAAGACACACTTTTTTTTTTAGCTTTGGCCGCGTGCTTGTCTTGCAAGCTCCTGGCTTGTTGCTTGCTTCTAAAGGCTTGGGATTCCAAACGCCTTTTCAAGTCAGCTTCCTCTTCAATCTTCTTACAGAGAAGTTTCTCTTGATCAAAAGTGTCTTCCTCAGCTTCCATCATTCCACAAAACTTTGCTAAAGGAGGTGTGATCTTGTATGAAACCAAGTGAGTCACATTCTTTAGGATGACCTCTTCTTTAGCAAAATCAGTTGCTGCACCAACAGTGCTGAGGAATGGCGTGCCTAGGAGCATAGGAAGGTTCTTGGACTTGTCTATATCCATGACCACGAAATCAGTTGGTACCAAGCAATTCCCAACCTTCACCGGATAGTCTTTGATCAAACCAAGATGTTTCCTTGTAGACCCATCTCCAAATGTGATCTCAGTAGGATGCCAATCCATACTCCTTATTTCAAGTCTCTCGGCCATGTCAAGTGCCATAACACTCACTGTGGAACCCGAATCACACATAGCATCTTGAGCTCATCAATTTCTGCAATGTACTCTCTTGGAGGATCCCTCGTCTGCTCTTGCTCCTGAGCACACGGTTCTTGCACCATCAAAACACTCTCAACCGGTTTCCTCAAGATGTCTCTAGCTTCCACATTGTTGATCTTTGCGAAAATCTCCCTCCCACTTAGTCTCTCAATGACCTCATTGAGACTAGATTCATCATTTGAGTAGATGTAAGCCTCATCCTCAGGTTCATACAATGATGAATCCATGTCATCAAGAGTTGGGGTTCTCTTCTCAAGATCTTGGATAGCTTGACAATAATCCTTAGGATTTGCTTCACTTTGGTCCGGTGGACTTCCTTGTCTACTTGAGCTAGCCTCTTCTTCCTCAAGCTGGTCAATCGTGTGGTTGAGGTTGCTGATTTGTGTAGCAAGGGCAGTGTAAGAAGTGTACATCCCAGTGGTGGATTCAGCCAATATTTTGTCCATGTTTAACATGCTAGTGGTTTGTGCTTGCAAAAGCTGTAGGAGCATGTCATGGATTGAGTCTTGGGTATGGACGTGAGCTTGTTTCTGAGGTACAAAACCAGGAGCTCCATATGGCTAATTCCATTGTGGTTGGCTTTTAAAGGTGCCTTGATAGTGGCTGAATCCCATGCTATAGCCTCCTTGGTTGGTTAGATAATTAGCATCCGGATTTTGACTAACAAAATGCATCTTGTCAAGAGGTTCAAGCAAGTTGTTGTCTTCTCTTGTCCCTATGTTCAAGTATCTGATAATACAAGTAGTGAAATAGAGATATTAGCAACCAAAATAAAAATAAAAACTTAGTCTCTACTAAGCTCCAAATCCTAATACTTTCAACTAAACCCAAGTTGGCAACAGCGGCAATTGATAAGAGACTTTTTGGTGTTTTCTAATCAATCCTAAAGCCTCTTTGTGTCGCTGTAGTACTTTAGGTATCAATCCAGCTTGGGTGTCAAAAGATACTAGGAATACAAGAGCTCAAGTAAAGCTAAGCTAAATTCGAGTTTAAATGGGGAACAAAACCTAAAAAAAACTACTTGCTGCAACTAAATGACCAAGGAAACAATTTAAACAATACTAATGAAGGATTAAGCAACTACTAGGCTACTGATAGGAATTTAAATGGCAAAGCTACTGATTTCTAAAATTCGAAAACTAAAAACAGACAAACTACGCAATTTCTAGGAAATTAAAGCAATAAACATTTAAATCTACTCAAATGCTGAAGACAGATTCAAGGTTGAGATTCATGCTTAGGGAGGTTCAAGGTTCGATCTTTGGTTTTGTAAAAGTAGATCTACACATTTCTAAATGAGATATCGTTAAGTCTAAGAAGCAAGGGTTAGACTAGTGCACTTTCGTGGTAAAAATCTCTTCATCAATCTTCCCTCCAAACCCATGGTATGTGGTGGAAATGATGATTGATGAGCAATGAACAAAGATCTTAAAATGACTTAGCAAGCTCCCTTCCCATACACCATCGTGCGGAAGGATGAACAAGCTTCTTGGTTTGGGCTTAAGGGATTTCTTAAGTTCTCATGAGATAAGGAAATCTCTAAGATCATAAAGCCTCCATTGAGATCTTTAAGCAATGAACACTCCAAACCAAGAAAGGATAATGTTTAAGAACAAGAAAATACTAAGATTCAACCTTTTAATCCTCCCTAATCCCCTCAACCTTAAATCATAAACAAACTACTCCTTAATCATGTTCGAACCCCTCTTAATCATAGGAGAAGAGGTGTTAAACATGATTAAGCTAAGCAAGAAGAAAGATTAAAGCTTAAAGAGAAGTACTTAAAATTAAAATCAAAAATTTACAAAATAAAAGCTTAAAAAATGCCCTACAATGGTGGCTAGATCTAAAAATGGAGGAGACAACTCCAAAATTTCGTGTCTGCCCTAAAAAATAGGGTAAAAGTGCTGATATAGGACCACACAAAATGGTCCCTTCATTAATAGCCAAAACATGAGCTGGCCAAGGAAGGAGGAAAAAGTCTGAACCGAAGATCGACCCACTCACTCGATCTAACTTGGAACGGGCTGGAAGGTCGATCCTTGGTTCGATCTTGGGTCTTGAAACGGGCTGTTCACATCGATCTTCCACTCGATCTCTGGATGAAACGACCAATGGACCTCGATCTACAGCTCGATCTCAGCTGAAACGGTCCATGCTCATCTAAGGATCGATCTCTGCTCCATTTATTTTGTTCGTGCCTTTCCTTGATCCCCATCATCTCCTAGGCTCTTCTTTAACCTTCTTGTCCATGCTCATAATCCAACATAGCTCCAAGTACACCATATAACTTGAAAATGATGTATATATGCAAGAAACAATGCAATGCCAATGCAATATGTCCTAAAACCTAAAATGGAACAAAAGTTACAATTAATCTAAATATGAATGCAATATGAATGCAAAATCTATCCTAAATGCATGGTAAATATGTGAAATATATGAGTATATCAATTCTCCATCACAACAGCGTGAAATCGGGAACTCGTCCTCATCGCTTCAAAATCAGAACTCTCCTTTGCCTCCACTTCAGCCCTCTCCAGTGTCTACACATAATCACTCTCAAGCTAAGAGTAATCAATCTTCGGCAGCTCACAACTTCCATGGTGAAGACGACGATGGAGTACCTCCACGTGAGCCGGTTCTCCAAGAAGACCTACAACGTCTTTTGAATTATATCCTTCTGGTGCCAGGCCGTGAAAAATTTACCACTGTGCTATCTCCCGAACCGAAGCCAAACACAACTTGGTATGACTCTTTACCCTTTGTGTTTTTCTTAATCAGTTTGATTCTAAGTTTTATTGCAATTGAGTATGAGTCATAGTTTCTTAATCTGCGATTTATGATTGTGTCTGAGTTTTATTGCTTATGAAAATGATCAAATCTACGCTGCGTATGCTTTTGTTTTTCTCTTCTCTGCGTATGTTCTGTAGTCTAAGAGTTAAAACTATTTGATTTGTTTTGTAGTCTAACCATCGTTGTGTAGCTTTTAGGAAGAGATAAAAACGATTGAAATTGAGTGTTTGTTTGCTTCTAAGTATTTGTTTCTCAGTTTACTGCTGTAAGACAATCTGATCCTTTTCATGTATCATTTTATTGCTTTGAAAATGAGTGTTTGTTTGCTTCTAAGTACACCATTTATTCACTTATTTACTTACTATTTACATATTGTTTCTTTGTTTGAAAGTTTGATGGTCCTTGGTCCGAGAGATTACTAAAGTCGTTACAAACAAATTTGATGGTCCCTATTATAGCTGGACAGTTGTGCCTCGGGACAGACAAGAAAAATACTTCGTTGAGTTCGCGGTAAAAGTTTATCTCCTCTAAATTTCCTATATAAGTGTTTCCTTCTATTGTTTTCACTAATCAATCTCATGTCTTGGAAATGTTGAAAACACACACGTGGGATCCCTTAATCTCAGGGACAGTTCAAATGCATTTCGAGAAGATATGCAAACGCCGGATGAAGGGCATGGTTAGCACTGTGCGCACAAACCGAAAACAACCAAATTGGATTGAACCCACACTCTGGACAGTGATGACCACCGAGTGGGATACAGAATTAGCAAAACAAAGGAGCAAAACCTATTCTACTGCTCATAAGTCTGACTGTAAAGGTCTTGGTCCTCACATACACTTATCTGGCCAGAAGTCGTATCTACAAATCTAACAGGAAATGGTAAGTTACATTTACATATCTTACACTTTCTATATCTTTAACATCTGCAAATTTAAAGTCTTTTTATTATGTAACATTTCAGGAAGTGGAGTTAGGAAGATCAGTGACTATTGGTGAGGTTTTTATCAAGACCCATACAAAACCGGACGGAACATTTGTCGATACAAAGGCCAAGAACATCGTTGAAACTTATGAGAACAACGTCAAAGCTAAGTTGTCCGAGCTGGAGGCAAATAATTCAGAAACTTTGAATGGTGATCCTCAGCCTCACGATCTCTCCATAGATGAGTACAACGAACTATTTCTGCTGGTAAATATACATTCTTCACTAACTGGTTTGATTTTTCAGTATGTTATTTATCTTACACAGTCTACATTATATCTTGTTTACTTTTGGCAGTCCACTTTCAGGGATGAAAGATGACGTCCTTATGGCTTTGGAAGCCTCAATAATTCTCATGTAAACAACAAGCGTAAGGACCCAGGAAGCTCTTTATGCTTTGCAACACTCGAACAACAACTAGAAGAAGCTAAACGTAAGATAGAAGAGCAAGCTGCTTATAATGCACATCGTGATGCCGAGACTGTTGCCCGTGAAGCAGAGAGTTCCCGACAATTGGCTGAGCAAAAAAATGAGATCAAGCGCTTGTCATTGGTGGAGAAGTTCCTCCGTGAAACTAATCCAGAGTTTGTAGACTTCATGGCTTCTCAACCGCCTCCATCAAGTGCAGGTTCGACCCCAAACACAGCTCCCTCTTTGCTTCTTAAGACTTAATGCTTTTATGTTTTGGTAACTCCACTGTTGAAGTTTTGATTTGTAGAGAAACAAATTATGTAGACTTAAAAGTTTTTATCTTTTGGTAACTCTATTGTTGGAGTTTTTTTGTAAAGAAAATAGTTTGTTGGTAACTGCACCGTTTATATACAATTTATTTTGCATTTTGTATATTAGTAATTCAAATATCAAATTCGAAGATTTGAGTACCAAAACAATTACCAAATACAAATTTTAATAAACAAATAAGTCACTACTTAGTCGTATATTAGTCACAAAATAGTCGCAAGATAGTGACAAAATATTCGCAACACATTTACCAATTTACGTGTCAATACTACGATTAATTGCTAAATAGTCGTTAAATTGGTCACTATATAGTCGCACATTATTCACTTTGTTTTGCGACTAATCAGCGGCTAATTAGCGACAACATTCTGAACTCGCTTCTTAGTCGTAATATAGTCGCAATTTTACGACTAATATGCGACTACTGGATTTTGCGACTTAGGATGGATGACTCTTCTCTTTAGTCGCTAAATAGTCGTAAATACCATATGTGCGACTATTAAGCGACTACTTCTGCAGTCATTTTTAACTGTTTTCTTGTAGTGCTCAAAACTAAATCTCTCTCTTGAGTTTTATGGAACATCTCTCCATAACCTCTTATTTATAGAACTAAGCTACTCCTTTTCTTATTAGAAATAGAACTACTCTTTTATTTTTCTTAATGACAATAGAAGATTTCATTTTTCTATTGAATCCTTATCTCTATCTCTTTAAGCTTCTCCTTAAGAGATTTCCTTTTCTTCAAGTTCCGGAATTATCCAACATTACCTCCAAAGACCTTTATTAAACATGTTGAAAGTATGGGTCTTGAAGATAGCTTTTGATTATGTTGTATGTTTATGTTTTGCCTATGTATGACTTTTATTTAAGCTCTTTTATGACTTTTACATCTTTTATTTATTCTGTTTCCAATGCGCACACACATTATTTGTTGAATTTATGATAACATAATGCATCTTTATCTAAAGACATAAAATGGACCATTACGATACTCATACTTGTGTTTATGGTCTAACTATGAAGGTAGTCAATGTAGTAGTACATGGAAAGGATCATGTTGCATAATGATATGGGACCGTCATGACTCCTATTGATTATTTGATTAGTTAAGACACTTAAGATGAATAAATAAAAAATAAAATTTTAGCATATTATGCCGGTTTTATGATTCCATACAGAAAACATTAATGGATTTTACTATAGATCAAGTGGGAGAATGTAATGAATAATCATTTTTCTATTATGTGATCTAATATAGTCATTAGTTTTCTATTGGATTAATGCTATTCTTTAATATATTTGTTAACCAATTAAATTAGAAATAAATAAATTAATTACTAAACAATCTCAATTTTAATGGACGGTTAAGATTAATCTTAAGAAAAACCTAAAGAATAATTTAAGTCCTCTCTCCACCTATATATATATATATATTTATATATAGATGTCATTAGTCCATTGAAAATGCATCACAATCATCACAATAACAACACAAAGATTAGGTAACGGGAGAGAAACAATCATCACTTTGGCAATCTGTAATTAACAAATTCTTCTAAAACAGTTCAAAAAAATTAAAACTTTGTTTAACAAATAAATGATTTGGGCAATGTAGAAAAACAGATTGATTCTCGTTTAATACCAGAGCCCATGGATTCTCGTTGAGACTTATTCTGCCAAGGAATAAAGTAAGTAACTAGGGCACGTAGAAACGGTGAAGATCTTCACCACCGAGTCCAGCGCCAAATCCACCGCAGAAGAATAGGCCGCATCCGCCGCCGGCGATCTTTTCCCGGCCTTCCTCCGCCGTGATGAAACCGGTGATGATGTCGTCGCGTGTTGATTCTCATTTCTCGGATTCACGTAAACAGAGTAATAAAATCGAGAAACAGGAGTAGAGAAAGCACTCCGTCGCTACTACTATGTGTGGTAGATAGCTTCGAACGCCATTGAAACGTTGTGAGGAGGAAGGGGAAGCGAGAGACGCAGTAATCGAAGAAGCGGTGACTCTGCGGAGCTGCTCGACGGTGCGAATTGACCGGAGCAGCATTTTTTTGCCAATACTGCTTTTTTTAGTTTTGAAAGAGTTTTAAGAGTTTTAAACACAAAACAAAGGTGAGAGTCTTTGAAAAAGCTAATGAGAGAGATTAACGAAACAAAAAAAAACTACAATTACAGAGAACACTATCATCTTTCACAGATTTAATTCCATAACCATGATGACATTCCCCATTGACGCAACAAAAAGAGTGAATCACAGAAGATGAATAATAAACACAATCGTTGCAAGTTTCTCTCTCTTCTTCCCTTTCTCTTGAAGGCAAAAGTGGCTTTTCCTCTTTCTAGATTTAGATCTAAATCAAGATCCTTTGATCTTCTTCTTTAAGCTCCATTGCTGGATTGATGATGCTCGACAGAGGCAGTGGTTACTCAAAGTTCACAGCTTTCTCCTGGTGTTGAGGCGTGGATAACTGGTCCGGCAAGGTGATGCGCAAGTTTGGTTGGCTCGGCGACGGTGGTCAGGGGTGATCGTTTTGTTCAGATCTTCGCTCGAGGAGGGTGAGGAGGAACGGCGATGCACTCACGGCTTCTCTTCGTCGGGTTTTGAGATTCGCCTCGTCTTTGGATCCGCTTGGTGGGTTACGCCAGTGGTCTACGGTTGCCTGGTGATCGTCGGTGATTCTGGTGGAGGATGGCGGTTCGTCCGTCGGGGTTTGTCGGCGGAAGTTATGGCGACTTGACCGGATTGAAAGATTGGTTCCGTTCCCGGCGACTGTGAACTTTGGAGGAGAGATCTCTGGACCACCCTCAAGTGCCGCCTTAGGGTTCTCGCTGGTGTTGGCCGTGGAGATCCTCGACAATTGGTCTGCCGTTGGATCCGGAAGTTGTTAAGCGGGTTAGGCAAGACGCAGGTTCAGATCCGGAACCGGAGATGGATACTCCGGCTTCTCCGTTTTTGTCCAGGCGTTTTGGTCTCGAGGTTTGCATCTTTTATCCGCTGGATTTGCTCAGTTATTGACAATAGGATCTCAATCCCGAGCCCAGTTTTTTCCTTTCCCTTCTTGGAGTTTTCTTCTTTTAGTTTTCCTCTCTGTTTCTCCGGTGAATTTTCGTCGATGCCTTGTACATTATTCTCAATCCCGATCAGCCATTTTGGCCAATTAAAAAAAAAGAAGAATGAATCGCATAATTGGGATTTTTTTCTGGATTTGTGTTTCAAATGGGGTAAACCATATTTACCCGCATTTAATATTGGATTTGCTTAGCCGAAATGTGGTTTAAAAGTGATTGATAAACAGTAAATCGATATTAATCTCGGTTGGTGTGTAATTAGGTTTTTGAAGATTTATTTTATGGAGAAATCGATTTCGAACTTTTAATTGATGTGGAATTGGATTTTGAACTTTATACTAAGGTGGAATTGGAACGAGGATCAAATATGTGTGAACACAGTGCTATATGATAGTTTCGATAGAGAAATAGCTCGTTAGCCCTTATATTTTTAACAGAGTTCGTTAACCGATTCATACCGACCGGTTTAATCTGGGTTGAGTGTTATTGCAATATACACTCCCAAGTCCTACTAATTGCATGTGAGAAATTAGGATTAAGTGATTAACTCAAGAGGGCAAAATCAACATTCTGAGAGTGCAATTTCATCCACATCACTCTTTTGATCTCTGAATTAACAAGTTTAACATTCTAAAACTGAAATTATGCAAATGTCCAAGGATTCTTGTAGATTTCTTTTTCTTTTCTGCTGAATTTCTTGATCGAGAAAACACCTCTGTATGATCTTCCTTTTTGTTCTTTGAATAGCATTATGAGGTTTTGCGACTGTTCTTCCAGCAAAACCCACAGCATTCATCAGCTCGCAACCTTTCCACAACCTCAGTGTTTGTAATATCTTTTGACGAGCGAATGAATGAACAGCAATACAGACTCATGAAACACATGAGGGCAACTATTTAAGAATCATACCGGTTTGCAAGATCCATCGCTTTCCTAGTGAACGATCATCATTACCACTTTCTTCTTCTTCCATTATCAAATTATCATAAGTACTCCCAATGAACACTCCTTTCAGACAGATTCCGAATCCTTTTGGTTTCTCCAAACTCCATCAAAAGTTTACATGCTTGCTTCGACGAAGTAGAATCTAAATCATGGTTTGATTTCAGCAGTTTAATATTATCATTTAAGAGCAAAAGAAACAACAAAAAACAGAACATTTTGCGAGTGTTTTGTTCATCGTCTACAGAACAACAGATCTCACTCTTTCTACTAAACTCCAAAGCAGCAACATTTTTTACTTACTCTTTCTACTAAACTCCAAAGCAGCAACATTTTTTACTTACTTCCCAAATTGTGTTTCAGAAAAAGAACAGCAGCTCTCTATCGCCTTCCTCTCTTGTTGTTTGAGTACAATTCCGAGGTTTTGTGGCTGTGCGAAGCTTCTTCACGCTTCTTAAACCCACCGAGATATTTGACATCTCGCAAGATGTCCAGAACTTCGCGGAGTGTATGTTCTTCGCAACGAATGTTGATTTTAGCCTGATTAAACCTTAAAGGCAATTTGCCAAGAATCATACGGATGAGCTTTTGATCATTAACCTCGTGTCCATAGAACTTTGACCGGTTCACAACCTCCATGAACTTCTCAATGAACTCATCAAAGCTTTCTTCGTCCTTCATCTCCATGTCATGATACTCCATCTCAAGATCCACCCTTTTATTAACCTGAATCCTCTCGGTATCTCCAAAATCTGCCTTGAGAATCTCCCGTGCTTGCTTTGACGATGTAGCTCTTGCTCTCCGGAGAAAGACAGAGTCTTTTACGCAGCATATGAAGATCAGTCATATCCTTGATTCTCAGATCTTTCTGCTGCGTGTTTTCTTCCGAGACTCCACTCTCTACAACATCCCACATGTCACGAGCCATCAAAAGTGTTCTCATCTTTATACTCCAAATCTCATGGTCGTCTCCATTAAACACCGGAATTTTCATGTGCATTTGAGCCTCCATAGCTACAAGATGAAGGCAAAGAACGTCCTCAGCTATTTAATACCACATTACAAATCAATTAAAATTACCAACCCTAGAAGCTTCCTTTAAGTTCGACTACACAAAAGAACCAATTTTTAAGAATCCCAACACCTAAATTACCAACCCTAGCTCTTCAAATCGACAATAAACAAACAATCGTTCAAACCCTAAGAAATTCAAACACCCAGAAGTCTTTTTTTTTTTTGAGTTTGAGACCCAAAACTCAAAATCGTTTTAGCTTCCTTTAAGTTCGAATCGACAAAAGAACCAACCTTTACAAAACCAAACACCCTTAGCTCTTCAAATCGACAATAAACATCACTTTATAAAATAAGACTGTATATTTTTCTAAATTGGAGGTAATTTTATTTACTTTTGTCTTTATTTTAGATTTTATTATTTTTTAAAGTTTTTCTTTTTTTATTTTAATCATATTCTTTTTATGATTATTATTTGGTTGTATAATTTTTTAATATAAAGTTTTATCTACTAATATATTACTCATAATGAAAATATCATTTTCATGGCGTTTTGTTTATAAAAGCATAATTTTATTTTATTATTGTTTAAGTTATATCATGATTGTGTTTTAAGTCTCAAATAATAATATTAATTTATGGTTAACTCGAATTGTGAACCGTAGCAAACCAAACAGATAACTAAAATGATTAAATCTATTTTAACAATGAAAACAATAAAAAAAAAATTATTTTTCTTTTTTTAATTTTCTTATTTATCTTTTTGACTTTTTGTTTTTCCTTTTACTATTAGTAATAATGGTAATAATTGATCATACAATTTCCTTAACTTAAATAAAAAGGATAAAAGAAACTTATTTTCCGTTTTCTTAATTTTTCATATTTACCTTTTTGATTTTTTGATTTTTATTTTAGTATTAGTAATACAATTTCCTTAATCTATTTGAAAAACATAAAAGAAACTTATTTTAATTTTTTGTTTTTAAAACTTGACACGTATCACAATCATGTTAAAAACTAACTTTTATGCATCCAGCTTTATATAATAAGATATATATATATATATATATATATATATATATAATTTTGACGAATTAATTATCCTACTTTGATCATAATTAAAATCTAGATTAGGATCTGCGTATACGCAAATATATTATAATAAAATTTAAAAGTCGTTAAAATATTTTTTTAAGAAAACAAAACAAAATATATGAAAAACACGAAATCGAAACCTAAGAGTTATTTATTTATTTTAATTTTCAATTAAAATATTCAAAACACATAATCTGTTGCGGATCATAAACAATATTAACCCTACTTCTCATATAGTTCACACACTCTATCAACTATTTTTTTCTGTCCTGCTGCGTTAAAAACTTGGGTATGCAATTCAAATCTTTTGAGTATGTTAACAATTTCCCCATTAACTCTTTTCAAACAAATAAAGTCTCTCTTTCTCTTCACATTCATCTCCCTTATATGATCTCTCTGCTCTCTAGAGAAGTTATGTTTCTCAAGACTCGCATCGAAAGCCTCTCTACATGATTTTTGATATCCTCCTCCTCATTGAGGTCATCATCGTTTAATATCATATCATTAGCATCTAGAATTTTCTTTTTTTAATTGAAATATATCCTAGTTAATCAATTTTTTTTTTAATTTACTTTTTTTGTTTCTTCTTTATATGATATTTCTGCTTTCTAGAGAAGTTATGCTTTTCAAGACTCGCATCAAAAGCTTCTCTACATGATTCATGCTATCCTCCTCCATATTGAACTCATCATCATCTAATGTCATATTATTAGCATCTAGAATTTTCTTTTTTTAATTGAAATATATCTTAGTTAATCTAATTTACCTTTTGTTTTTATTTTTCTTTTCTTAAAATGAAATAGATCATTTTGTTTTAATTTCTTCTTATTAAATTGAAATATATCCTAGTTAATTGTATTTTACTTTTATAATCTTAATCGATCAATTTGACATTTTTTTTTGGAAATTCCTTTCTTCTTTAAAAATAATATTTTACCGAGACACGTATCAAAAACTAAAGCGATAAACTTGACATGTGTCGAAATCTTATTGATTAACTTGCCACGTGTCACGATCATATTAATTACTAATTTTGACGTTTATTTTTTCTGTTTACTTTGTTTTGATTTTCCTTTTCTTAATTGATATATGTCTTTTTATCTTTCCTTTTATTTTATTTATTTTTCTTTTAAAAATAATAGTATTTTCCTTTTTTTAGGATTATTTTTTATTTTTACTTTGTTTTGATTTTCTTTTTCTTAATTGATAGCAATCTAAGTTGATAGATTTCATGATTTGTCTAGATTCGATTTCGCGATTAATACTACGGAAGTAGGTTAGTCTAGAACATCCATCGATTCTTTCTGTTTAAATATCTCGTTGATTGATCCGTGATACCTTGCGAATTCCTTAACACCCAACTCTTTCTCGTATTGATTTACCTTCCTATTCACTATCTTCGTCACCACTCACAACACCCAAACAACCCCATATTCAATTGTTCGTTCTAATTGATTTTCGGTTTAGTGGATTTGTTATAAACAACTTAGTCTCTGTGGATCGATACCCTAAATACTACAACGCACATCTGTGCAATTGCAGGCAATAGGGTTACAAATTTAAAACTCGAAAACAGACTCTAAATCCTGTTGCATCAAGTGTTTGGCGCCGTTGCCGGGGACTTTGATGTTTTTTCTTGTGAATCCTTGCTTTAAAATCAATAGAACGTTTACTAAACTTTTCGTTTAACTTTGCGTTTTTCAGGTACATCTCTAATAAGGGATCGAATTCGACTCCCCGAAGCTCTTGGAGATCCGCATTTTCAAGATGGGGAACAACGAGTGGAAGAAGAGGATGATTTAACTAGTGACGAAGACGAATTGTTTCCTGAGGATGCACCCACGATCGCTGAATCTGATGCGCCTCTCAAGTTTCTTCAAAACCGAAGCCCCTTTCGGTTGACGCCTCCCAAAGGCAAACATTTCGAGATCAAAGGACACTTGATCCACTTGGTCAAGGAAAATCAGTACCGTGGTTACTCAGAAGAGAGTCCGATAGACCACATTGAAGCCTTTGAAGAAATCTGCACCTTCTCCAAATTTGATGGAGACTACCTCAAGTGCAAGCTTTTTCCGTTCTCTTTGAGCGAGAAGGCGAGCAAGTGGCTGAAGTCATTGACACCAGCATCTATAACGACTTGGGAGCAATGTAAAGCAGTTTTCTTTTGCCTTTTTTACACTAAACATCATTCCAACCTCTTGCGGAAAGAGATACAAAACTTCAAACAAGGAGAGACGGAGACTCTCTATGACGCATGGGAGCGTTTTAAGAAATATGAAAGAGATTGCCCACATCATGGATTCTCCCAAGAGCGCATGATGATGATGTTTTAAGATGGAGTTGCTGACCAAATTAAACTCCAACTCGACACAGCAAGCAATGATGACTTTTCTACAAGATCGGCAAAGAAGGCTCTTATCTTGGTGAGTAACTTGGCAACTAGCGATTACAATAACAAAACTGATGATATGCAATCACAATGTCGTACAAGAGAAGAAAAATCTAAGCAAACTGAGATGCAAACCATGAGTAAAGAACTTGCTGCTTCTAAAGAGAGAGAGAGGATCGTGATGTGAAAGAGATTAAGTTTCTTTCGGCAGAATTAAAAAGAATCGAGGAGCAAACCGAGAAGTCAATTCAGATTAAGGATAAACCGGTGGAACCATCTCTTATCCAACAAGAAGATTCATCTCACAGTAATGACGTGCAAGCAATTACTCTTAGGAGTGGGCGAGATTACAAAGAACAAGAACCCCCAAAGGACTCAAAGGAGAAAGAAGCGAAAGAAACAACCGACGTTAGAAATGAAGATCATGATGAGGAAGCTATGACGCGTGAGAGACAAAGGGAGGACGAAATACCACCACCTCTAACACGTGTATACACGCCTAAGGTATCTTACCCTAGATGTTTCAAAGAAACAAAGAAGGAGAAAGAAAGAGCGAAACTAAAAGAGATCATCGGACAACTTATTGTGAGATAACCGTTCGTCGAAGCATGCGCTATGATTCCTACACTAAGAAAGTACATGAAGAGCTTCTTAACCAACACTCTAACCCTGGAAGAGGGCGTGATGATGATCAACCATGAATGCAGCTCAATCATACAAAATCGCACTCCTCTTAAACGCGAAGATCCATGTAGTTTCGTACTCTCTTGTTCGATAAAAAATGAAACCTTCGAACGATCTCTTTGTGATCTTGGATCAAGTATCAACATGATGCCACTTTCAGTAGCAGAGCGGTTAGGGTACCACGTGTTTTTACCCACAAAGATCTCCTTGATACTAGCGGATAGATCTATTCGACTACCCACCGGAGTATTGGTCGATATACCCATTGTCATTGGAGGTTGTATCATCCCAACTGATTTTGTGATTTTGGAGTTTGATAAGGAGCCTAGAGACCCTCTTATACTTGGTAGACCATTCCTCTATACAGCTGGAGCAATTATTGATGTTCCGAAAGGAAAAATCGATTTGCATCTAGGCGATATGGTCATGAATTTCGACATGAGCAAGAGCTTGAATTAACCGGCCATAGACGGTCAAGTCTTTTGGATTCACGAGCTTGATAGAGCTACTGAAGAGGTCTATGAAGGAATTCTCTTTGATGATCCGCTAGAGATTGCTTTGGCAAACGCCAAATCAGAGCATAATCTCCTCAATGAAACTACGAGAAGTTGTGAAAAGATGTTGGATAAACCCGAGATCAACAACGAGTTGGTGTCTTTCTGACCTAAAGGAAGAACAGGAGACTCTAACACCTCCTCAAGATGCACTTAATGGAACAGCTGACCCTTGGAGCGAACTTAAGGCGCCCAAAGTCGAGCTTAAACCCCTACCGGGTGGCCTAAAGTATGCTTTCCTAGGATCGAACTCCACATACCCCGTCATCATCAACGCGGACCTGAACGATGCTGAAACATCATTGCTTCTTTGCGAGCTACATAAGCATAGGAAAGCACTGGGATACTCACTTGATGATATACCCGGGATCTCTCCCGCCCTTTGCATGCACAAGATTCACCTCGAAGAAAACACCAAGAACTCAATTGAGCATCAAAGGAGACTGAATCCGAATCTAATGGTCGTCGTCAAAAAAGAGATCATGAAGCTTTTGGAAGCCGGGATTATATTTCCAATCTCGAACAACACATGGGTAAGTCCAGTTCACGTGGTTCCAAAGAAAGGAGGAGTTACAGTCGTTAAGAACGAGAAAGATGAGATGATCGCTAAAAGGACGGCAACCGGCCACCGCATGTGTGTTGACTACCGGAAGCTAAACGCAGCAACAAGAAAGGATCACTTCCCATTGCCTTTCGTCGATCAGATGCTAGAAAGGTTAGCGAATCATCATTATTATTGTTTTCTTGATGGTTACTCCTGATTTTTTCAGATTCCCGTTCACCCGGAAGACCAAGAAAAGACGACTTTCACATGTCCCTACGGAACATTTGCATATCGAAGGATGCCGTTCAGCCTGTGCAACGCCCCTGCCACCTTTCAAAGATGCATGATGTCAATCTTCACAGAGTATATCGAAGACTTTATGGAAGTTTTCATGGATGATTTCTCCGTTTATGGATCTTCTTTCGAAACATGCCTAGCGAATCTTAGCAAAGTTTTACAACGATGTGAAGACAACCACTTTGTTTTGAATTGGGAAAAGTGTCACTTTATGGTGCAAGACGGAATTGTTCTTGGACATCGGATCCCAGCAAGGGGAATAGAAGTTGACAAGGCAAAGATTGAGGTCATGACGAGTTTGCAGCCACCAACAACCGTCAAAGGAATCCGAAGCTTTCTAGGTCATGCCGGGTTTTATAGAATATTTATTCAAGACTTNGCCGTTCAGCCTGTGCAACGCCCCTGCCACCTTTCAAAGATGCATGATGTCAATCTTCACAGAGTATATCGAAGACTTTATGGAAGTTTTCATGGATGATTTCTCCGTTTATGGATCTTCTTTCGAAACATGCCTAGCGAATCTTAGCAAAGTTTTACAACGATGTGAAGACAACCACTTTGTTTTGAATTGGGAAAAGTGTCACTTTATGGTGCAAGACGGAATTGTTCTTGGACATCGGATCCCAGCAAGGGGAATAGAAGTTGACAAGGCAAAGATTGAGGTCATGACGAGTTTGCAGCCACCAACAACCGTCAAAGGAATCCGAAGCTTTCTAGGTCATGCCGGGTTTTATAGAATATTTATTCAAGACTTCTCAAAGATTGCAAGGCCCCTCACACGCTTACTTTGCAAGGTTACGAACTTTGAGTTCGACGATGAGTGTTTAGTTGCTTTCCACAAGATCAAAGACGCGCTTGTCTCAGCTCCCATTATGCAACCACCAGATTGGGAGCAACCATTCGAGATCTTGTGTGACGCTAGTGACTATGCAGTAGGCGCGGTTCTTGGGCAAAGGAAGGATAAAAAGATGCATGTAATCTTCTACGCGAGTAGAACTATGGATGATGCTCAATCCAACTACGCAACAACAGAGAAAGATCTCCTCACAATTGTCTTTGCTTTCGAGAAATTCCGATCTTACCTTGTCGGATCGAAAGTAATAGTTCATACGGATCACGCTGCAATCCGATACTTGATGACAAAGAAAGACGCTAAACCAAGGCTAATAAGATGGATACTTCTACTTCAAGAATTCGATATGGAGATTCGAGATAGGAGAGGAGCTGATAATGGTGTAGCCGATCATCTTTCAAGAATAAATATCGAAGCTAAACTACCTCTGAATGACAGCTTACCAGAGGAATACGTCTACACCATAGAAGCTGTCCCAACTGGTGAAAATGCAGGCAAGACACGCCCATCTAAGGCAAGATCTTAGGGATTCAACACACCATGGTTTAGACACATTGCAAACTATTTAGCCGCTGATATTGAACCACCTCAAATCTTCGGCTATAAGAAGAAAAAGCTCTTTCGAGATGTTAAAAGATACTTTTGGGATGAAACATATCTCTATAAGCAATGTTCAGATCATATATTCCGAAAATGCATCCCAGAAGAAGAGGTTTCGGGAATTATCTTCGCTTGTCACAGATCTAACTACACTGGACACTTTGCTACTAATAAGACTGTTGCTAAGGTCTTACAAGCTGGTTTTTGGTGGCCCACTATGTTCAAGGACGCCCAAACTTTCATCTCTAAGTGTGACGCTTGCCAAAGACAAGGAAATATCAGTAAACGGAATGAGATGCCGCAGAACTTTATCCAAGAAGTCAAAGTTTTCGATGTGTGGGGAATCAAATTTATGGGTCCTTTTCCTTCATCTTTAGGGAACAAATACATTCTAGTCCTACAAATGATGCAAAAGTGGTGATAAAGATGTTCAAGTCGATCATATTTCCAAGATTTGGTGTTCCACGAGCCATGATAAGCGATGGTGGTTCTCACTTTATCAACAAAGTTTTTGAGAACCTTTTGAAGAAGAATGGCGTGAGTCATAAAGTTGCTACACCTTATCACCCTCAAAAAAGTGGACAAGTTGAGGTCTCTAACAGAGAAATCAAAAGGATTTTGGAAAAGACAGTAGGAAAGACAAGAAAAGATTGGTCGGAGAAGCTTGATGATGCTCTTTGGGCATACAGAACTGCGTTCAAAACCCCTTTAGGTACGTGATATACTCATATATTTCGCATATTTATCATGCATTTAGAATAAGTTTTCATCCATATTTTATTTATAGCTAAGTATAATCATAGTATTTGATCATTTATAGGATTTACAACATTTGCATTTGCATTTGCATTTTCTTTTGTATATATGCATCATTTCAGGTTATTCTATGGATTTGGCGACAATGTGGAAGCTGGAAACATAAGATGATGAGCTAGGAACAAGTAGAGAGCAAATTGATGTCATCTGACTTGCTGTACCGAGATGTTGCAACCGATTCAAATCCATGCCACCTAAAGCGACTTAAAGATCAGACTCTACAAAGACTTTCCATTCCGATTCAGCCTCCGAAATCTTCATAAAACTCATAGAAAAATGCGTTACCTTTCGTTCAGAGGTTATTTCAAGTCATTATGGTCAGTGGTTCAGAAGATACGGCTATTTAAGTAACAACATGTCCGTCTGGAAGTTTGGCGACCAATTTCGTTAACTGAACGATCAGCTCGGATGAAGGGTTTTTCATTGCGATTTAGCCTCTACTGTCTTCATGAGAGTTTTAGGCAATTGAGTTAGCTTTAATTTGGTGGTGATTTCAAGTCAAACGGTGCAGTAGTGCAAAAGATACAGATCTATCAATCCATGTACCCGAACCAAAAGATACCACTTGCAAGTGCTCCAAAAAGTGTTTATGCTTTAGTAAAAGTGGGATTAGAGAGGTCCCTTGTCCCTTGTCCCTTGCCCCTTGTCCCTTGCCCCTTGACCCCTCTTTTAAGGCCAAGAGCCATTTTTAAAACTCTATATAAGGAGTGTGTGTGTGCTTGTAATAATCATTCAGTTTTTATTCAAGTCTTTTTATCTTATAAGCTTTCTCTTGTTCTTGATTGTTCTTGCTTGTTCTTGATAGTTCTTGTTTGTTTCTTGCTATTTCTCTTCTTAAAAACTCTTGTATTTTGTATAAATTTCAAGTATCTTCATCCTTCTAAAGTCAAATCCTTCTTCTTCTTAAAAACCGCTTATGTTCATCAGCTCTAAACTTATGTTTAAGAGAGGTATGAACATGAGTTGTGAGTAATCCACCAAGGTTTGGGGTTGGGATGATTTAAGGGGGTTGAAAACTAGATTTTGGGTATTTTTTTGTTCTTCATCTAATTCTCTTCTTGGATTTGGGGGTTTTAAGGTCTAGAGATTCTCGATGGAGATCTCTTTAATCTAGGGATTTCCTTGTCCCAAAAAGACTTAGGAAATCCCTTAAAACCAAATCCAAGAGACTAGCTCATCCTTTCCCATACACCATGGATGTTTAGGGAGCTAGTTAAGCCACTTTTTAAGATCTATGCTTAATGTTCTTCACCTTATCTTTCCACCAAACACCATGGGTTAGGATGATAGAGTGAAGAAAGGATTTACACCATACACCATGGGTAAATCTAGTTAGGTTTCTTAAGGCTTAGAGATAGCACTAAAAAGTGTAAAAAAATATGTTTTCAAAACCCAAGTTCGAATTTTCAACCTCCCTAAGAATGAATCCCAACCTTGAATCTGTTTTTAATATTTGAAAACTAAAAATCATTTTCTCCCTGTTCAAAGTTAATTGTTTTCTCTAAAAATCTTTAAATTAGCTTAATTATGCAATAGAGTTTTAATAAATTTGTAAAATCGTGTTTGAGCTATTTTTAATATTTTAGAAATTGTCTAGAGTCTTGCTTTATGTCTGGAATTGATTTGGTAACCGTTTGATTTTTAGAAGTAGTTTTCGAAAATCTTGCCACTTAGCATATATTTGTCTAGATAATCCGGTTTTAAGTTTTGATTTTGTAAAATTAGTACATCGGTTGTTTTATTGTTTAGGAGTCATCTAGTAGTAGTATAACCCTTCTGTGGGATTTGTAAAATTGTTTTCGTGTCTGTTTAAATACCGCAAGCAATTGTTTTTAGAATTCTTACCCAATTAAACCGAATTTTGCTTAGCTTCATAAATTTCTTGTATTCCTAGTATCTTTCACCCCAAGGTTGGATTGACATCCTGAAGTATTACAATGACTTGACTATGCTTTAGGTTTGATAATCTCTGAGAAAAAGCTAGTTATCAAATGGCGCCGTTGCCAAACTTGGGTTAAAATTGAAAGTATTAGGATTTGGAGATTAGTGGAGTCTAAGTTTTTCTTTTCTATTTGGTTACTAATTTTGGTGCTATTGTTCTTGTGTTTTCAGGTACATGAACCTGAGGTCTAGAGGCGACAACAACCTGCTCACGCCACTAGACAACATCCAACAACTAGGGAGCGCAAGACATAGGAGGGAGAGACTCCTACTTGAAATCGAAGAATACCATCAAGAAGTGATGGCTGACCATGACCAGGTGGAGGATCCACCTCAACACGCTACTGCTGGCAGAGGAATCGGACAGCCTTACCATCCACAAAGGGCACCACGCATCATTGAAGCCGGTGATGCACCAAACACACACACCAATCGCTTTGGCATACCGCCACCACCGGTGCAAAACAATAATTTTGAGATCAAGCCTGGATTTATATCTATGGTCCAGAACAGCAAGTTCCATGGCCTGGCTATGGAAGCCCCCCTGGAGCACTTGGACAACTTCGAACAAGTGTGTGGAATGATAAAAATCAATGGCATCTCGGAGGATAGCTTCAAGCTACGGCTTTTCCCTTTCTCTCTTGGGGACAAAGCTCGGCATTGGGAGAAGACCTTACCTAAAGGCACCATCACGTCCTGAGTTGAATGCAAGAAAGCCTTCCTCTCAAAGTTCTTCTCAAGCACAAGGACGGCTCGACTGAGAAGTGAGATCAACGGTTTCACGCAAAGGCACAATGAGACATTTAGTGAAGCAATGGAGCGCTTCAAGGACTACACAATCCAGTGTCCTCACCATGGCTTCACTGAGGAGGCACTCCTCAGCACAATATACCGTGGAGCATTACCAAAAATCCGCATGCTATTAGACACGGCAAGCAGAGGCAACTTCCTTGGACAAGATGTCAACGAGGGAATGGAGCTCATTGAGAATTTGGCATTGAGTGATGGAAACTACTGTGAGGACTATGACCGTGCACCAAGAGGCCACGACCTGGAGGCACACAAGAAGGAGATAAAGTCACTCCATGAGAAGATTGACAAGCTGATGCTTACTGGCCAAAAACATGTGCACTTTGTTGGTGAAAGTGCGGACTTTATACAAGAGGACCAGTATCAAGAGGCGAATTGGGTTGCTAGGCAAGAGTATCCTAAGACACAGGGATATGATCCAAGGTATCACAACAACAGCAACAACTTGTCTTATAGAAGCACAAACGTGGAGAATCCAAAGGACCAAGTGTACCCTCCACAACAAGCAAATCAAGGCAAACCGTTTGTCCCATACAACAATGGTGGATTCCAACAAAACGGTGGGTACCAAGGGCAAAGACAGGCACCCTACCAAGGCCACCAACAGAAAGGGAACAAACCGTACCCTCCTGGTTTCATGCCTTAGCAGCAACAAAATCCAGCGCCAACTCTCGATTCGCTACAAGAATTGCTCCAACAAATTATACAAGGCCAAACGACCAGTGATCAAAAATATGTTGATATCAACAAACGCATGGACTCCTCCTTTCAGGACGTCTCTACCCAGCTCACCAACATCAACAACAAAATTCGTCAGCTGAAGAAAGGAAAAGCTAGTACAAGCGGCCAAGGTACTTTACCCGGCCAATGTGAGGCTAATCCGAAGGAGTATGCACATGTTATCAACCTAAGGAGTGGAAAAATGGTAGCACCGCCATCTACAGCTAAAGACAATGAGGACATTGTCAATCAAGAAGAGGGGAGTGATCTTTCAAATGATCAAGAGATCACATTTGATAATGTCTACATTGAAAGAGCAAGAAAAGGCAAGGAAGCGATTTTGGCAAAAGAAGTGGGGGAAACAAGCAAAGAAAAAAATATTTTCGTGCCTCCCCTTCCCTGGACGCTTCAAGAAGCAGCTGATTGAGAAGCACAGAGCCTTGTTCGAAAAACATTTGAGAAATGTTGGGCTCAAATTGCCGTTGCTTGATTGCTTAGCCATGGTGCCGAAATATGCAAAGTTCCTGAAGGACACGCTTGCCAAGACAGCTAAAGGTTGTCAAGAGGTCATGGTGTTGATTCAAGAGTGCAGTGCAATCATCCACAAAGAGATAACACCAAAGAAGCTAGGAGATCCAGGCTCATTCACCATACCTTGTGCGCTAGGGCCATTGAAGTTTAGCAACTGTTTGTGCGACTTAGGAGCAAGCATAAACCTAATGCCTCACTCCATTGCAAAGAAGCTAGGCTTCACCAAGTTTAAGGAATGCAGGATCTCATTGATCTTGGCTGACAGAAGTGTAAGGCTCCCGGTAGGAATGCTTGAAGACCTACCCGTGAGGATAAGCAACGTGAATGTCCCCACGGACTTTGTTGTTCTTGAGATGGATGAAGAACCCAAGGATCCTCTAATCCTTGGAAGACCGTTTTTGGCAACTGCTGGAGCCATAATAGACGTCAAGAATGGCAAGATTTCGTTGCACTTGGGAAAGGACATCAAACTTAACTTCGATATCAATGAGGTTTTGAAGAAACCAACGATTGATGGTCAAGTCTTCTACATAGAGGCTATGGATCTTTTGGCTGATGAATTGCTTGAAGAACTAAACCAAGAGGACAACCTCCTGCTAGCCTTGACCACGGAATGTGGAGAGTTTGGGTATCTTAATGAGGAAACACAAGAGTATGCCAAACTATTAGACTCACGCAAGGTTTTGAAAGAAGAGGAAGACGCCTACTTGGAGCTGGATATGGAACGTCCTGCTTTTGGAATTGATGCTGGCTTAAGAGGAAACGAAGAGGACAGTGGCCTCAACACAAACCAAGGGGAGGACTGGAGTGAGCTGCTAGCCCCAAAGGTGGACCTCAAGCAGCTACCAATTGGACTAAGGTACGCTTTCTTAGGTACAAATAACACTTACCCGGTCATTGTTAATGACAATCTGAATGATGATGAGTTAGACACCCTCCTTAGGGAATTGAGAAAGTATAGAAAGGCCATTGGGTATTCTCTTAGTGATATCAAGGGCCTTTCACCATTACTTTGTACTCATAGGATTCATTTAGATGATGAGAACACTTCTTCAATTGAACACCAAAGACGTTTGAATCCTAATTTGAAAGAAGTGGTTAAAAAAGAAATCCTAAAACTCCTAGAGGCTGGCGTGATATACCCTATCAGTGATAGCACGTGGGTCTCTCCAGTCCATGTGGTACCTAAGAAAGGGGGCATCACAGTTATAAAAAATGAAAAAGATGAGTTAATTCCTACTAGAGTTATAACCGGCCATAGAATGTGCATAGACTATAGGAAACTTAACAAAGCCACTAGGAAAGACCACTTCCCACTGCCATTCATTGATCAAATGCTTGAGAGATTAGCCAACCATCCCTATTACTGTTTTCTAGACGGTTATAGTGGCTTCTTTCAAATCCCGATTCACCCTAATGATCAAGAAAAGACAACATTCACTTGTCCTTATGGAACATATGCATATAGGAGAATGCCTTTTGGTTTATGTAATGCTCCTGCTACATTTCAAAGATGCATGATGTCTATATTTTCTGATTTGATTGAGGAGATGGTTGAGGTATTCATGGATGATTTCTCCGTGTATGGCTCTTCCTTTGGTGTTTGTTTGTCTAATTTGTGCAGGGTACTCAAGAGGTGTGAGGAGACCAATCTCGTGCTCAATTGGGAGAAATGCCACTTCATGGTAACAGAGGGGATTGTCCTTGGTCACAAGATTTCAGGAAAAGGCATTGAAGTGGATAGAGCAAAAGTGGAAGTGATGCTCACTTTGGCGCCTCCGGCTAACGTGAAAGGCATAAGAAGTTTCTTGGGGCATGCCGGCTTCTACAGGAGGTTTATCAAAGATTTCTCCAAGCTAGCACGTCCTCTAACAAGACTACTATGCAAAGAAGCCGAGTTCAACTTTGATGAGGAATGCCACCAAGCGTTCAAAACCATTAAGGGAGCGCTAGTAACCGCACCGATAGTCCAAGCTCCGGATTGGGACTTTCCTTTTGAGATCATGTGCGACGCTAGTGACTATGCTGTAGGAGCTGTCTTGGGGCAGAGGAAAGACAAGAGGTTGCATGTTATCTACTATGCTAGCCGCACCTTGGACGATACACAAGTGAAATATGCAACTACCGAAAAGGAGCTCCTAGCGGTTGTTTTTGCATTTGAGAAGTTCCGGTCATACCTGGTGGGTTCTAAGGTGATAGTATACACTGACCATGCAGCACTGAGGTACATCTACTCTAAGAAGGATACCAAGCCAAGGCTCCTGAGGTGGATCCTTCTCTTGCAAGAATTCGATATGGAGATCAAAGACAAGAAAGGCATAGAGAATGGTGTAGCGGATCATCTTTCACGGATGAGAGTGGAAGAAATCTTACCTCTGGACGACTCACTCCCTGAAGAGCAGCTTATGATGGTCAATACCGTGGTATGTGCAAGGCTAGAAGAGAAGCTTGAAGAAGTTTTAAGTCTAAGAGAAGAAGATCTCCCTTGGTATGCGGATATTGTTAACTTCTTAGCATGTGGAGAGGAGCCTACTCATATGGACCGGTACCACAAGAAGAAATTTATGAGGGACGTCTCACACTACTTTTGGGATGACCCTTACCTATACAGAAGGTGCGTGGACAGCCTATACCGAAGATGTGTCACAAGAGAAGAGGCGAGAAACATACTTCTCCATTGCCACGGTATGACATATGGAGGTCATTTTGCGGGTTTCAAGACAGCTACAAAGGTTCTCCAAGCTGGGTTCTGGTGGCCTACACTCTTCAAAGATGCACATCAATTCATCAAGTCATGTGAAGCATGCCAAAGAGCCGGGAACATCACCAAAAGAAACGAGATGCCACAAGTACCAATCTTTGAAGTGGAGATCTTTGACGTATGGGGAATCGATTTTATGGGGCCATTTCCATCATCTTATGGCAACAAGTACATCCTTGTAGCAGTAGACTATGTGTCTAAATGGGTGGAAGCCATAGCCTCACCAAAAAACGATTCAAAGGTGGTGGTTACACTCTTCAAAACAATCATCTTCCCAAGATTTGGAGTCCCTAAAGTGGTGATTAGTGATGGAGGCAGCCACTTCATCAACAAAATTTTTGAAAGTCTCTTGAAGAAACATGGTGTTAAGCACAAGGTGGCCACGCCCTATCACCCTCAAACAAGTGGCCAAGTGGAGGTTTCAAACAGGCAAATCAAGACCATCTTGGAGAGAACCGCGGGAGTCACAAGGAAGGACTGGTCTAGCAAGCTAGATGACGCTCTTTGGGCGTATAGAACAGCCTACAAAACTCCCATTGGAACCACGCCTTTTAACCTCCTCTATGGCAAGTCTTGTCACCTTCCTGTGGAGTTAGAGCACAAAGCTCTTTGGGCCGTGAAGCAACTCAACTACAATCTCAAGACGGCCCAAGAAAAGAGATTAATACAACTTCAAGAACTTGATGAGCTAAGGATGGACGCTTATGAGAGCGCCAAGATTTACAAGGAAAGGACCAGAGCCTTTCATGACAAGAAGTTGGTACACAAGGAGCTCAAAGAGGGAGGCATGGTTCTACTCTATAACTCAAGACTGAAGCTGTTTCCCGGAAAGCTCAAGTCTAGATGGTCCGGGCCGTTTGCGATAAAGGAGGTACTACCATATGGCGCTGTAACTTTGGTTGGGAAGAGTGGAGAAAATTTCACAGTGAATGGGCACAGAGTCAAGCCCTACATGGCGAGTGACTGCAGCAAGGAGAGCACCATGTTGCCTTTCCAAGACCCCCCACCAGCCTAAAAAGATTTGTAAGGAAAGTCAAGCTAAGAGACTTTAAACAAAGCGCGCTTGGGAGGCAATCCCATGACTATCATTGTATATATTTTTGTATCAAATTTATGCTTTCTCTTTTGAGTGTGTGTGAGCAAGGAACAAGTGAATGAGAACCAAGAACCGAGCCTACAAGGCCTAAGCACAATAAACTTCAAGGTACCAAAAACGCCAAACTTTGTATATAACATGCATTTTTATTTTTATTTTTGTGTTTCTTCTCTTGAATTTGTTTAACACCGAGACGGTGTCATTCAAGTTTGGGGGAGGAGAGTTTGTGCTTTGACATATTTTATTTGATCTTATTTTGTGTTTTTATTTTTGAGTCTTCTTACATTCATAAAAATATTTTGCATAGAAAAAAAAAAAATCAGAAAAATTCATAAAAATTTCGAAAAAAAATTCATATAGCTTGCATTTGCATTATCAAATATTGTAGGATTGAGTCTAGATTTTTATCATATAGGTTGCATCACTCATATGCATAGGGGGCAATGATGAAAAAATTCCTTTAAAAGTGTTTTAAGCTCATGTATTGGTTCAAGGCCCTTGTTAGTAGTTCTTTGATGCCTTGTACAACTTTGAAATTAAGTTCTAACCATGCTTGGATCATTTGATTTGATTTTCTTGGCTTAAAGTTGAAAAAAGCATGAATTGAATCAATACTTAAAAATCGGAACCTTAAAATGAACATCTAATTATCATGCTTGTACTTTTGAAAAAGAATACATGGATTACAAAAAAAAATATTTAGGCTTTCTTATTCACTTCACCACTCTTTGTAAGCCTAAATAGAATACCACACCTTGACCCTTGCCTTATTTCAAGCCAAATTTCGTGTGTGATTGCAAATTGTGAGGCCTTATTTTCTGTTTGAACTTGGCATAAAGTGTTAGGTTTTGGGCGACATGTTTAGGCTCTCATAATGTTGCTAGCTTTGCATTTTAGCTAGTTTTAGGCTTGATTGGGAATTGGGAGTTCACAGGTTTGAGAATGGGAAGGTGTTAAGGAAAAAGATGAAAAAGGGATACATATTTCTAGTGGTTGATCTTGATTTGTGATAAGAAAAAGCTCAAAAGAAAGAAAAAGAGCCCTAGAGGCCAAATGCATAAAAGAAATATTTTTAGAAGAAAGCTATCAAAAGAAAGAAAAGAGCTAATATTTATGACCATACCACTAGCCTTAAGCAAAGTAGAAGAAGTTTCCCTAAAAGAGAGTGTGTTTAAAATGGAGTTCTTGTGGGTTTATGCTTGGCGTTCTAGCCTTGTTGATTTGGGTAGTCTCTAGAGGGTGAGTGAGCTTGGAAATCAAAAAAATGAATGAAAAAGGGATTAGGATCATTGTTAGTATACTTGGGTAGATGTGAGTCTAGTCATGTATCCATGCATTGCCTTTTACCTTTAGCATTATGCATAAGTTCAAACCTTTTCGAGAGAAACCAAAGCTTGGAGTACCCATTTGAATGAGATCATTTTTATCTCATAGCCTTGCCCCTTGCCAAATGTATTCGGTTTTAAAAGCACAAGTTTGATTCACGGTTTGAGCTTAATGAATGTTAAAGGTTAGAATTCTTGGATTGCTTGGAATAAACAAGTCATGATTTGTAATTTGATATGTGATGATTATGGCTAAGTCCTTTTGAGTAAATGCTTGTGTACTGCATCCTAGAACTGAGAACAAGGACTTTGAGTTGATACATTTGAAAAAAACTTTTGGATTTGAGCCCCCGTTTTTAATCATCTCTTCCTAGCTTGAATTTGGTTTGCTTGAGGGCAAGCAAAAGGCAAGTTTGGGGGAGTTGATATACTCATATATTTCGCATATTTATCATGCATTTAGAATAAGTTTTCATCCATATTTTATTTATAGCTAAGTATAATCATAGTATTTGATCATTTATAGGATTTAGAACATTTGCATTTGCATTTGCATTTTCTTTTGTATATATGCATCATTTCAGGTTATTCTATGGATTTGGCGACAATGTGGAAGCTGGAAACATAAGATGATGAGCTAGGAACAAGTAGAGAGCAAATTGATGTCATCTGACTTGCTGTACCGAGATGTTGCAACCGATTCAAATCCATGCCACCTAAAGCGACTTAAAGATCAGACTCTACAAAGACTTTCCATTCCGATTCAGCCTCCGTAATCTTCATAAAACTCATAGAAAATTGAGTTACCTTTCGTTCAGAGGTTATTTCAAGTCATTATGGTCAGTGGTTCAGAAGATACGGATATTTAAGTAACAACATGTCCGTCTGGAAGTTTGGCGACCAATTTCGTTAACTGAACGATCAGCTCGGATGAAGGGTTTTTCATTGCGATTTAGCCTCTACAGTCTTCATGAGAGTTTTAGGAAATTGAGTTAGCTTTAATTTGGTGGTGATTTCAAGTCAAACGGTGCAGTAGTGCAAAAGATACAGATCGATCAATCCATGTACCCGAACCAAAAGATACCACTTGCAAGTGCTCCAAAAAGTGTTTATGCTTTAGTAAAAGTGGGATTAGAGAGGTCCCTTGTCCCTTGTCCCTTGCCCCTTGTCCCTTGCCCCTTGACCCCTCTTTTAAGGCCAAGAGCCATGTTTAAAACTCTATATAAGGAGTGTGTGTGTGCTTGTAATAATCATTCAGTTTTTAATCAAGTCTTTTTATCTTATAAGCTTTCTCTTGTTCTTGATTGTTCTTGCTTGTTCTTGATAGTTCTTGTTTGTTTCTTGCTATTTCTCTTCTTAAAAACTCTTGTATTTTGTATAAATTTCAAGTATCTTCATCCTTCTAAAGTCAAATCCTTCTTCTTCTTAAAAACCGCTTATGTTCATCAGCTCTAAACTTATGTTTAAGAGAGGTATGAACATGAGTTGTGAGTAATCCACCAAGGTTTGGGGTTGGGATGATTTAAGGGGGTTGAAAACTAGATTTTGGGTATTTTCTTGTTCTTCATCTAATTCTCTTCTTGGATTTGGGGGTTTTAAGGTCTAGAGATTCTCGATGGAGATCTCTTTAATCTAGGGATTTCCTTGTCCCAAAAAGACTTAGGAAATCCCTTAAAACCAAATCCAAGAGACTAGCTCATCCTTTCCCATACACCATGGATGTTTAGGGAGCTAGTTAAGCCACTTTTTAAGATCTATGCTTAATGTTCTTCACCTTATCTTTCCACCAAACACCATGGGTTAGGATGATAGAGTGAAGAAAGGATTTACACCATACACCATGGGTAAATCTAGTTAGGTTTCTTAAGGCTTAGAGATAGCACTAAAAAGTGAAAAAAAATATGTTTTCAAAACCCAAGTTCGAATTTTCAACCTCCCTAAGAATGAATCCCAACCTTGAATCTGTTTTTAATATTTGAAAACTAAAAATCATTTTCTCCCTGTTCAAAGTTAATTGTTTTCTCTAAAAATCTTTAAATTAGCTTAATTATGCAATAGAGTTTTAATAAATTTGTAAAATCGTGTTTGAGCTATTTTTAATATTTTAGAAATTGACTAGAGTCTTGCTTTATGTCTGGAATTGATTTGGTAACCGTTTGATTTTTAGAAGTAGTTTTCGAAAATCTTGCCACTTAGCATATATTTGTCTAGATAATCCGGTTTTAAGTTTTGATTTTGTAAAATTAGTACATCGGTTGTTTTATTGTTTAGGAGTCATCTAGTAGTAGTATAACCCTTCTGTGGGATTTGTAAAATTGTTTTCGTGTCTGTTTAAATACCGCAAGCAATTGTTTTTAGAATTCTTACCCAATTAAACCAAATTTTGCTTAGCTTCATAAATTTCTTGTATTCCTAGTATCTTTTACCCCAAGGTTGGATTGACATCCTGAAGTATTACAATGACTTGACTATGCTTTAGGTTTGATAATCTCTGAGAAAAAGCTAGTTATCAGTACGACCCCCTTCCATCTTGTTTATGGGAAAGCATGTCATCTTCCAGTAGAGATTGAGTGTAGGGCGGAATGGGCAGTCAAGAAATTAAACTACGACATCAAGCCAGCAGCTGAAAGACGATTGATGCAGTTGAATGGGTTGGACGAAATTCGTCATAACGCCTATGAGAGTTCTAAGATCTACAAGAAGAGAACTAAGGCGTATCATGACAGGAAGATAGTACCTAGGACGTTCTCACCTAATGACCAAGTACTACTTTACAACTCACGGTTGAGACTTTTTACCGGGAAGCTTAAATCGCGATGGTCCGGACCCTTCAAGATCAAAGAAGTTCGACCTTATGGTGCTGTTGTTCTTTGAAATCGTCAAGGAAGTGACTTCACTGTCAATGGACAACGTCTCAAGCCATATCTTGCAGATGTTGAGAAAGATAAGGAAACTACAATTTCCTTAGAAGATGCACCTAAAGCCTAAAACGACCACCAAAGTTTAGCTAAAAAACTTTAAACAAGAGCGCTTAATGGGAGGCAAGCCATTTAGGTATTTTCTTTCTTTTCCTTATCTTTCTAATCATTCTAATTTTTAGTTTTGGTTTTCTCTTAGTTA
Organism: Alliaria petiolata; assembly: GCA_020283515.1. NCBI lineage: Eukaryota > Viridiplantae > Streptophyta > Magnoliopsida > Brassicales > Brassicaceae > Alliaria > Alliaria petiolata. The sequence continues at coordinate 484,248,673 of JAHZTW010000001.1, read as the reverse complement.
CAGCTTTTATATAAACCACAAAAACACAAAAAATCAGAAAACTCAGAAAAGACCAAAAATATGAAGAAGAAGATTCGAAGTACACTCACCAGGCGACGAACCGCCCGTGGGCCAGCCAGAAGGAGCCTGGCCGGGCCACGAACCACGATGGGCCGGAGGATACAAGCCTGGTCGCGGCCGCGACAACTCGTCGCGCGGCCAGCCTTAGTCTGAAACGTTTACCATCCAAAACTTCACCAAACCGGACCTCCTTCAACCTCTTTCAAGTCTTTCAAGTTTCCTTCTTGTTTCATGGCTTGTACATGTCCTAAAGACCGCAAAGACAACTTCCACAACCGCGGTACGCTGCTGTTGCATCAAAGATGGGAAAATAAAACAAGACTCCATCCAAGTCAAGTTAAGTCAATGATCCATATCTCTCTCTACATACTTCTTCAATGAGTTTCAACGGATCTGTATCCACGAAGACGAAGAAGAATACAATGATCTCATCCTCCAGAACCGTTGTGCAAGCTCTAGAATGAAGAAGATGCAACTTCCTTCACCAAACCGTGAAGAGAAAAGTTCCTAAAGACTAGCTTCTCTCTTCCGCGACCCAGACCTTTACCGAAGGCAAGTAAGAATTTTATATGGCATTGAAGTTCGAGCTAACAACACCTGTCTTCCGGGATCCCGAACACATCACCGGATAGGCCAGCATCGACCCAAACTTCAAGTTTCTGAGGTGATGCAATCTTCAAGACGCAAGGACAGAAGATTTTCCATCTCTCATTAAAGCTGTTTTCACAAAGATCAAGGAACCAAGACAAGTACTCGACAACCAAAATACTTGTTCTTCTCAACAAAGGCGTGCCCCAATAATCATCATCATCAGCCACCAAGATCACCACCACACGCCCACCACCAATCTGAAGCAAGGAAGCTCAAACCGCACATCACATTTCCTTTCGAGCTAAGTTTTCGATTTATTTTGTTCAATTAAATCGATTCTAAGCAGAGACATAAGGAGAATGATTAAGTCCTTAGCTCAATTATACCACATGCTCATTCACCCACACCAAATCCAATGCCACTTTCAAGTAAGTCTTCACAAGTTTGTACTTGAATTTACCTATGAAGCGTATCCGGGAAGGGTGAAAAGCTCAAGGTAACTAGACCCAAACACTTTGAGTTTAAATTCCGAGTTACATGGCTCAACGGGTCGATTGCTAGACTTGATGAGTTCCAAAGTATTGGTGAGATTCCACGTTTTCAAACCTCTTTTCCTTACTTAGATTTCTGTTTTGTTTGAGGATAAACAAAGGTTTAAGTCTAGGGTAGTTGATAACATCGATATTTTACCATTTTTAGCTATCATAAGTGAACACTTTTATAAGTGTTTCACTCGGATTTTCATACAATAATAGTAGTTTTCGAGTATTTGTATGGTCAAGACTATTTTCAGGTTAACTTAGTAAAAAGGATGCAAAATGGAGCTTTTTGGAGCAAAACGGTATTTTGGACAGATTCGAGCTGCTAGAAGTTTAACATCCGATAAGAGTCCCCTCAAATTTGGACAACAGATAGAGGGGACTCTTAACTTTCATATCCAAGTTGTTTGAAAGGAAACCAACGGTTAGATCTGGAGTAATAGCAGTTTTACTGAAGACATATTATGCAGTCTCGCCGGAGAAGCAAGCATAGAAGTTGCAAGACCAATGGCCGCGCCACCAAGCCTCGTGACCGCGGTCAGATGACTCTCCACTGAGCCATGGCCGCTTCCTAGTGCTGCCACACCCCATGTGGCCGGGCCTTGAGCGGACCGTGGCAAGGCCAACATAAAACACGTTTTTGAAGCCCGTTTGCAAGTCCATCAAGCCAAATTGCCGTCAAACACAAAAGAAACCTAAGTGGCGCCTCAAGACCTATAAATACTCATCTCTACTCATTATTTAGGGCAGGCACGCAGCCCCCATTATAGACAATTCACAGCCACATTTTTCTAGAGTTTTTCTTTGTTCTTTTCGTTTCCAAGGGAGAGGATCTCGACTTTGTGCTTCGATACTGAGAAGATTTATGAACCCTCTTATCTCTTATTTCGTTTTGCTATCATATATTACTTCTCATCTTTGCGTTTATCAACCATGACTGCGATTGACTTTGTTATGTCTGAGTGGTCCTTGAGCGAACATACTGAATATCCACTTCTTTATTTTTTTCGAGCTCTTGAGTATAAGAGAAAAATCTTGGAGGAATATGCTTCGTTCTATCGCTCTTGATATAATCTTCTTTAATTTGAGCGACACAAGCAGCATTGTCTTCAAACACTTTTGTTGGTTCTTTATACGTGATTATTCCGCTTGCTTCTTGTATATGATGAGCTATGGATTTGAGCCATACACATTTTTTGCATGCTTCATGAAGCACAATAATCTCCGCATAAATTGAAGATGTGGCGACCAAAGTTTGCTTCTGGGATTGCCAAGAGATCGCAGTTCCACCAAATGTGAAAACATATCTAGTTTGCGATCGAGCTTTATGCAAATCAGATAAATATCCCGCATCTTCAAAACAACTAGACCAACATCGAGGTTTGTAGAATAATATAATCCAAAATCAATCGAACCTTGAAGATAACAGAATATATGCTTTATTCCATTCCAATGCATGCGCGTCAGTGATGAACTATACCTTGCAAGTAAGTTAGTAGACAAAGGTATATCTGGTCTAATACAATTTGTAAGATATAAATGTCCACCAATAGCGTTCATATAAGGCACTTCAGGATTTAATATTTCTTCATTACCTTCAAAAGGCCGAAATGGATCATTGTCAACATCAAGTGGTCTATTGATCATTGGAGTACTCAAAGAAGTCACTTTATTTATACTAAAGTGTTTCAGCACTCTTCTGGTGTAATTTGATTGATGCACAAATATTTCATCTTAAAAATGCTCTATCTGGAGCCCAAGACAAAACTTTGTCTTTCCAAGATCTTTCATCTCGAACTCATCTTTCATGTGAGATCTAGCGTCATCAATCTCTTTTTGAGTTCCAATCATGTTCAGGTTATCAACGTATATAACAATGATCACAAATCATGATGCAAATTTCTTTATAAACACGCAAGGGCATATCGCATTGTTGACGTAACCTTTACTCAACAAGTATTCACTTAAGCGATTATACCATATGCATCCAGATTGTTTTAATTCATAAAGTGATCGATGTAGTTTGACCGAACATAGCTCTTTAGATGCTTTAGGCATCTTTGATCCTTCATGGATCTTAAATCCTTCATGGATTTTCATGTATATGTCACTATCAAGTGAACCATATAGGTATGCAGTCACAACATCCATAAGGTACATCTCTAAATTGTTAGAGGCCGTTAGGCTTACTAAGTACCTGAATGTGACTGCATCCATGACCGGGGAATATGTTTCTTCATAATCTATTCCCGGTCTTTGAGAAAACTTTTGCGCCACAAGGCGAGCTTTATACCTTGTGACCCCATTTTCTCATTTCTCTTTCTTTCAAAGACACATTTGTATCCGACCGACATTATATCTTCAGGTGTAACAGCTATTGGTCCGAATACGTTCCGTTTATTAAGGGAGAATATTTCATTCCTCATGGTCACTTGCCATTTATCCCAGTCAGGCCTTCTCCGGTACTCTGACACGGAACTTGGATCGAGATCATCATTTTCATGATCGATCTATTTGGACACAGAAAAAGAGAACATTCCATCATCATCTTCTATTTCACTTCTAGCCCATAATTTTCCACTTTGGGCGAAGGAGATGGAAATCTCATATTTTTCCGTTCCAGATTTGTCTTCAGGACAAATCTCTTTTCCAGGTTCTTCGGGAACCGATTCATATATGTCTTTTGGACATATATCTTTATTTGGTTCTTCAGGAACCTTTTTACAAATGTCTTCAGGAATCTTTTCACAAATGTCTTAAGGACATTTGACAAGAATGTCTTCCGGACATTTGGTTTTATTTGTTTCTTCTGGAACCCTTACTCACAATTTCTTTCTTTGTCGAGGATTTCTATCTTTTGATCTCATAGGCCTCATGCACTTCAACTGAACCCTCGGTTCATTTGCTCTACTTACATAAATATATTCTTAGGAACATTCACCCTTGATGGAGCATTAGCTGCGGGGATATGGGACTTCGTCACCCTCCTCGTATCTGTGAATGTATCAAGTAACTGGCTTGCCAAACTTTGCATGTGTATAATTTTCTGAACTTCCACTTCGCGTTGATTAGTAGGAGAATCAAGATAAGCTAAAGAGTGAGTACACCAGGTGATATCATTTGGTGATTCTCTCAATTCTCCCCCTAAAGCAGGGAATTCACTTTCATCAAAGTGGCATTCGGCAAACCGTGCCGTGAACATCTGGCTTCTGCCCAAACGCTAACTGTATAGGAGAGTATTCATTATATGCACTTGGTCTTACCTGGACCAATGCCCCAACATACAATATAGCATGTCCCCACATAGTGATTGGGAGCATTATTCTCAAGATTAATGGTCTTGCAATCAATTAATGACTCAGCCATGCCATTTTGTGTATGCACATGTGGAACCGGATGATCAACATTGATTTCCAAAGACATACAATAGTCATTAAAGGTCGCTGAAGTGAATTCACCAGCGTTATCAATCCTGACTTTCTTTATGGCACAATCAGGGAAATGTGCTCTCAACCTGATTATTTGGGCAATGAATCTTCCGAAAGACATATTTCTTGTGGTCAAAAGACACACATGTGACCATCTGCTAGATGCATCAATCTATACCATGAAATATCTAAATGGCCCGCACGGTGGGTGGACCGGTGCACATATATAACCATGCTCTCTAGAAATATACATGAGATTCATTCCCAACTTTGGCTGGCGAGGGCCTACCTATGAGTTTTCCTTGAGAACATGCCTTACATAAAAACTCCCCTGATTTTTCAATGGGTGGCCACTCGAATTTTGCACAATCTTTCTCATCATGACTGAACTAGGGTTGCCTAACCTTTCATCGGCAGAACCACTTCCTCTCGGCGATTCTCTCGGCATAACCACTTCCTCTTGGAGATTATCCCCTCAGGACCATTCTGCTCGGCAATTATCACGGCATAATCCATCGCGCCTAAACTATAACCGCTTTACCATGACTATTTGCCGGTACAATCAACTAATTCGATCCAACACTCGACTGGATCTGTTTGCCGTTTGTTATCCCGATCAGTTTCTTTGGCATACACCATAACTACTCTCAGCATAGACTCCTATCGATCATATTCATGATACTCCCGATCATATCCATGATCCTCTCGATCATATCCATGATCTTCTCGGTCATATCCACACTTTCCTCGGCTGCTCTAATTGACACATGACTAGAATCCCGTCACCGCGACTTATTCTCGGATACCAGTGACTAATTCCAGCCGACACTCGACTATCGTCTCAGCCTTCCCTTTTTCACAGTTAATTTGTCGTACAACTCTTTCTCTCGAGTCTCCCTTGATTCTCTACATCAATCTCTCAGATATCCCATCGTATTCGTATTTCTCTCGATCATAGTCAAGTTTCCCTCGGCAGGTTCCATCACGCATCTGCTATAATCGCGTCACTGTCGACCATTCTCTAAAAATCGCTCAGCTAGAAATCTCGACGTCTCCTTCACCGTGTTTCTCTATATTTTCTTTCGATGAAAAGATGAGGAATCCCTTGGGATCGAGTAATTTTCCCGAGTTATAACCTAGAAACCGCTCAGTAACCGCCCAATTTCAGCTTGCCGCTCCTTTCCTTGGATAATTTCCACGTGTCTCGGATAATAAATGTTCCTCCTTTATTTAATTCGACTACATATATCTTTAGCCGAGCCAATAACCGTTTCCACCTATTTTAGCCGAGCGCTTATTATTTTCCTTCGGCTATAACCGTTCCTACTCAGCTATTTACATAATTTATTGGGTATTTTAATTTATGTCCGAGTTATTCACAATTTCTCTCGGTTAAATTCAAGCTCAGCTCGGACAAGAAACCGCCTTATCTGAATTTCGACCAATTTCTCCGAAAAATCTGCATTTTCGGAATATCACTTGTCCGACCCATTTATACCAACTAAAATCCTCTTATATCTGAGAGAATTCTTTTTCTCTCGGATATCTTCATTTTCTCTCGATAACCAGCTGGCCATTTTGATTTCCTCAGACACTCCTTTCCCGGAAGTACAGTTATCAAGCACACAATATGATAACCCCCTTACTTGGACACGATCCACATCACCCTAAACTATAACCCATTACCCATTCGGTAAGGTCTGCGGAACACGAACGTTACAATTCTCCCCCACTTGGAATGAATTCGTCCTCGAATTCGACAGTTGCTAGAACCTTGCTCCATTTCCTTAGCTATTTTTAGATTTCTGTTTACTTACTTTCTCAGATTTTACCCGGCCCCAGCCTTTATCTTGATTTCCTTGATACTAAACCCAATTTATTGATCGTAATCATTCCCGGATTCTAGCATGGGATGAAGAAAACAGTCTTGAAAAGGATGAAGAAAAAAGTCAGGACTGTGGTAAAACTTCATTGTTCAAGATGTGGAAGATGTTTGTTACAAGAAGAGTCTATACTTTTCTTAAGAATCGATGCAATAAAAGTCCTGCATTTGGAAAGATATTGGCCAACATTATGACTTATTCTGAAAAGAGGAAGAGAGAGTGCATGAGGAAAGCTGATAGGAAGCCGACTTTGACATCTTCTTAGCAGATTGTGTACAGCCATGACAAGGCTTGCAACAATTTTTCAAAAACATACACCCCGATTATGATATTCATAATCCTGGGGATTCCCACCGTTGTTAGTTTTGGATTGAGTTTATATGATGGCTGACTCACTTGGGCTGAGATCTACGAGCTCAATGCAGCTTTGCATAAATGTGTAGCTAGGATTGTTTCTTATGGTGAAATATTAGAGCGAGTGAATGACTTGGCTTCAAAAGATGAAGTCATGGAGAAGTTTTTGGAAGAGATCATGAAGAAGCAAGAAGCAATGGAGAAGCCGTTGAAATGAGGTTAAATGTTCCGGAATAGAGCGTAGAAGAAATGAGGATATAAAAACATATATTAAATATATATCTAATTATCTTTTTGTGCTCTATGGAAATGGTGAAGATATCAATCGATCGATGATGTAGATCTATTTCATATTAAGATGATTTACTGGTTGTTTTCACTGTTTTAAAATTATGGGATCTGAAGTGAATATATTTTATTTTTTAATTATTAGCTTTTGCTAGGGTATGTGTAGAAATTTTGAATTATCTTTGGATTTTTTATAGTTGTTAATAACTTTTTTTCAACAGTGGATTTGATATTAGTTTGGCTGAAAATGTTCTTAAGAAACAAATGAAAGACAAATTTAAAGGATGTGGACCTTTCAAGAGAATAGTTTTGCCTAAAAACCAATGTATGTTGATATGTCTATATTTTGCATCATATTTCCCTCAATTTAGTGTAAGTTTCTATTCATTTAGGAACCTAATTAAGCATCGTTGTATTGCATTTTGATCATTTAGAGTTCTAGGGTGTATTTGCATAGTCTTTGCATATTTTGGTGCATTTGGAGTCTTGATCAGGTGATTTGGATGCTATGGAGGCATGAATGGAGTTGGAGAAGGATGGCATAGCAAAGGAAGGGCAAGAAATCATCAAGAGGAGGAAGAGAAGCAGCTAAATGAGAAGCAAAAGTCTTGTAGAAGCATACCAAGCATTTGGAGGCGTAAAATGTATGTGTCCTGAAGAAGACTTTGCACTTAGAATCAGACTCCGAAGCCTTCTGCAAAGTTGTAGAGGATCCAGTGTGCTTTCTAATGCCGTTGGAATCAAGTCATTACGATCAGCGGTTCAGGAGATACGGCGATTCTTGCAAGACTGTCCGAATCAGAGCAACCAGAGATCACATCGGTTTGAGGTACATCGGACAACAAACAGATGCAAGACGACCAGAGTTTGCATCGGTTTGGCCACCTCGGACAGACAAACCGAGATGAA
>JAHZTW010000001.1:484219052-484239104 GCA_020283515.1 Alliaria petiolata | reverse complement strand
TATGCCTAGAACACTAATTAAGACTAATCCATGATGTGTGGTACTAATCCCTTTCCTAATCACCTTAATGAACTAATGATGTGTTAGCATTAAAATTATTAGCAAGCATTAAACATGAGTCTAAATGGCATGATAAACACCCTAGGCAACTAATGTCTTAGGCTAGGAATGTAAATCTCTTAAAAAGTGGTTCAAGCATTTCATCAAACACTTGGTGGGTGTGTGAAATGCTTATGATCCAAAATAGCAAAAAATTAGCTATTTGGCATTAAGAACTCCTTAATAAGAAGAGAGATGAAAGAATCTAACATAGATTGCAAGATTGAACCATTAGAAAACCCTAAATCTAACCCATCCCCAAGTTTCTAAGAGACTACTCACTAAACATGGATAAACCAACAAATCTCATGAATGAAATGTTAGTAAACATGATTAAATGATTAGAGAAGAAATATTAGAAAAAAGAAGAATCAAATTGCATTAAACATAAAAGAAATCTCAAAAATCTCCTCAAAACCCCAAAGGGGCGTTTTTCTGTTTAAGCCCAAGAGAAGATACATAAAAATTAGGTTTTTAAGTATTTATAGGGAAGGAGGTCAAACCGGGTCAACCCGGAACAAACCGGGTTTTGACCCGGGTAGCAGTCTTGCGGAAATCGCCATATCTCCCTAACCACGGCTCATAATGACATGAACCCACTTCCAGATGAAAGGTGATTCAATTACCTACAACTTTCATGAAGAGCTCGAAGGCTGAATCGAAACGGAAAGTCTTCGTTTGATCCGATTTGTAGCCAAAAAGAAATCGTCTGGGTTCAGTTCGACGAGTTGGTCGAACAAAGTCGTCGAACTGAACCCCTGGTGCAGTGGTTCGACCATCTGGTCGAACAAAGTCGTCGAACAGAACCCCTGGTTGTTTGGTTCGACCATCTGGTCGAACAAAGTCGTCGAACCCAACCAAAATCGATGTAACTTTCTCACCACGGGTCCGAATGACTTGATTCCAACGGCACTAGAAAGAACTCTGGATCCCCTACAAGTCTTAAGAAGGCTTCGGAGTCTGAATCTCAGTGCAAGGCCTTCGTCCGGACCCATACATTTCGCACCTCCAAATGCTAGATATGCTTCTAAAGAGACTTCTGCTTCTCATTTGGCTGCTTCTCTTGCTCCTCTTGGCTATCCATGAAACTCCATATGGTCCTCCAAGCCTCCAAAACACCTAATAAGGACTCAATATGTACAAATATGCAACAACCTAAGCTAACACTCACTAAACTCTAATATGTATGCAAATGGGACTAAAAGTGGCTAAATGAATGCAAAAGTACATGCAAAACTATCTAATATGGATGCTAAAATATGCTAAATTATGAGTCTATCAGTTCCTAATGCCAAATAGCTAATCTTTGCTATTTTGGATCATAAGCATTTCACACACCCACCAAGTGTTTGATGAAATGCTTGAACCACTTTTCTAAGAGATTTACATTCCTAGCCTAAGACATTAGTTGCCTAGGGTGTTTATCATGCCATTTAGACTTATGATTAATGCTTGCTAATCATTTTAATGCTAACACATCATTAGTTCATTAAGGTGATGAGGAAAGGGATTAGTACCACACATCATGGATTAGTCTTTATTAGTGTTCTAGGCATAGAGATGGCATGTTTCGTTGCTTAAATGATTGCAAGGTTGTCCATTTGATTGCCCAAATCAATGATTCCATCCCTAGGTTTCGTTTTTAGTAATTTGGTAATCTTGCTTAATGGTTAATCGCTTTATTAGTGCTTGATTAGTGTTAATTAAGGTTTTAGTCATATTCTGAGTCTTGTAGTGTTTCCTTTAGCTAGTAGTTTGCTTTTAATTGTTGTTTGTCACTTCAATTTCGAATTTAGCTTAGCTTAGACAAAAATTTGTATTCCTTTTGCATCAAACTCCCAAGATGGATTGATATCTCAGTATTGCAATGACATGATTAATTGAGAAATTGCTTGCAAGAGTAAAAAGTCTTGTATCATATGTGTACATAAATTGGGAAATTTGTGATTTTTTCATAGTTGCTAAATATGTGCCTAATCTATTATTAACTAATGAATAGTCTCATGAAAATAGTTACATATCGCTTTCATAATCACAAGGGAGGAGTAAAAAATTTGTGTGATTCCATTGAGTTTATGAAAAATGGGTATGTGGATGATATGCTTATTCACTACAAACCCCAAAGAGACCCAGAAGAGCACTTCGAGCAATTTCTTAAGCGACTGTTTGAAACTAGACCAATTGCCGTAAATATCCATAGTTATCCTTTTTACCTTATTTGCTATTCAAAAGTTAGTCACAATATTTGTTTACATTAATATATTTTATGAAGTTTTAAGCAATTTGTTTTATGAAAGTTACAGCCAACAGAGGTCCAACTCGTGAGAGTTAGCTACTAGATAGTTTCGAGGCATCTTTTGTTGCTCATAAGACATAGTATTGATTTAACAGACCTAATACATATAGAGTACTGGAAACTTTACCAATCGTATGAGATTAAATGGGGAGACTATAGTTTTATTCGATTTGCTAGTCATATGAATCTAATCTTGAAAACCGTTGAAATGAAGTTAAATGTTCTACAACATTACAATTTTTCATTTTTAATTGAAAAAAAAAATAACTAATCAAACATATGATACCCAACTCAAGCATCTCATCGGATATGTCAAAATTAACTTTTAAGCTAAAACTTGAAATGGGTACTGAAACTCATTGTTGTTCACTAACTTTCCAAATATTATTGAAACTATTTGGATTAACATAATTCGGTATATGATTAAACTGAACAACTATAATTTTTCTCTTTTTTTAATCGAAATAATTTTCCATCTTAAATTGTAAACGAAATAACATATCAAACATATGATCGCCAACTCAAGCACCTCATTAGATATGTCAAAATTAACTTTTAAGCTAAAACTTATAATACGTATTGAAACGCATTGTTGTTCATCAATTTTCAAAATATTATTGAAACTATTTTTGAATTAACTAAATTCGTTATGTAATTGAACTCAACAACTATAGTTTTCTCTTTTTTTAATTGAAAACAATTTTTTATTTTAAATTGAAAACAAAATAAGTAATCAAAAATATGATCGCCAGCTCAAGCACCTCACTTGATATGTCAAAATTATGTTTTAAGCTAAAACTTGAAATGCATATTGAAACTCATTGTTATTCATCAACTTTCAAAATATTATTGAACTTATTTTTGCATTAATTAAATTCTGTATATGATTGAACTTAACAACTATAATCTTTCTTGTTTTTAATCGAAAATAATTTTTCATTTTAAATGGAAAACGAAATAACTTATCTAACATATGATCGCCAACATATGCTTTCATCTCCTTCTTTGAAACGACTCAATCGACCGTGCCAGGCCGAGTCAGAAAGTAAGGGTTTTTTTTCCTTGGTTTTCCAATGAATACGAGATTCAATTTGAAGCCCCCTAAAAGCTAATCGGATGGCTGCTTCCAAGCCTACCTCCTGATTGTCATCGCCGTATTTCGTAGTTGTTTGCAATTAAGTGTACCTATCCCTATGATTTTGCTGATTTGATAGCCTGAAAAAGATCGACCACGGTTTTGATTTCCGACTGCCTATGCCTGCGCACCTTTCAGGTGCTAGTTTCTGGGTGAGGGCAAACCTAGAGTAGTGGGAATTCCATCTCAAAGAAGATTGTTCTCTTTCTTAGCGCTCCGCCCCTCTATAAAAGGCGATTCATATTGCTATTATATGGTTTTTTTGTCTTTTCCAAGTTAAACATCTCATTAGATATATCAAAGTTAACTTTTAAGATAAAACTTAAAATGCGTATTGAAACTCTTTTATTGATTAAACTCAACAACTACAAGTTTTCTCTTTCATTAATCGAAAATAATTTATTATTTTAAATTACAAACAAAATAACTTATCAAACATATGATCGCTAACTCAAGCGAGTTATTAGATATATCAAAATTAACTTTTATGCTAAAACATGAAATGCGTATTGAAACTTATTGTTGTTCACCAACTTTCAAAATATTTATTGAAACTAATTTTGAATTAACTGAGTTCGGTATATGAGTGAACTTAACAACAAAAAGTTTTCTATTTCTTTAAACGAAAAAAATAATTTCATTTTAAATTGAAAATGAAATAACTTATCAAATATATGATCACCAACTCAAACACCTCATTGGATATGTCAAAATTATTTTTTTAGCTGAAACTTGAAATGCGTATTAAACCTTATTGTTGTTCACCAACTTTCAAAATAATTATTGAAACTAATTTTGAATTAACTGAGTTCTGTATATGATTGAACTTAACAACTAAAAGTTTTCTCTTTCTTTAAACGAAAAAAAAAATTTCATTTTAAATTGAAAATAAAATAACTTATCAAATATATGATCGCCAACTCAAGCACCTCATTTGATATGTCAAAATTAACTTTTTAGCTGAAACTTGAAATGTGTATTGAAACTCATTGTTGTTCACCAACTTTCAAAATATTATGAAACTATTTTTTGATTAATCGAATCCAATATATGATTGAACTCAAAAACTATAATTTTCTCTTTTTAAAATCGAAAACAATTTTCCATCTTAAAATTAAACGAAATAGCATATTAAACATATGATTGACAACTCAAGCACCTCATTAGATATGTCAAAATTAACTTTTAAGCTAAAATTTGAAATGCGTATTGAAACTCATTGTTGTTCACCAACTTTAAAAATATTATTGAAACTATTTTTGAATTTACTGAATTCTGTATATGATTGAACTCAACAACTATAATTTTTTTAAAAATTTTAATCATTTTTTCATTTTAAATGATAAACGAAATAATTATCCAACATATGATCGCCAATTTAGCCACCTCATTAGATATGTCAAAATTAATTTTTAAGATTAAACATAAATGCATATTGAATATGTTAGATTAACTGAATTTGGTATATGATCGAACTCAACAAATAAAAATATTTTCTCTTTCTTTAAACGAAAATAATTTTCATTTTAAATTGAAAATGAAATAACTTATCAAACACATGAGCCAACTCAAGCACCTCATTAGATATGTCAAAAAAAAATTTTAAGCTAAAACTGAAAATGCGTATTGAAACTCATTGTTGGATTAACTGAATTCGGTATATGATTGAATTCAACAACTATAGTTTTCAATTTTTTTAAATCGAAAAAAATATTTCATTTTAAATTGAAAACGAAATAATTAATCAAACATATGATCGCAACTCAAGCACCTCATTGGATATGTCAAAATTAACTTTTAACCTAAAACTTGAAATTTGTATTGAAACTCATTGTTTTCACTAACTTTCTATATATTATTGAAACTATTTTTGAATTAACTGAATTCGGTATATAATTAACAACTATAAGTTTTCTTTTTTTTTTCAATCAAAAACAATTTTTCATTTTAAATTAAAAATAAAATAACTTATCAAACATATGATTGCGAGCTCATGCACCTCATTAGATATGTCAAAATTAACTTTTAAGCCAAGACTTGAAATGCGTATTGAAATGACTTCAAATACTTGATGGTTGGGTTAATGGACAAGAACATAAATGATAATTTTTCAAATATTTTTTTTTAATTTACTAGTATTGTAAATAAATATTTTCTATTTTTTTCCAAAACATTCTTTAATTGCATAACTAAACGTGGATATAAGAAAGAAGTTCATCAATATATACATTGGAAAAAAATGTACATGCATGAGCTAGAGAAGCTAAGCATCTTAATTACATTTTGTTGTTGTTGATATTGGTTGATACAGATATTAGGAGTGAGGATAAACGATGTAATATAACAAAGTATATGATGTAAAGTAACCGATAGGTTGCGGATTCAATTGTTTAGTCTAAGAATTCTCAAAAGAAACACGCGTCTTGAGTTCGTTGAGAACCGATGTTCTAGCCGAAGACAAGAGATTAAGAGAGCAAAAGCTTCTTTGATTAATAATTCAATGAGTTGTGTTCTTACAAGCCAAGACATCAACTATATATATAAAAACGATCAAAGATCGAAGTCTAAATAGAAAAGGAAAAACTTAGTTCATGAAAAGTAAAATATCAAAACTAAATGGAAAGTTAACATAAAACCAAAACCAAAACAGAAAAGAAAAGTATGCTGCATCAGGTCGCTCGGGGTGGAGAAAGATTCGACCTCGAATCTTCAGTGTCATCTTGAGCGTGAAATGGAACCAGATGTTTGACGTTGAAGACGTCAGAAGAACGTATCTCCGGAGGAAGTTTGACACGATAAGCATTGGCGTTAATCCTCTCTAACACCTCCAATGGTCCAATTTTTCGAGCTTTGAGTTTATTATACTCACGAGGTGGAAAACGATCCTTTGTTAACACAGCCCAGACGTGATCACCAACATTAAATTGAACATCGCGACGATGGCGATCAGCGTCAGCTTTGTACTTTGCTGAAGAGACTTGCAGATTCTCGTGTACTTGAGCATGAATGAATGATAAGTTAGCAACAAAATCAATTGCTTGCCCATGATCTTGTGTTGCATCAGAAATGACACCAAGATCAACCGGTCCACGTGGAATGAAACCATAAATGACACCAAAGAAGCTGAATTTAGTACTTCTGTTAACAGCATGATTGTGGGCGAATTCTGCTTTGCACAAAATTGTATCCCATGATCTGATATCGTCACCTACTAAACAGCGTAACATGTCTCCCAAAGATCTATTAGTGACTTCAGTTTGACCATCAGATTGAGGATGATAAGCGGAGCTCATGTCAAGGCTTGTGCGAAGCAATTTCCAAAGCGACCGCCAAAAATGGCTTAGAAAGCGTGAATCGCGATCAGATACAATGGACAAAGGAAGTCCATGAATGTGATATATCTCTCGGAAGAATAATTGAGCCACCTGCAAAGCATCCGTCGTCTTTCGACAAGGAATAAAATGAGCCATTTTTGAGAATCGATCAACAACCACGAAAATTGAATCATGACCACGCTGCGTACGAGGCAAGCCCAATACAAAATCCATACTTATATCCGTCCAAGGCTGTGTTGGAATTGGTAGAGGCATGTAAAGTCCGATGTTACTTGCGTGTCCTTTAGCGAGCTGACACACAACGCAACGTTCGACAAAACGAGCAACATCCCGATGTAAAGATGGCCAGAAATAAGACGCAGCAACCAACTCGAGAGTTCTATCTCGACCCACGTGGCCTTCACCATGAAGTTCCGTGATAAGTTGTAAGCGTAAGCTACCCTCAGGAATGCATAAATGTTTATCACGAAAGAGATAACTGATAGGACTCAGGTTTTACCCAAATAATCAACTACTGCAAGTGCACAGCAATGCAGTTGAAGTATAAGGGGTATCGAATCCTTAGGAAAGTAGATGCTACACTAATGGTTTCTAGGTTTAGATTATGCTAGGTCGAATTATATGAAATTAAAACTAAGCAATTAAATAAGCAGTAAATCGGACTAAGATGGATTAAAGTTCAGGAGACGAGGCGCTAGGCAAGGATAATTATCAGGTTGAATCCAAGAATGCAGAATCTAAGTTTATTAGGGATTTATTAAGAACCGTCTAGAACTCGAAACTCTAAGTTAAAACCAATCAACTCTCGTTGCAGAAGTTATCTATGCCTAAATCCCTAAATCCCAAATCTCTTTGCGAATTTAAACAATTAAGGCAAGCAATAAGAACAGGTTCGATTTGTTCACAAAATACCTAAACCAAATCTCTTTGCGAATAGATATTTTGCTCACCTATGATTAGTTCAAGTTACTAATAATGCTCTCGCATCTATTAAATAACCTAAGGTTTGATTTCTAAGTGATCAATTCAGAAAATCAAGTTAAGTACAAATCAAGGTGAAGATCCAATTGATTTCCCTAAAGTTCTAATGATTCTACAAACTCTTCATCAAACCCTAAATCACCCTAACCTAACTAGCAAACTACTCAGACATAATTATGCAAACACAAATCATGGCTGAAATAAATTGCATAAAAGAATAGAGAATGATACAGGGGTTCGCAATCTTGCTCAGATGAGTTAGAATTGACTCTCCAAAAGCTCAGGATCAATCTCTCTCTAAGTCTCAAAAACAGAAAATAATGAATAGGTATTAGGCTAAACAATGCCTGAAAACTATTTATAGAAGGGGATTTTTCGACTAGGGGCAGACTTGTAATTCTTCAAGACTTGGGTGATTTCCTTTTTCTGATGGAAATTGGGAAAATTGGCCGACCTTCATTGGTGTCGATCGACACTGAAAGTTGGACAGAAGACGATTCAAATAATATAAGTTTTGTTATCATCTCTCATCACTTTGGTTTTCGTATTATTCCATCTTTTACATTATAATTTATTTTTAAAGCATTTTGATATCTATTTTGCTATATTTTAGCAACCCAAAAATTAATTATCTAAGCACTCTATATACATACAAGTGTATTTCAAATTTTGTTGTTGTGAATATATAGCACTTTATGTATATATTGTAGCAAAAACTGGCACAGTCAATATTTGTAAGTACGAATAACTCAAAGGTGATGGATCGTCCTCTAATAACAAAGATGTTATGAATTAAATTTAGAAATTCTCAAGAAGTCGATCTCAAAGAGTGTGTTGAACTGGTTTCGGCCTAGTTATATACATGGGAATGATCAAATTAAATACGTCCACCATTTCATATTTATATTGGGTGATTCTCATTATATTTTTCATGTATAACATTAGATAAGAAATCACGAGACTGAGGTGTATTAGTCCTTTTGGTTAGTCTATGGATTAATAAAGTAGTTATCTATCTTAAGCAGTGGTGGAGGCGATCAGTTGACCCCTGATAGGACTCAGGTTTTAACCAAATAATAAACTATTGCAAGTGCACAGCAATGCAGTTAGAGTATAAGGGGTATCGAATCCTCAGGGAAGTTAAAGCTACACTTATGGTTTCTAGGTTTAGATTATGCTAGGCGATTTATATGTAATTAAAAACTAAGCAATTAAATAAGCAGTAAATCGGATTTAGATGGATTAAAGTTCAGGAGACGAAACGCTAGGAAAGGATAATTATCAAGTTGATTTCAAAGAATGCAGAATCTAAGTTTATTAGGGATTTATTAAGAACCGTCTAGAACTCGAAACTCTAAGTTAAAACCAATCAACTCTCGTTGCAGAAGTTATCTATGCCTAAATCCCTAAATCCCAAATCTCTTTGCGAATTTAAACAATTAAGGCAAGCAATAAGAACATGTTCGATTTGTTCACAAAATACCTAAACCAAATCTCTTTGTGAATAGATATTTTGCTCACCTATGATTAGATCAAGTTACTAATAATGCTCTCGCATCTATTAAATAACCTAAGGTTTGATTTCTAAGT
The DNA here is from genome assembly GCA_020283515.1 of Alliaria petiolata. NCBI lineage: Eukaryota > Viridiplantae > Streptophyta > Magnoliopsida > Brassicales > Brassicaceae > Alliaria > Alliaria petiolata. The sequence goes on along the minus strand of JAHZTW010000001.1, from coordinate 484,229,668 downwards.
GATCAATTCAGAGAATCAAGTTAAGCACAAATCAAGGTGAAGATCCAATTGATTTCTCTAATAATTCTAGTGATTCTACAAACTCTTTATCAAACCCTAAATCATCCTAACCTAACTAGCAAACTACTCAGACTTAATTATGCAAACACAAATCATGACTGAAATAAATTGCATAAAAGAATAGAGAATGATACAGGGGTTCGAAATCTGGCTCAGATGAGTTAGAATTGTCTCCCCAAAAGCTCAGGATCAATCTCTCTCTAAGTCTCAAAAACATAAAATAATGATAAGGTCTTAGGCTAAACAATGCCTGAAAACTATTTATAGAAAGGGATTTTTCGTCCAAGGGCAGACTTGTAATTCTTCAAACTTGCTCTTCTTTCCTTTTCCTGATTGGAAACCGGCAAAGTTAGCCGTCCTTGATTGGTGTCGATCGACATTGATGGTGTCGATCGACACTCAGCACGTAAATCCACCCTCTTGACTTCATCACTTCGGCTGCTTCTCCAAAATGCTCCATATTCTCCCATTTAGCTCCAAGTGTTCTCCATCCTGTAAAGACTCTAAAAAGACTCCAAAACTAGCAAAAGACTCTATAAAAACACTTATATCATGGCTTAAAAACGGGTAAAAACCATGATATATCAATAACCATCATGCAAGACAAACTCTGAACGTACTCCTTGCTGCAAATCTGACCAGATTCGTCCAAAGGAAGGATCACTTACATATAAATCTGCAAGGACATCAAAACCGGGAACAGAGACTTGTAAAGTCGCAAGCAGCGAGTGTCTACAGCTTAAAGCGTCAGCAACCTTGTTTGTGCGGCCCGATTGATGTTTAATCACAAACGTAAATTGTTGCAAGAAAGCGATCCAAGCAGCATGACGAGCAGAGATCTTCTCTTGGCTTCCCAAATGTTTTAGCGCATCATGATCAGTGTAAAGAATAAACTCTTGGTGAAACAGATAATGACGGCAATGATTGATGATTGAACTATTACATAGAATTCAACATCATAGGTGCTGTAGCGAGCGCGGGAGCCTGCAATTTTCTCACTGTAAAACGCTACTGGTCGACCTTGTTGACTAAGGACAGCGCCAATACCAAACTTACATGCATCAGAATGTAGTTCGAACACAACAGAAAAATCAGGTAACGCCAATATCTGAGCTGAAACTAGTTTCTGTTTGATCGTTTCAAATGATGTGTTAGCTTCAGGAGTCCATACAAAAGTCGAACCTCTCATGCAATCAGTAAGTGGGGCGGTGATGTTACTGAAGTGATGAACAAATCATCGATAGAAGGATGCTAAGCCATGAAAGCTGCGTACTTCACTAATCGTCCGTGGAGTAGGCCACGTTTTTATGGCTTCTACCTTGCTTGGATCCACTTCTAGACCCTTACTTGAAAGGAGATATCCCAAAAAGAGTACTTGTTCAGACCCAAAAACACATTTTTGACGTGCCGCAAATAACTTCTCACGCCATAAAACGCAAAGATGTCCCAACTGTGACTCCTCCTTTCTTAGGAACCACATGAACCGGACTGACCCAAGCACTGTCTGAAATGGGATAGATGATCCCTGCTTTCAATAGCTTCATGATCTCCTTCTTGACTACTTCCTTCAGGTTCGGATTCAGCCTCCTTTGATGTTCAATCAATGACTTTGTCTCGTCCTCAAGGTGAATCCGATGCATGCACAAGTCTGGTGAGATACCTGAAATATCATCAAGAGAATAGCCAAGAGCTTTGCGATACTTGCGCAGCTTACTTAGCAATAAAGCGAGCTCTGCATTGTTTAAAGAAGCATTCACAATGACAGGATAAGTTGAATTAGGACCAAGAAATGCGTACCTTAGCCCGGCAGGGAGCTGTTTAAGCTCAATTTTAGGTGCCTTAGCCTCACTCCAATCGGCAAGTGTTGCATTTTTGGTTGTCCTCGTCGTGCTCGCAGGGTGTCGATCGACACTGGTTGGTGTCGATCGAAACAAGTCCTCCTGAGCGACTAGCTGCATGACTTGCTCACTTGCGTCCAGCATCTTCGCATATCCAGCAGCTGCATCATCCAAGCACTCAATTTCCTTTGTAGAAGTGGTCAATGCTCGCTCCAAGGGGTCTGTAGGGTGGTCCTCTTGGAATATTTCTTCAGCAAGGTTGGTGAGTGAATCGACATAGAAGGTTTGTCCATCAATTGTTGGCCTCTTCATCAGCTTCTCCATGTTGAAATTCATCACCAAATCTCCAAGGTTCAGCACGATCCTGCCCTTCCTCACGTCAATGATCGCTCCAGGTGTAGCCAAGAATGGTCTACCAAGTATGAGAGGGTCTTTGGGTTCCTCATCATATGCCAAAACCACGAAGTCTGTGGGAATCAAGCAATCTCCCACTTTGATATGAACATCTTCCAAAACACCTTCAGAGATTCTGACGGAACGATCAGCAAGTACTAGGGAGATTCTTGTGGCCTTGAAGTCTGTCATGTCCAACCTTAGAGCAACTGAAAGAGGCATCAAGTTGACACTTGAGCCTAAATCGCATAGAGATCTCCCAAACTTGTCTGAAAAGATGGAGCAATCTAGGACAAAGCTTCCCGGATCGGAGAGTTTCTCTGGAAGCCTGTTCTGAATGATAGCACTAACTTGCTCTGATATCATCATCACTCCTTCCTCCATATCCATGTTCTTTGTCATCATCCACTTCAAGTATCTCATTATCACTGGAGTAGTTCTAATGGCGTCCATCAAAGGGATTTCAACCACTAGCCTATCCATGATAGCCTTGCATCTTGCATCAAGTAGCTCCTTCTTAGACTTCTTAGGTATCAAGGGGAAAAAGATCTTTGGTTTGTAAACCCTTTCTTCAGTAACGATCTTGGTCTTGGCTGCATCTGGTGTCGTCTGTGGTGGGCGTCGATCGACACCCTCCTGGTGTCGATCGACACTCTTCGTGGAAGTCGTGTCTTTCGCGTTCGGTTCAGGGTCGTCTGATTTGTCTTTCATCTCCGTGGGTGTCGATCGACACACAGTAGTGTCGATCGACACTGGCTCTGCAGCATCTTCTACATCTTCAAGCTCTTTGAATTCCTCAGTACTAAGTCCTCTCTTCTGCACAGGTTGAAGTTCCTTCCCACTCCTCAATGTGACAGCGTTCACATGGCGTTTGGGATTGGTATCAGTCTTCCCTGGAAGGAATCCTTCTTGTCTGTTAACAGCTTCTGCAGTTTGAGCAACTTGAACATCCAGCTTCTTCATATGAGAGTTCAAGCTCTCAATCTTTCCATTCAGGTCCTGGTACAGTGAATCAATCTTGCCATTGAAGTTCACTGTCAACTTCTGCTGTCCTTCCAAGAGTTGCTCTAGCATAGCTTCCATTTTGTTGTCTTGAGCAGGAGGTTTCTGGTAAGATGAATTTCCATATCTTCTTGTGTAAACGCTATTGCTGTTCTGGAATGGGAGCTTTTGAGTATAACCAAAAGAGTTCTGATTTCCTGTGAAGGAGCTCTTCTGATAATTCCCATTAAAGCTCATGTTCCCTTGCTGGTTCTCAAAACGTTGGCCTTGAAATCCACCTCCGTTGATGTAGTTGACATCCTCTTCTGCGCATCCTTCATCTTGTTCGAATGTCTCCACTTCATTAGCAAAGTGGACTTGCTTCTTTCCCACCAAGTGATCTAGCTTCCTGTTGACTTCAGCGATTTGGCCTCCTCTAGTTACTCTTGCGTTTTGCCTTCTCTCAAAATCTGCATTTTTGGTGCTGTTACAAGAGGTCAAATTCTCTATAAGCACCACTGCGTCCTGCGGGTATCTGGTGTTGAAGTTGCCATTGCTCGCAGCGTCTAGAGCCATCTGGTACCTCCAATAAATCCCTCGGTAGAAGATACCGATAAGATGAGGATCGCTGAAACCGTGGTGTAGGCAGTCCCTCTGGTAAGCCTTAAATCACACCCAAGAAGCATTGAATGCTTCAGTGGGACCTTGGGAGAATGTAGTGATCTTCGTCCTCAACTCATCTGATCTCGCATCATCAAAGAAATTGCATAAAAATGCATTCTTTGTATCTTCCCAAGTGGTAAAAGAACCTGGATCAAACTGATTCAGCCAGTAAGATGCATCTCCAGCAAGAGAGTAAGGAAACAGCTTGCAGAAAAGATAATCATAGGTCACTCCATTAGCCTTGATGCTTGATGCGAGGTCCTCAAATATCTCAATGTGGTCCATCGGATGCTCATTAGGAAGACCATGGAAGGGATGCGGAGCCACCAATGTGTAGTAGACAAGCTTCAGCTCGAAGTCATTCCTCTGAAATGCAGGAGGACGGATCGCAGCTCTATGATAGGGCTCAGGTTTTACCCAAATAATCAAGTTAAAACCAATCAACTCTCGTTCCAGAATTTATCTATGCCTAGATTCCTAAATCCCAAATCTCTTTGCGAATTTAAACAATTAAGACAAGCAATAAGAACAGGTTCGATTTGTTCACAAAATACCTAAACTAAATCTCTTTGCGAATAGATATTTTGCTCACCTATAATTATATCAAGTTACTAATAATGCTCTCGCATCTATTAAATAACCTAAGGTTTGATTTCTAAGTGATCAATTCAGAGAATCAAGCTAAGCACAAATCAAGGTGAAGATCCAATTGATTTCCCTAATAATTCTAATGATTCTACAAACTCTTCATCAAACCCTAAATCACCCTAACCTAACTAGCAAACTACTCAGACATAATTATGCAAACACAAATCATGACTGAAATAAATTGCATAAAAGAATAAAGAATGATACAGGGGTTCGAAATCTGGCTCAGATGAGTTAGAATTGTCTCCCCAAAAGCTCAGGATCAATCTCTCTCTAAGTCTCAAAAACAGAAAATAATGATAAGGTATTAGGCTAAACAATGCCTGAAAACTATTTATAGAAGGGGATTTTTCGTCCAGGGGCAAACTTGTAATTCTTCAGAACTTGAGTGATTTCCTTTTTCTGATGGAATTGGGGAAACTTGGCCGACCTTCTTTGGTGTTGATCGACACTGATGGTGTCGATCGACACTCAGCTCGTGAATTCACTCTCTTGACTTCATCACTTCGGCTGCTTCTCCAAAATGCTCCAAAATGTTCCATAATCTCCCATTTAGCTCCAAATGCTCTCCATCCTGTAAAGACTCTAAAAAGACTCCAAAACTAGCAAAAGACTCTATAAAGACACTTATATCATGGCTTAAAAACGGGTAAAAACCATGATATATCAACTCCCCCAGACTTAGCCTTTGCTTGCCCTCAAGCAAAACAGAAACTTAGACTAAAGTAAAAGTTTGAAAAAAGGAACTTCCAAGTACTTATTCAAAACGCCACAATGATTAACACTTCTTGAATCCACATGATATTAGAGCCAACCTTAGGAAATGTTCAATGTACTTACCACAAGTTTAGCAATCTCCCAGTTCAAATCCATATCCTTTCCTTGGTAAAAGATTCGAACTCTAACAATGGTTATGTCACAGAATTTTGCTGATTCTTTTCCCTTCCTTAGTACCAAAACAAGATATTCTCATACAGCTCCCCTATTTTCTCTTCTCTTAGTCAACTTCTGCCCATTTTCAGGGTGTTCTAAGATCTTTTCATTGACTCTTCTTATTCTTTTTGGGATCTCTGGAATAGTGCTACTCTCTACTTGTGTTCCTTGTGAGGAGACGTGTTCAAGAGCATCACTAATATTGTTCCTTGTGAGGAGACTGGCACATGACAAAGGCACAATTCCAGACTTAGACTCTTTTTCTTTCTTTTCTTTTCTTTTCTTTTAAGGGAAGATCAAGGAGAGACTGCAATTGCCTATTTGTTCGGACTGAAAGATGAATCAAGTTTTGCGCATACCTAGTTCTTTGTAAGGGGATCTGAACTCGCCCTGTTAGACTAATTCCACTTGTAGCTTTCTACTTAGTAAGTCCTGCAATCAACTCTCATAACAATGGTTCTTCAAGTGTCAACTTCCTGTGGTTAGTTTCTAGAAAAACTGAAAGTTCCAACTAATTTTGACTCAATAAAACAAATTTTTGAAAACTTTTGACTCAAGACTCAACTGACTCTCAAAACAAAACACAAAATTAGCAACCACCTCCCCCGGACTTGAATAACACTGTCCCCAGTGTTACTAAGAATTAGTTTGGATAGAAAAAATTCGTACCAAACGGTTGCAACAAAGAGAAAAAATCGGATTACCTGACTTCTGCGCGTAGCGTCGATCGACACAGATGGTGTCGATCGTTGCTGTGATAGATGGCCGTGTCGATCGATACTGGATGGTGTCGATCGACACTCTGTCCGAAGACAGAGTTCTGCCACTCGAACATTGATGTTGTTAAGTCAGATTGTTGTTAGAATTCTTCCAAGCTGTTAGAAAACTCAACAAAAGGTTAAAAGCACAAGATAATCCAATAAGCTCAATAACTGCAACAAGTTTGAAACAAAGTACTGAATCAAATGAAACAAAATGCAGACTCAAGTAAAAAGAAAAACTGACTCAAAGTACTAAAAAGAAAAAGGATGGAAGAGTCACTCGTCGTCATCTGGTCGTGGTGGAGAAGATCGTGGTGGTGAAGCAGGTCGAACACAACCACAGTTAGAAACAGTGGCAATGGCATTCCAGATGGCCTGAAAGCTCTGAACCACGTATCTCTGGAAAGCAGCTTGCTCCATAGGAATCTCGGGAGCAGCAGGAAGGTGATGAGGACCAATAGGCTCTAAAGTAGCCTGTGCTCTGCGCCTAGAACCGGATGGTCGTGAAGGCTCCGCAGCTGTTCATGACGAATTGCCTCTGCGTCTGGCAACGGGAGCAGTCCTAAGCTGGCTCAGACTGGGGTGAAATGCGAGGCGTCCTGAATCGCTGGTAATGTGAGTGAGGTCTCTGTCAAGTAGCTGAACCAAGCGCTGCACTCTCTGCTCGTCGCTGAATGCCCACATCCTCTTGCCAGTCACCCAATGAGTCCTCTTCAAGTACTCCATATCGACCAAGGCACGCGATGTAATGATGGAGCAACTGGAAATGTCTATCCCGCAGTGCTGGAAGATAGGAGTGAGGAGACTTCCTATAGTCTCTGGCTTAAGCTTCGTTCCACTGAAAGACTTGGTCTTCAAAGAAGCCAAGTGATGAGCAAACACAGCACCAAGGTTCACGCTAACTGGCGCGTCTGTATCCTCATAAATCTCAGACTAAAGACCTCGATAAAGCAGAACCAACTGAGACACTCGCATCTTCCCTGGCTCATACTTACACAGAAGTGTAGTAGAGAACAAACGGACCAAGTAGCGCAAGGTAGGATGGTGAATGTTGGTGTGAGTGGAGGNACTTACACAGAAGTGTAGTAGAGAACAAACGGACCAAGTAGCGCAAGGTAGGATGGTGAATGTTGGTGTGAGTGGAGGTCTTAGAATCATACCTCCCATTCCCGGAGTGCGACCAGAAATCCTGGTTATCTGGCAGCTGCGTCTGAAGAGAGACCCCAGTGGCATGCTCGTCTGCGAATCCATAGATCCCGCAGAGGTCTGGAAGTGAAATGCGGTAGCGGATCCCACAGATTAGGAAGGTCAATGTGCCTTCCAGAGCATTTCGGTTGATCTCGTTCCAGTGGTAGACTTGGGCTGTGGCAATGAACTGGCGGACAAGGTCTGGGTAAAGATCGTACTGTCTCGTCGAAATAGTGCCCATCCCAATTCTCTCCATCAGATGCAAGATGTCATCTTTGATGTCAAGCTCCCTCATTGTCTTCTCACAAGCAAAACGAGTTGGAGCGATCTCTACTCGCAGCCACGCATTGTAGAACAGCGTGTCATAATCATCCCATGTCTCGCTGAGATCTCTGTAAATACATGCGTCCTTTGCCACCTCTTCAGCTGGTGAATCGTCCCAACGCAATTTACCAGAAAACAATTGTAAACGAGAGTTGTATAGAAGTACCTGGTCATTTGGCTCGAATTATCTGGAGATGATCTTCTTATCATGATATGCTTTAGTTCTCTCTTTGTAGAGCTTTGAGTTCTCATAAGCATGATAACGAAGTTCATCCAATTCGTGGAGCTGAAGTAGGCGTCTCTCTGGAGCAGGTTTCAAGTCGAAATTCATTTTCTTGATAGTCCAATGTGCCTTGTGTTCCAACTCAACTGGAAGATGGCAAGCTTTGCCATAGAGCAGCTGGAAAGGTATAGTTCCCAAAGGCGTTTTGTATGCAGTCCTGTAGGCCCAAATTGCATCATCCAACTTTGCTGCCCAATCTTTCCTTGTCTTGCCCACTGTCTTCTCCAGAATTTGCTTTATCTGTCTGTTGGAGACTTCCACTTGTCCACCTGTCTGGGGATGATAAGGAGTCGCTACGTGATGCTGAACACCATGCTTCTTTAGCAGCTTGTCGAACACCTTGTTGATAAAGTGAGAACCACCATCACTTATAACAATCCGAGGCACTCCGAATCTTGCGAAAATGATGGTCTGAAACATCATGAGAACCACAGCAGCATCATTTTTCTTAGAAGCAATTGCTTCTACCCATTTAGAGACATAGTCCACAGCCAATAAGATGTATTGGTTCCCAAAAGATGGAGCAAAAAGTCACATGAAGTCAATACCCCAACAATCGAAAATCTACACTTTAGTAGTATCAGTTTGTAACTTTGTATATGCAGTTTCATACAAGAAACTATTAAACCGAGTTCCCTAGTATTTTCTTGATTATTTGTTATTACAAGGATGAAGTTCTGTGGCATCTCGTTCCTCTTGCTTATTTTCCCCCTCCTTTGACAAGCATCGCATTGCGTGACGAACAACTGAGCATCCTTAAACATAGTAGGCCACCAAAAGCCTGCTTGAAGAACCTTTGACACTTTCTTGAAGTATGCGAAATGTCCAGCATATTCAGAACCATGACAATGGAACAAGACATCACGAACCTCACTCTCTGCAATGCATCTTCTGTAAACATTGTCTGAACAATCCTTGTATAAGTGTGGCTCATCCCAATAATACCTTCTATGTTCCCTCATGAACTTCTTCTTCTCATATCCCTTGAGATGGTTAGGCTCAATGTCTGCAGCAAGGAAGTTCACAATATCAGCATACCATGGTCGAGTTGCATCTTGAACAGCAAAGATTGGTTGTCGCAACACATCATCCAAGAGCCTGGAAACTGCTAATGGCCCTTGGTGTCGATCGACACAGATGGTGTTGATCGACACTCGTGAAGTTGGCAAACTTCAAAGTGTTGATCCGCGAGTCGTTCTCATCTGTTCGGACGGGGTGTCGATCGACACTCCCCTAGTGTCGATCGACACTCCCCTAGTGTTGATCGACACTAAGCATATATGGTCCGAGATCATGCTCTTCAAGCGACTCTCAACAAGATATATATTCTCCTCAGGTAGAAAGTCATCAATGGGCACATCATCTTCAATTCTGATCCTTGAAAGATGATCAGCTACTCCGTTTTCAACTCCTTTCTTGTCTTTGACCTCTATGTCAAACTCTTGAAGAAGTATAATCCATCTTAGCAACCTTGGCTTTGCATCCTTCTTCTGCATCAAGTACTTCAATGCAGAATGATCAGTGTGAACAATCACCTTTGAGCCAACAAGGTACTGTCGAAATTTCTCAAAGGCAAAAACCACAGCTAGCAATTCCTTCTACGTAGTTGCATAGTTCTTCTGAGCATCATCCAATGTTCTACTGGCATAATAGATGGCGTGAAGTTTCTTGTCCTTCTTCTGTCCCAACACCGCGCCTACTGCGAAATCACTGGCGTCACACATCACCTTGAAAGGCAAATCCCAGTCCGGAGGTTGCACAATTGGAGCACTCACTAATGCTTGCTTGATCTGTTCAAAAGGTTGAATTACACTCGGCAGTGAACTCGAATTTCACGTCTTTGAATAGAAGAGCGGTGAGTGGCCTTGCAATCTTGCTAAAAGCCTTGATGAATCTTCTGTAGAATCCAGCATGTCCTAGAAAACTCCTCACTGACTTCACAGAATCTGGTGCCTGTAGCGTTGTTATGACCTCTATCTTAGCGCGATCCACTGCAATGCCTTCTGCGGAAACCTTGTGTCCAAGTACAATCTCATCTGTGACCATGAAGTGACACTTTTCCCAGTTCAGAACCAAGTGCTACTCTTCACATCGCTGCAACACTGCGCATAAGTTGTCTAGACAGTCTTTGAAGGATGATCCATAAACAGAAAAGTCATCCATAAAGACCTCCATAAACCTCTCAATCATGTCCGTGAAGATCGCCATCATACACCTTTGGAAGGTCACAGGAGCATTACAAAGTCCAAATGGCATCCTGCGATATGCAAATGTACCATAAGGACATGTAAAAGTGGTCTTCTCCTGATCATCTGGATGGATTGGAATCTGGAAAAATCCTGAATAGCCATCCAAGAAACAGTAGTATGGATGGTTCGCCAATCTCTCAAGCATCTGATCGATGAATGGTAAGGGAAAGTGGTCCTTCCTGGTCGCAGCATTCAGCTTCCTGTAGTCTATGCACATCCTGTGTCCAGTCACAGTCCTTGTTGGAATCAGCTCGTTCTTCTCATTCTTCACCACTGTGACTCCTCCTTTCTTAGG
>JAHZTW010000001.1:484112505-484217185 GCA_020283515.1 Alliaria petiolata | reverse complement strand
ATGATTAACAAAGGGATTTGAGCCACACATCATGGTCTAATCTAAATTAAGTGTTCTAGGTATAGAGTTAGCTTGATTAGTTGCTTAAATGATTGCAAGGTTGTCCATTTAGTTTCCCAAATCAATGATTCCATCCCTAGGTTTCGATTTAGTCAATTGATAATCTTGCTTAGTAGTAATCCTTGCTTAGTATCTTGATTAGTAGTGATTAAGGCTTAGTTTCATAATATTGCTCTAGTAGTATCTCTTTTAGTTTGTGTTTAGCTTTCAATACTTGTTGTGACTTTCTTTTATCATTCTAGCTTAGCTTAGACTTAACTTTGTATTCTTATTGCATCATCTCCCAAGATGGATTGATACCTCAATATATTGCAATGATATGAGCAATTGAGGAATTGCTTGCAAGAGTAAAAAAACTCTTGTTTCATCCTCTTGGAAAATTTCTTCAGCAAGGTTGGTGAGTGAATCGACATAGAAGGTTTGTCCATCAATTGTTGGCCTCTTCATCAGCTTCTCCATGTTGAAATTCATCACCAAATCTCCAAGGTTCAGCGCGATCCTGCCCTTCCTCACGTCAATGATCGCTCCAGCTGTAGCCAAGAATGGTCTACCAAGTATGAGAGGGTCTTTGGGTTCCTCATCATATGCCAAAACCACGAAGTCTGTGGGAATCAAGCAATCTCCCACTTTGATAGGAACATCTTCCAAAACACCTTCAGGGATTCTGACGGAACGATCAGCAAGTACTAGAAAGATTCTTGTGGCCTTGAAGTCTGTCATGTCCAGCCTTAGAGCAACTGAAAGAGGCATCAAGTTGACACTTGATCCTAAGTCACACAAAGATCTCCCAAACTTTTCTGAAAAGATGGAGCAGTCTAGAACAAAGCTACCCGGATCGGAAAGTTTCTCTGGAAGCCTGTTCTGAATGACAGCACTAACTTGCTCTGATATCATCATTATGCATTCCTCCATGTCCATGTTGTTTGTCATCATCCATTTCAAGTATCTCTTTATCACTGGAGTAGTTCTAATGGCATCCATCAAAGAGATTTCAACCACTAGTCTATCGATGATAGCCTTGCATCTAGCGTCCAGCAGCTCCTTCTTAGACTTCTTTGTTACCAAGGGAAAAGGGATCTTCGGTTTGTAGACCCTTTCTTCAGCAACAATCTTGGTCTTAGCTCGATCTGGTTTAGTCCCACTACAAGAAAACAGACATTTCGCCACTCCGAAAATAGTTGCTAAGTAGTCGCGAAACAAATATTTCCGACTAAGTTGCGACTAAAATAAGTAGTCTCTAATCATTCGTCGCTAATCCTAGTAGTCGCGAATTAGTCGCAAAATTGCGACTAATTAGCGACTATTAATATGTCGAGTAAAAACAGTCACAATTTCGTCGCTAAATTTAGCGACTAATGCGCGACTGTTGGACGACCAAATTGCGACTGAATATAGACGTTATGAAGTCGTAAATTATGTAGTTGCTAATTAGTCGCTAAATATTGCGACTGCTTTGCGACTCTTTAGTGACTTTTTAGAGACTAAATAGCGACTAACTGAGAGGCACTGATAGTTAATTTGTATCCGTATTGCTACCAATTAGCGACTGTTTTGTGACTGCTTTTGCGACCAATTAGCGACTAATAACAAAAAAAAAACAATATGGTAAACGCATTTAGGCTATTTTGGTTTTGGTATTTTGTTTGTAACAAAAAATTTTGAATCTAAAAAAAGGCTTATAACACATAAATTACTAATAATGTACTTAATAAAAGGTAGTCTTACAAAAAACCAGCTAAACAATAAAAGACAATACAAATAATATTGTTGAGTTTGAAATGATAGAAACCTAAGAAGAAGAGTGAGTTGGAGCAGATTGGGCAGCTGGAGCAGATTGGGCAGCGCGGAAGTCAAGGTATCCCGGGTCAGTTTTGCGAAGATATTGCTCCATCAAGCTCAAGTCCTGCTGCTCAGTCGCTTGACGGGCTAACTCAGCTTCAAGCCGCGCGTTATGAGCAGCGTGTGCTTCTATTTGGCGCTGAGCTTCTTCAAACTGTTGTTGGAGCGAGTGATAAGATGAGGAAGAGCTACCTGGGTACTTGCGCTTGCCGCTGACGTGAGACTCTCCAAGACTTCCAAGACCATAAGCATCACCTCTTTCATTCACGATAGTTGACTGTGAAACAAAAAAGAAAGTCGGACACTTAGCAAATGTGTAAAGAATGAAAACACAAATGCTTAATGAAAGAAAGAAGCATAGTTACCTGAAGAAAGAGGTCGTTGTACTCGTCCGTGGTTAGCTCTCGAGGTCGCGAAGTCCCATCTGAATTTTCTGCCTTGAACTCGGACAGCTTTGTTTGCAGGTTCTTCTCATACGTCTCAGCAATTGTCTGCGCCTTCTTATCAACATAAGTCCCATCTGGTCTTGTGTGGGTCTTCAGGAAAACTTCACCAATACTAACTGGTCTAGCCAACTGTTCTTCCTAAAAATGTAACAAAAAGAAACAGCCAAGTCAAAAATATAAACTTATAAAAGCAGTAGTTAGAGGAATGTAAATTACCATTTCTTGGTGGATTTGTTGAAAAGACTTTTGACCTGTGAAGTTCTTGTGAGGACCAAGACCGCCACGGTCAGAATTCCGAGCAGCAGATGTGGTCTGACTCCTCTGTATAGCACCATCAGTGTCCCAGTAGGTGCACATTTCAGTCCAAAGAGTCTCGCTGATCAAGGTAGGTCGCACACCAAGTGTGTGAGCTTTGCTGACCAAATCTTTCATCCTACTCTTACAAATCGCCTCAAAATATCTTTGTAATGTCCCTATTAATATGGGATCCCAAGTGTGCTCTTTCTACAATACAAGAAGCGCAGATCGATGTTAGTAAAGAGAAGAGGAAAAAATAGTACATATAAATGTAACAGAGAAGAGATACTTACCGAAAATTCTATGAAGTATCGCTCTGCTCGCTGCGGAGGCACACAACTCCAACTGTAGACTGCATCATCAAATTTGTTTGTGAAGATCTTTGTAATCTTCCGGACCAAAACAGACTTGTCACGAACAAACCTACACACATAGAGAAAACAAGCAGAATCAGAAGAAAAAAAAAGAAAGCGTTAAACTATGAAAGTTAGGAAAAAGAAAAAGCTTTAAACTATACAAATGTAAGACTGAGTTCATATTTCTTAGTCATTACTCTCATAGTCCTATCAAACAATCAAGCACCTTCCAATAATAATCTGAATATAAGAAGCAAAGATTATCAAAAGACTATTTAATTTTTGAGATCAAAACAATCAAGCAACTTCCATTTGACACCATTTAAGTTAACATCGATCATTTGACACAATAAAAACAGTTGCAAACCATTTGACACAATTTACACCTTCTATAGAAATTTAAACCTGTNCCCAATGATAGTACCTTTTCAGGTCGCGGTACATCTTGGTCATTCCCGGATGAACAGAAAACCTAGACTGATGTGCTTCCTTTAGGATCTCTTCCTTTAACTCTTTCACGTTAGGAACACATACTCGGCCATTCAACACAATCGTCCCATTGTTTGAAGTTTGATACTCGGTCTTGTCAGCCTTTGACATCTTAATAAGATTCTCATCCTCCTCTTGAGCTAACCGGATCCTTGTTAACATGTCAGCCTGATCCGCAGCTCCCAAACCCAACGGTTCCGTATCCTCAGTCAGAACGTTCAGCCTTAACGTCCTTAGGAGATTCACAACTCCTTCCACGTCTTTAGCAGATGATACACTAGCCCTTCTCCGGCTCAATGCATCAGCAACGAGATTAGCCTTTCCCGGATGATAAGCTATCTCCAGATCGTAGTCAGCAACTAACTCCATCCATCTCTGTTGCCTCAGGTTCAACTCAGGTTGAGTGAAGATGTACTTCAAACTCTTATGATCGGTAAACACCTGAACCTTCCCACCATAGAAGTAAGATTGCCATATCTTTAACGCAAAGACTACGACCGCCATCTCCAAGTCATGAGTAGGATAATTCGCCTCATGCTTCCTTAGCTGCCTTGACGCATATGCAATTACATTCTCATGCTGCATTAGGACACAACCTAGTCCCTTACCAGACGCGTCCGTGTAGATCGCATATGGTTCATCCGGCTCAGGTAGAGCCAACACTGGTGCACTTGTAAGCATCCCTTTCAGCTTCGAGAAACACTCCCCACACTCGGCTGTCCATACGAACTCAATGTCCTTCCCGGTCAAGCGTGTCATCGGCTGAACCATACTTGCAAAGCCTTTAACAAAACGCCTGTAGTAGCCAGCCAACCCCAGAAAACTCCTTATCTCCGTCGCATTCTCAGGTCTCGGCCAATCCACAATGGCCTTGATCTTTTCAGGATCCACAGACACTCCCTTGTCCGAAACGATGTGACCCAAGATTCCAATGTGCCGTTGCCAAAAGCTACACTTGCTCAGCTTGGCAAACAACTTCTGCTCTCGCAGTTTCTCCATAACCATCCTCAAATGCTTCCCATGATCTTCCGGATTCTTCGAGTACACTAAGATGTCGTCTATGAAAATAATCACAAACTCGTCTAAGTATTCTCTGAACACGCCATTCATCAACTTCATGAATGCAGCTGGCGCATTCGTCAAACCAAACGGCATGACCACAAACTCGTAATGACCATACCTTATCCGAAAGGCAGTCTTCCGAACGTTTGGTTCCTCTATCGGTATCTGATGGTACCCAGAAGCCAAATCAATCTTCGAGAACCAAGTAGCACCCCTAAGCTGATCCAACAACTCGTATATCCTTGGAAGTGGATACTTGTTCTTCACAGTAACACGGTTCAACCCTCGGTAATCGATGCAAAGCCGGAAGCTTCCATCCTTCTTCTTTACGAACAGAACAGGTGCGCCCCATGGTGAACTGCTTGGCCTTACAAATCCCTTCTCTAGAAGATCGGCCAGTTGCTTCTTTAGTTCAGCCATCTCGGCCGGAGCCATACGGTATGGTGCCTTAGACACTGGAGCAGTTCCCGGCTCAAGTTCAATCGTGAACGGATCTGAACAAGCCGGTAGCATTCCCAACAAAGCTTGGAAAACATCCTCAAACTCTTGTACCACTGGAATGTCCCCTAACTCCGCGTCTGGTCCAATCTCAATCGAAGATATCATCGCCAGATATGCTTCACACCCTTTCTCTAACATTTTCTCCGCTTGAATTGCCGACACAACCAAGCTACCCGAAGTCGGTCTCACTCCTTGGTAAACCAGAACTTGGCCATCCCTCTCGAACTCCACCTTGCCTCGGTGACAATCCAGATGCGCCTTGTGCTTACCGAGCCAATCCATTCCAAGGATGACATCGTAAGACTTAACTTCGCAGATCACTAAGTCCGCTGGCATATTAACTTCGCCAATCCAGACAGCAATGTTGCGAACAGTCCCTAGTGAAAACATCACTTGGCCTCCAGCCGCCCTCACTAGTCCGAACTCTTCCCCGGGTTCCTTCTGGAATCCTCCTTTCCCAATCATCCCTGGGTTAACAAAACAATGACTCGCTCAAGAGTCGAACAGAACATGGGTTTCCACCTCACCCATTAGTAAGGTCCCTACACATTCAATCCTTAGAATGCTAAGACACTTAACAGAACACGCAGACACAGACAAACTCAGAAAAACGTAAGTACTAAAACTTACCAGTGATCGGTCGAGAAGTGGTCGGATCTCCAGTCCCGTCCGCGATCGCCGCATACACCTTTGGCATGATGGCCTGCTTCTTAGCCGGTGGCGCCAGTACATCCCCTGCACGCTTAGGCTGAGTGGCCGCCTGCCCAACAGTTCCCGACCTCGGACAATCACGCTTGTAATGTCCCGGCTCTCTGCAGCCAAAACATACCACAGACGTGCTAACTCCATCCGACACTCTCACCAACCTCGAGTCTGGCTCAGGACAATCACAAACCCTATGCTCCAAGCTGCCACAACGGTGACAAGCTCCATATGCACGCCTACACAAGCCAACATGCACCTTTCCGCAAGATCCACAAACGCTGCGGCTTCCACTCGACTTAGCCGGAACATGCTTCCCAAACTTGCGGTTCTGTCCTCCAGACACTTGACCACTCCTGGCCACGGTACCAGCCTTAGACAAAGCCTTCCCGGCCTGTCCAGACTCCAACAATGCCTCTTTCTCAACAAACTCCGTGACAGTCGCATAGTCACGCACCAGACAACCATTACGCAGCTCGACCCTTAGTCCGCTCATGAACCTTCGGATCAGCTTTTCCTCAGTATCGTAGTCACGTCCCACATACTTGCGCAACAGGTTGAACTCAGTCTCATACTGCCAAACCGTCTTGGTCCCTTGGCGCAGATACAGAAACTCAGCCTCCAGCTGATTGTAAGCCTCCTGCGGGAAGTACTTACTCTGGAACATCGCAGAAAACGTCTCATACGAACAGTTCGGATTCGCCAAACGTCTCGATGCTCCTTTCCACCAGGTATGCGCAGTACCCTCCAGGTAATGCACAGCTATGTCCCGCTTATACTCCTCAGGACATCGGATAGATTCGAAGTTCCTCTCAAGCCTCATCCTCCACTCATCAGCCTCAATAGGCGCAGTTCCTCCAGCAAAGAACTTGGTTCCCAACCTCGCCATATGATCCAGAACCTTGAGGTAAGACGGGATCGCCACGACTTGACCCGCTTCCTCCACAGCCACGTTCCCAACATTCGGATCCACCACTTGTGGTGCCACGGCCGGTACCACTCCCGGTACAGGCGCAACCACTTGTGGTGCCACGGCCGGTACCACTCCCGGTACAGGCACAACCACCGGTAAACGCTCCAACACTTGAGCTAGCAATCCCAGCACAGCCTCCAGCCTGTCTGGAACAGCACCCGCAGCATTCCCAGCCACGTTCCCAGTTCCAGCCGCAGCCACATTCGCAGCAGCCGCAGCCTCGGCCGCCGCAGCAGCCTCAAACTCATGCTGGTTTCCAACCGCATCCTCAGTTCCCGAACTCCCCGAGTTCACAGCACCATTCAACCTTGCAGCCCTAGTCCTTCTCGGAGCCATCTGCAAGACACAACAGAAACGGTTAGCCCGAAGCTAACGCCAGACAAGAGTTCCAAACTCCACAGAAACAACAGACCGCGCGACTCGGCTGTGAAAGGTGGATATTTTTAACCCCAACTATGCAAATGAACTATCCTAGAATCGACCATGCTCTGATACCAACTGTAGCGACCCAACCCGATAATCCTAACCAGGCCGGCCGTACCGAGTCTAACTCTAACCAGATTCCATACTTAGCATATTTTTCAGATTTTCTTAAAACTTAAACAAGCAGATTCGATTCATAAAACATTCATTCTCATTGCATAATTATTCCAATTCCATAACATAAATTCGGGGTTCTTAAAACAGAAACTAACTTAACCAAATTCGTTCTAAGTAAAAAAAACAATAAATCCAAAGCCAGATAATCCAACAAGTCTTAATAAAATAAAACCCCCGAAACCCAGTCCTAATCCACTTCTTTCTTCACTGCCTTCAAGTCCGCCTTCAAGACTAAACGTCCCAGATAACATCTTTACATGCACACTCAACACATAAGAGAGGCATAAGCATTATCACAAATGCTTAGTAAGTACAGTCAACCCGTACCACCAGCCAATACCAGAAAACGCAATCATACATCAGTTATACAATTCACATTATCACTTAGAAAGAAAGCACAAAATCACGGTTCTATGATCATCTCAACAACTTGTGAATTTCCTCACGGAATCGGTTCTACTCAAAGCGAGAATCACACATCCCCTTGAGCTAGCAACTCGATCCGGACATTCACACAACTGGTTAGACACCACATATAAACCACGGTATCCAATACCAATCACAATCACAAAACACATTGATCTTGCTAAGCATAAACACTAACTTACACAAGCAATCAATGAAAACCAGACAACCTAGCAATCCTACGGTTCCAGATACAAGCTACAGTAACGCACTCACCTTAGACACAAAGGCAAACGTTTCAGTCGGATGAAACTTGGTCAAAAACAGAACAAATCGATCCAAGCCGTGAACCCTCGGCTAGCAGTACGACCAAAATCCACGAGATCCAATCTCCTATCGGCTAACTTCCTAACCGAACACTTTTCCTCGACCCAGAATCTGAATCCCCTCGGAAACAGCACAAAATACTTAGATTAGTCGAGCCACAGTCGACAGAAACTAAGCCAGAAACGAAATAGCCGACACTTACCGAAATCTCTCGGCCAGAATCTCCTTCTCTCGGATATCTCTCGATCCGATCGAACAACTCACGGCTATCTTTCAGATCTCTCGGCTAACACACGCCTCGATTAACTCTCGGACTCTCGCGATCCGATCGAGAAAACCTTCGGCCGAACGCACTTCTCTCGGCAATTCGACCCTTCCAAGTCGTTTCTCTCGAACATAATCCTCAAAATCGGCTCGAAACTCACGATCTCTCGAGCGGCTCACTTTTCTCTCGGGTGAAAATCGCCTCAAGGGTTTGCTCTCAAGAAAACTCACGCGGCCACGAGAGAAAACCGTATTTATAGGGTGAAAACCCTAGCTCGACCGTCCTCCCTCGGTTCATCCCACACGGTTTACTTTTCTCTCAGTCCAAATTAAGTTTCTCTCGGCCAAACCAGCCAACTTTCCTTTTTCTCTCGGCCAGAGTTAAACCGCTCGGCCTTTCACGGGATAAATCCTTTTTCACTCGGGATAAACTGATTTCCCTCGAGTAAAACCACGGCCCACGGCCTAATACCTTTGTCTCTCGACACTTAGACAAAATCCACAACATTTACTCGATCCAACCATTTTCACTCGGAAATAGCCACGGTACCGTCCATCTCTCACGGACACAGTCACTGTACATACACTAATCACAGACACGGACTAACCTCCATCATACCAGAACGTATATACAACGGCCATCCCATGATCCGCACGACCATGATCGGGATTTCTGGTCGCGGATGCTACAAGTTGCCTCCAAGGACAAGTCCTTTGATCAATGAGGACATTGAAATTCAAGATGGGGAGGATAGCTTTGAAAAAGCTCAAGATGCTACAACTTTTGATGATGTGTATATTGCAAAGAGAAGCAAGGAAGTGGTAAAGGAGAAGCCAAGGGAGGATGTGCACAAAAAGGAGTCAACCTTTGTTCCTCCACCTTACAAACCTAAGCTTCCCTTTCCCGGGAGGTTTAAGAAACAATTGGTGGAGAAATAAAAGGCTATGTTTGACAAGCAAATCAAAGACATTGAGCTCAAGATGCCTTTGGTGGATGCCTTCATGTTGATTCCACAATATGCTAAGTTCTTGAAGGATACCGTGGCACAAAGAGCAAGGGATATCCAAGGAGTTATGATGCTCTCTCAAGAGTGTAGTGCAATTATCCAAAGCAATGTGATACCAAAGAAGCTTGGAGACCCCGGTTCTTTCACTATACCATGCGCGCTAGGTCCTCTTGGTTTTGAAAATTGCTTGTGTGATCTTGGAGGTAGTATCAACCTCATGCCTTATTCAATAGCTAAGAAGCTCGGTTTCACTAAGTACAAGGAGTGTGGCATTTCACTAATTCTTGCGGATATGAGTGTGAGGATGCCAATTGGAGTTCTAGACGACTTGCCTCTAAAGGTTAGCAATTTCATCATTCCCACGGATTTCATGGTGCTTAAGATGGATGAGGAGCCAAAGGATCCTTTGATTTTGGGAAGACCTTTCCTAGTTACAGCTGGTGCTATCATTGATGTGAGGCATGGGAAGATTAGTTTGCATCTTGGAAAAGGGGTTGAGTTGAAGGAGACCTTGAGGAAGCCAACCATTGATGGTCAAGCCTTCTACATAGAAATCATGGATGAGTTGGCCGATGAGTTGCTTGAAGAGATAGCTCAAGAAGACCATCTTAGTGTGTCCCTAACCAAACCACATGGAGAGAATGGGTACTTGCATGAGGATACCAAAGCATACATGCTCATGCTATACTCACGCAAGGCACTAGATGGGGAGGAAAGCTTTACAAGATTGGTAGCTTCATGTGAGGGTGAAGTGGAATTTGACCAAGACAAGGGGTACATGAGGGTTAAGGTTTCAAGTCAAGGACAAGAGGAAAGGCTAGAGGAGCTTGAGGATAGCGAATTGGCTAAGGACCTTGATGAGGATTGGAGTGAACTTAAGGCTCCAAAGGTGGACCTCAAACCACTTCCCATTGGACTAAGGTATGCTTTCTTAGGCCCTAACTCTACTTACCCCGTAATTGTAAATGATTGCTTGAGTGATGATGAGCTCAACTGTCTCCTTAATGAGTTGAGAAAGTATAGGAGAGCTATTGGTTACTCTTTGAGTGATATCAAGGGCATATCTCCTATACTTTGTAGTCATAGGATTCACCTTGAAAATGAAAATACCTCCTCAATTGAACACCAAAGAAGATTAAACCCAAACCTTAAGGAGGTGGTGAAGAAAGAAATTTTAAAACTTTTAGAAGCTAATGTGATTTACCCTATTAGTGATAGCACTTGGGTTTCTCCCGTGCATGTTGTCCCTAAAAAGGGTGGAATCACTGTGATTAAGAATGATAAGGATGAATTAATACCAACTAGAACCATCACCGGCCATAGGATGTGTATTGATTATCGAAAACTTAATGCTTCAACTAGAAAAGATCATTTCCCTCTTCCTTTTATTGATCAAATGCTTGAGAGATTGGCTAACCATCCCTTCTATTGTTTCCTTGATGGATATAGTGGGTTCTTCCAAATACCCATTCATCCTAATGATCAAGAGAAAACTACTTTCACATGCCCTTATGGTACCTTTGCATATCGAAGGATGCCATTTGGGTTATGTAATGCTCCAGCCACCTTTCAAAGGTGCATGATGAGTATCTTCTCGGATCTTATTGAGGAAATGGTAGAAGTGTTTATGGATGACTTTTCTGTGTATGGTGCCTCTTTTTCTGCTTGTCTTTCTAATCTTTGCAAGGTACTACAAAGATGTGAAGAATCTCACTTGGTGCTAAATTGGGAGAAGTGCCACTTCATGGTCAATCAAGGCATTGTGTTGGGTCATAAGATTTCTGAAGATGGTATAGAAGTGGACAAGGCCAAGATAGATGTCATGATCAACTTGGCGCCACCATCAAATGTGAAAGGCATAAGGAGTTTTCTTGGGCATGCTGGGTTCTATAGGAGGTTCATAAAGGACTTCTCAAAGATTGCTAGGCCTTTGACAAGACTCCTTTGCAAGGAGGTGGATTTTCAGTTTGATGAAGAGTGCTTGCAAGCCTTTGAGACAATCAAGAAAGCACTTGTGAGTGCCCCTATTGTGCAAGCACCGGATTGGAGTTTACCATTTGAGATCATGGCGGATGCTAGTGACTATGCTGTGGGAGCTGTTCTTGGGCAAATGAAAGACAAGAAGCTTCATGTGATCTATTATGCAAGTAGGACACTTGATGAAGCTCAAACCAAGTATGCTACAACTGAAAAGGCACTCTTGGCTGTGGTGTTTTCTTTTGAGAAGTTTAGATCTTATTTGGTGGGATCAAAGGTGATAGTATACACGGATCATGCTGCTCTGCGCCATATCTATGCCAAGAAGGAGACCAAGCCAAGGCTCCTTAGATGGATTTTGCTTCTACAAGAGTTTGACATGGAGATAGTTGACAAGAAGGGTGTGGAGAATGGTGTAGTTGATAATTTGTCAAGGATGAGGATTGAAGATGCTTTACCACTCAATGATTCACTCCCGGAAGAGCAATTGATGATGATCAATAGTGTTGCTAGTGCACATGGGGTTGGCAAGATGCTCCACGAGATTCAAGGCATGGAAGCAAAGAGTGAGCCTTGGTATGCTGATTTTGTTAACTACTTGGTGTGCAAAGAAGAACCAACACATCTCAACAATTATCACAAGAAGAAGTCTATGAGAGATGTGTCACACTTCTATTGGGATGAGCCTTACCTCTACAAGAGATGTGCTGATGGGATTTATAGGAGATGTTTGGCACAAGAAGAGGTTGAGAGTGTGATTTTTCATTGCCATGGGTCTAAGTATGGAGGTCATTTCGCCACCTTCAAGACAGCTGCAAAGGTGCTTCAAAGTGGGTTTTGGTGGCCTACATTGTTCAAGGATACTTATGAGTTCATCAAGAGATGTGAGCCTTGACAAAGGAAGGGGAACATAAGCAAGAGAGATGAGATGCCCCAAAACCTTAACTTGGAAGTAGAATTGTTTGATGTTTGGGGCATAGACTTCATGGGACCTTTCCCATCTTCTTATGGAAACCAATACATCTTAGTAGCTGTTGATTATGTCTCCAAGTGGGTGGAAGCCATAGCAAGCCCTACCAATGACTATAAGGTCGTGGTCAAGTTGTTCAAGAGTATAATCTTCCCAAGGTTTGGTGTGCCAAAGGTTGTGATTAGTAGTGATGGAGGGAGCCACTTCATCAACAAGGTAGCCACCCCTTACCACCCTCAAACTAGTGGTCAAGTGGAAGTCTCAAACCGTGAGATCAAAGCTATTCTAGAGAAAACTGTGGGTATAACAAGAAAGGATTGGTCAATCAAGCTTGATGATGCTTTGTGGGCCTATAGGACAGCTTTCAAGACACCAATTGGGAGGTCTCCTTTCAACCTTGTGTATGGAAAGACTTGTAATCTACCTGTGGAGATTGAACACAAGGCTTTGTGGGCTGTGAAGCTTCTCAACTACAATATAAAGACAGCCCAAGAGAAGAGATTGATCCAACTCCAAGAGCTTGAAGAGATTAGGCTTGAGTCTTATGAAAGCTCAAGGATTAACAAGGAGAGGACCAAAGCTTTCCATGACAAGAGGATTGTGAAGAAGGAGCTAAGTGTTGGTGAAAAAGTTCTTCTCTACAATTCAAGATTGAAGTTGTTCCCGGGTAAGCTCAAGTCAAGGTGGAGAAGCCCTTTTGAAATTCAAGAAGTGTTGCCTTATGGAGCCATCACTTTGATTGGGAAGAATGGGGAGAGTTTCACAGTCAATGGTCATAGGGTCAAGCCATATTTGGTGAATGAGTCTAAGGAAGAGGCAAGCTCATGTCCTCTTCAAGATCCCACTCATGCCTAAGTGTTTTGAAAAGTCAAGGTTAGAGACTTTAAACAAGCGCACTTGGGAGGCATTCCCATGGTATCCTTGTATATATTTGCATTGTTCAGTTTCAATAATCTTTCTTTAAGTGTTTGTGATCATCAGGTTTGGATAAAAGAAGCAAGAGAGAAAGGAAAGTGGGTTGTAAAAATCGTCTGGGGTCGCATCGGAATGTTGCACATCGGACAACAAACCGATGCGACACACCCTGCGTTTTGCATCGGACTAATGCATCGGTCAACTGTCCGATGTAAGCACCTCTGTTCTTAAAATGGAACTGCATCGGACAAGGTGCATCGGACAACAAACCGATGCAACTCACTCCGAATTTGGCATCGGTCTGTTGCATCGGTTAACAATCCGATGCGCCTCCAAACAGGTAAGTCAACCTTCCTTTTTTCTGGCTTTGACCGGTCCAATTCGAGTAAACCAGCTTTTCCTAAACCAATTTTTACAGAATTTTGTCTGGTTTACTCCCTTCTTCTTCCCAATAACTCATTTTTCCTCCCCCACAACTCATTTTCACGATTTCAAGCAAGAACTCTCTCAATTTTCAACAAATTTTTGTGATTCAAAAACCAACAAGCTCGAATTTCCATTCTCAAACCGATTCTTCACCCATTTTCGGTCATCCTCTTGCAACTAAACAAGGTACGCTTCTAATTTCCCTTTAAATCCATCATTCTCTCCAATGGTGCTTTTTGAGGTATGTGTTGCCAAAATGGTCGAATTAGGGTGCAAGTGGTTTGGGTTATGCTTGAAAATGGTTTATATGTTGATTTCGTGGGCTATTACATTGTTAGCATGATGAAATTTTAAAATTTTAGCAATTAGGGTTCATAAGTCTTAAAAGGTGCAAAAATTTGTAATTAGTCTTGGAATTCTTGTTAGAATTTGGAGCTTTCACTTGCAACCACTTGCATTCATCATGTATAATGCTTAGCA
Source organism: Alliaria petiolata (assembly GCA_020283515.1). NCBI lineage: Eukaryota > Viridiplantae > Streptophyta > Magnoliopsida > Brassicales > Brassicaceae > Alliaria > Alliaria petiolata. Next base: position 484,203,089 of record JAHZTW010000001.1, on the reverse strand, counting down.
CTTGTTAGCCAAGAATTTTTGAGAAGTTGAAATTTTGAACTTTTGGGAAAAAATTTCTAAGTGTTGGAATTGTTTGATTTTTGACAATACTTGTTGTGCTCATAGGCTTTCCCTATTGTTGATAGCTATGCTTAAATTACCATGTGCTAATTCTTGCTCAAGGGTGTCTATTTTATATGTACCACTATGGAAAAGACTAGAGGTACAAATGATGGAGAAGCTAACCAACAAAGGGAAGACAAGAGGAAAGGGAAACGGGAAATGGTGCACGGCAGTGGCAGTGGGAAGGAAACACAGAGGAAAGAGCCCGGTGCTAATGAGATTTACAAGGCTCTTATGGCCTTGGAGCACCAAGGGACAAGATACCCCCACATGGAAACGCTTAGGGAGCTCGGGATATTTGAAGATGTGTTAGCTCTCTTCACCAACATGGGAATGAGACAATTCTTCCAAATGGCTCACCCCACACACCAAGTCCCTCTTTGCCAATTCCTTTCCACATTGAAGGTGGAGTTCTATCCCCTTTGTGCTGAACCGACCGAAGAGGAAGAAGCAGATGGGCATGGTTATATAAAATTCAAGGTGGGGAGAAAGAACTACAGGATGTCCTTTAAGGAGCTTAGTGAAGTGTTTGGGTTTCCCGAAGGATGGAGAAGAGGGAAGATCATGGAGTTCCCAAGAGGTGAACTTACGAGCTTGTGGAGGTACATTGGAGTTGGCAAGTTCAGGCCTTGGATAAGCAAGGGTGGCGCCATTACTCATGCAGCAGTAAGATATGCACACAAGGAGCTAGCCCACACGTTTTTCGCAAGGAAGGAGTACGGGTATGTTCTTGAAGATGAGCTGGAACTCTTGGATATGGGGATCAAGGATATTCTAAGGAGCATAAGCGTTGATGGGAACACAACAATCTTGAGAGGTGATAGCTAGGGAATAGGATTGATCACTCTACTTATGAAGAGGTTGTTGGGCTACAAGGAGTGGGCAACGACAACTACGGATTACACGCCACAACTCAGCATTGGAGGAGTTGTAACACCCATTCTACTTGCTTGTGGAGCGGATCTTGGAGAGGTTACATATGAGCCTAAGTGGATGGACATCCAATACATTAGAAAGACAAGATTCATCAATGGGAAGTTAGGACAAAGATATGACTACAAATTTTCCTACAACGACTCCACAGAAACAAGAGTCAAACTTACTTGCCCACACTTGACGACCAACGCCACGCCAAGGCACCTCGACTTCCGTCCTAACAACGATGAACTCTACGATCCTTCAAGGGAACCTCCACTTCAAAGCATAAGAAAGCCAAGAGGCTCCACTAGTGCAGCAAGAGAAGAAGAGCCTCTAGAAGAGCAAGAGGAAGCGCCGCCAAGCCCCACATATGGAAGCCAAAGATACTATTTTGAGGCCTATGATTCATCCATCCCTAGTCAAGCTTTGAGGGAAGCTCACCACCGCATCAACATCCTCCAAAGGTGGAACAAATGGCAAGATAAGACCATTCGGAAGTTGGTGAAGACGGTTAAGGGGATGAAAAGCCAAATGAAGGAACTAAAGGCCAAGGTGGGAGGCGCCTCTTCATCACGAGCTCACCAAGCGGCTGAGCATGAGGAAGGCATGGAAGAGAGTGCCATGGAGCTTGATAGAAGACACTCATTCCATGCGCAAGAGAGGACTGCTTCTCATGAGGATCCACCAAGGTCCTCTTCTTATGAGACTCGCCGAAGGAAGAGGAGAGCGATGCGGTCACCAACTCCGAAATCCAGCAACATTTCCTACTCCATGGAGGAATCCTCCTCCTCCTCAGTCCAATTCTAGGTAACACTCCAATTCCCATTGTAAATATCATCTAGCTTTTATTTTTGCATACTGAAATCTTCTCCAAGCTTGGATTACACAAGAGACCGTGTAATTTAAGTTTGGGGGAGTATGGTGTATTTAATCTTGTGTTTTGTGATCTTATTTTTCTTTCTCATGCATTCTTGAGTCTCATGCATACATCTATGGCATAGAAAAAACCAAAAAAAAAAATTGGAAAAATTTCAAAAATTTCAAAAAAATAGCATGTAGTTGCATTTGCATTTGTCACATAAGTAGGATTGAGTCTAGCTTCCATATAGATTTGCATTCTTGCATAGGGGACAATGATGATTTTTCCTTGTAAGGTGTTTAGCTCATGAATTAGTTCAAGGCCCTAGTTAGTAGTTGTTTGATGCTTTGTGTGCAAATTTTGAAAGTTAAAGTTGAACCCTACTTGGACCTCACCATTTGATATTCAAGTTTTAATTGAAGCAAGCTTTGAATAGAAACCAACTCTCTTGAACTTGAACCTAATTTGAACAAGTAATTATCATGGTTATGCATTGCTAGAGAACTTGTGGATACCATATACATATTTGGGTTATCTTCTTTCCTTTTACCACTCTTGTTAACCCAAATAGCCGACTCTCATCTTTAGAGCGGTTGAAAACGAATTCCCTAACTAAGCTTCCTTTGAAACCTCTTCCTTATTGAGTGCATTAGGCCTTTTTCATCTTGTGAACTTAGCAAAAAGTGTTGAGTTTAGAGCGACAAGGATAGGCTTCCATGTAGCTAGCTCGAGAACAATGAGCTAGATGATAGGATAGGATTCTTGGGTGGGAATTTTGGCTTGATATTAGATGTGGAACAAGTAAGTTGGCGAAGTTGAGATGGTGAAAGGGGGAAAACGAAAATATTTGGAACAAGTGTTGGCATTGTATATTGTGCTCTAAGTGTTAAGAAAAGAAAAGAAATCCTCTAGAAAAGAAAAGTAAAAGAGCCAAGAAAAAAAAAAAAAATATGGCTAAGATGTTATAAGAAAGAGGATAGCAAATTGTGAATGAAAAGAGAAAGAGCTTGAAGTAAAAGTGTGCCAACACTTGTGGTTGTAGAAGAAGTTTTCCCCAAGTATTTAAAAGAGAAAAGGAGAAGGTGGTTTGAGCTTATGGGTTTGGCGAATTGCCTTGTAATGGGTAGCTTAGGTTGGACTTGGTGAGTGAGCTTAAAAAAAAAATGAGAGTGAAGACAATTGTGTTACAAAGGGTAGATGGAAGTTTGTCCTTGTATGCATAGGTTGCTTTTTACTCTTAGCATTTTGCCAAAGTTCACTTGTTCATTGAGAGATCCCTTGCATTGGAACCCCATGAAGTTGAGATCATTTTTATCTCAAAACCTTACCCAAAAACCAAACAAGTTCGCTAGCATTGCATGATTCATGATCCATGGTTACCATTAATGAATGTTAAAGAGTTGGTGAAAATGAATGCTTGTGTAGGTTAAGGCTTGGGTTCACTTGAATGAGTATGGGTATGGCTAGACCTTTTGGAGTAGAAATTTGCATAAAGAGCATCCTAGAATTACTAACTAGGACCATTGAATTGATTCATTTGCTAAGCACCTTTGGATTTGAGTCCCCACTTTCAAACCTCTCTCCTTGGCTTGTGTTTCATTTGCTTGAGGGCAAGCAAAAGACAAGTTTGGGGGAGTTGATAGTTAGCATATTTACACCTTTTAAGCATCCATTTAAGATAGCATTTGCATCGTTTCATGCATATAACTTGTTCATTTGATCTAGTTTGCATTCATTTAGAGTTCTAAGGTGTCTTTGCATAGTCTTTGCATATTTTGTTGCATTTGGAGTTTATCTTAGGTACCTTGGAGGCTAGGAAGACTATTTGGAGATTGGTGGACAACTTGGAGTCAAGGAGAAGTTGGAGAACAAAAATGAAGACTTGTCTGGCATCACATCGGTTTGTGACCTATCGGACAACAAACCGATGTGAGCCTCCTCAAGTTCACGACACGGCTTGCATCGGACAGGAGCACATCGGTCAACAGCCCGATGCGAAGCACCCTGGAATTGCCATCGGACAGACGCCATCGGACAACAGTCCGATGCACAGCCACTCGAGTTTTGGTGTCTCATCACGGCTTGCATCGGACAGGAGCACATCGGACAACAGTCCGATGCAAGGCACGCGGAGTTTCACATCGGCCAGCCCCCATCGGTCAGACAAACCGATGCACGCACGTTCGAACTTAGCCTGATTTCGTCTTGGTCCGCATCGGGACAACAGTCTGATGCGAGCACCAGCCAAGCCAAAAACCAGGTCAATACCCGGTTTGTTCCGGGTTGACCCGGTCCGATCACTATTCACTATAAATACTCTTTAGACCTAATTTTTATGCTTAACTTTTTATTCTCTTAGTTCTAAGATTAAACCTTTACCTCTTTGAGGAAAAACCTTGTTTTTGCTTGGATCTTTAAGTTTAATGCAATATCTTTCTTAGATTTCTTGTTTACCTTTCTCTAATCATGTTTAACCTTTCTCTAATCTTTGATTTGATGGGTTTAACTATGATTAGTGAGTAGTTCTTTAGAAACTTGGGGATGGGTTAGATTTAGGGTTTTCTAATGGTTCAATCTTGCAATCTAGGATAGATTCTTTCATCTCTCTTCTTATTAAGTAGTTCCTAATGCCAAATAGCTAATCTTTTGCTATTTGGATCATAGGCATTTCATACACCCACCAAGTGTTTGATGAAATGTTTGAACCAACTTAATAAGAGATTTACATTCATAGCATAAGATATTAGTTTCCTAGGGTGTTTATTATGCCATTTAGACTTGTAATTAATTCTTGCTAATCAATCTAATATTAAAACATCATTAGTTCATTAGGGTGATTAGTGAAGGGATTAGTGTCACACATCATGGATTAGTCTTTATTAAGTGTTCTAGGCATAGAGAAGGCTTGATTAGTTGCTTAAATGATTGCATGGTTGTCCATTAGATTGCCCAAATTATTGATTCCATCCCTAGGTTTCGTTTTTAGTATTTTGGTAATCTTCCTTAGTTGTTAATCGCTTGATTAGTACTTGATTAGTGATAATTAAGGCCTACTTTCATATAATTGATCTTGTAGTGTCTCTCTTAGATTATAGTTTGCTTTTAATTGTTCCTTGTTACTTGAATTTGCCAATTTAGCTTAGCTCAAACCAAACTTTGTATTCTTATTGAATCATCTCCCAAAATGGATTGATATCTCAAGTATTGCAATGATATGAGCAATTGAGAAATTGCTTGCAAGAGATAAAAACTCTTGTTTCAGCGGCACACCGAACCCTCAAGACGGCTCACGATCGGATCAACGTACTTCAGCGGTACTGCAAATGGCAAGATCGCTCGATCAAGAAGCTAGTCTCCACGGTGAAGGGGATTAAAGGACATGTGAAGGGTCTGAAAGGCCAAATCAAGTCGCTCACCTCGAAGTTGAAGGGGTCGACACCATCACCACGGCTTAAGCCGATATGTCATCTGGAGAACCAGAAGGAGAAGAAGAGGAAGTGTCTGACGAAGCAGACAACCAAATGCTCCAAGAGAGGCATTCCTTCTCGTTTCTGCCGAGGGAGCACGAGCTAAGTGATCCAGGAAGGCATTCCTGCCAAGAAGGGAGCATATCGAGGAAAAGACGTGCAAGCCAGTCCCTGATACCAAAATCGGACAACCCTTCTTTCTCGACCAGTGAGGACACCACGTCCTCACATCACAGTGAACCATGAGGTACCACTCCAAAACTATTGTACATAAGCATTTTTCTTTTTCTTTTTGCTTTTTGTTTGAAATTTTGCATTTTGCTAGGACCGTATTCTTCCTCTTTTCTATCACACAAGGACTGTGTAATTTAAGTTAGGGGGAGTACGTAGTACATCCATTCACTTAGATTAGACATCATGCATTCATAAAATTTGCATAGAAAAACACAAAAAATTGAAAAATTTTGAAAATTTATCTCACAAAAAGATTCATATAGTTGCATTTCCATATTAGGATTGAGTCTAGATGCATTCATTTAGGATTCATGAGCATTCGCATAAGGTGTAAGTATGATGAATTCTTGTAAATAGCCATTTTTAAGTCATGAATTCAATGCCTTAGTTCTTGTTTGTTTGATGCATTTTGAGTTAGACTGAGCTTAAGGCAGCACCACATTTGGAATTCATCTTGTGAAATTCGGCCTTAGCTTGATGCATTGTGATTTGAACCACTTCCCTAGTGAACTTGAACCGTTAAACTGAAAATTTAATTATCTTGTTCATGTTTTTCGATTAACTCATAGATTTCACTTGGACTCTCTTTCCCTTTTTACCACCCTACTGCTAGTCCAAGTACCAGACCACACCCAAAACCTAAACCTTCGTTTTAAACCATAAACACTTTTGTGAGAGTATGTGAAGCCTTTGCACCATTTTCGAATCTTCTTAGGCAAAAAGTGTTGGGTTTAGGCCGACAAGGTTGGATTTTCATGTAGACGTTGGCTCACAACTCGAGTCAACACTAGGTTAGGTGGTGTAGATGCTAAAACGGCTTGATACCGAAATGTGAGGCCAATATTGCTGGTTAGGCTAGGAAGGGGGGATGGGTTTTGATTGCTGGTATATTGACAGAAAGGGAAAAGAATAAAACCACTGAGTCAGACGGGGACATGTATAAAGGAGATGGCGGAAACAAAAGGCTCGAAAAGAAAAGAAGAAAAAGGCGGTTCCAAAAAGAAGCAAAAGAAGGCCAATCAACAAAGTCTAAATCCGGCCAAATAACACCAAAGGTGAAACACAGGAAGCGCACACAAGAAGCCCGAAAGCCGAGACCGATCTCCAACAAAGATGAAGTCCCCCGACAATGACCAGGAAAGGTAATATCGAGGAGTAATAACGAGTATAAGGCGAAATGCCAAAGCAAAGGGTAGCTTAGGAAGAAAGATTTTAGTCTAAGGTAGAAAACGAAATAGGTGCTTGGGTAGATGGGAGTTTATCCTTGTATGCATCCATTGATTTTTACCCTTAGCATTTTGCATTAAGAAGATTCCTTTCGTGAGTGATCCCATTTAAACACTTAACCCGTTCGCACTACGAGTTCATATTTTGCTCGTGACCTTACCTTGAACCAAGTGAGTTGATTGGTAAGCATGAATGATATCCACGCTTTAAGTTTTCTAATGAATGTCAAAGGGAAATGGGAATTTGAATGTGCATCTAGGTTGAGATTAATTTTGCTTGATGTTGTGATGAATGTGGCTAAGGCTAGTTTGCATCATTTGTATCATTTTAAGTCCTAGAACACTTTGCATTAGCATTTGCATGGTTTCTTGCATATCTGCATCTTTTTTAGGTTGTTTAGAGTACTTGGAGCTGTGATGGATGCTGAGCATTAACAAAAAGATGAAGGAAGCGCGTAAGAGAGGCAGCTCCAAATCTGCAAATGCAAGCCATGTTGGGAGAAATGCGAAGAATGCTGAGGAATGAAATAAATGGTGTCAATGATAGAATAGATGAAATGCGAGTAGAGGCACAACATAGACAGCCACAAGTTGTTCCCGTTGGAAGAGAAAGAGAGCAACTTAGGCCAGCAAGGGTCGAAATGGATGATGACTACTACAGTCATGATGGACGCTCATCTCAAGGGAGCAGAAGGAGACCTAGGCGTGAGAGAGAAGGCAGGAGACAACGTGATGATGATTTTGGAGGACTTAAGCTCAAAATTCCACCATTTCATGGAAGGAATGATCCATACACCTATCTAGAGTGGGAAAAGAAGATAGAGCTTGTGTTTGATTGCCAACACTACACAGAGTACAACCAAGTGAGAGTGGCAGCTACAGAGTTATATGATTATGCATTAAGCTGGTGGGATCAGTTAGTTACCTCAAGGAGACGAAATGGGGAACGTCCAGTAGAGACTTGGACAGATATGAAAACTATTATGTGAAGGNTCATGGAAGGAATGATCCAGACACCTATCTAGAGTGGGAAAAGAAGATAGAGCTTGTGTTTGATTGCCAACACTACACAGAGTACAACAAAGTGAGAGTGGCAGCTACAGAATTATATGATTATGCAATAAGCTGGTGGGATCAGTTAGTTACCTCAAGGAGACGAAATGGGGAACGTCCAGTAGAGACTTGGACAGATATGAAAACTATTATGAGAAGGAGATTAATTCCTAGCCATTACCACCGTGAGCTTCATCAGAAACTAAGGAGACTTACACAGGGCAGCCGTAATGTTGAAGATTATTATCAAGAGATGGAGTCTCTTATGATAAGGGATGATGTGTCAGAAGATAGAGAAGCTACAATGGCTCGGTTCTTGAGTGGATTAAACAGGGATGTGCAAGACAGACTTGAGTTGCAGCATTATGTAGAGATTGAGGAAATGCTACACAAGGCAATTTCTAGTGGAGCAGCAGCTTAAGAGGAAGGGTACTTCTCGACCTACTTATGGAGTTGGAGTGTCTAAGCAGAGTTACACAAGGACGGAGAAACCTATCACCACTCCAAAGGAAGAATCTAAGCCTTTTTCTGCAAATCAAATCGATAAAGGCAAGGCTGAAGCATCTAGATCCAGAACCAGAGATTTGATATGTTTCAAATGCCAAGGTAGAGGGCATTACGCCAATGAATGCACTAATAAGAAGACCATGATTCGTCTAGATAATGGAGAGATCAAATCAGAGGAAGAAGAAGTTGTATCTGATTCATTACCGTCAGAAGAAGAGCATGAGATTCCGGCTAAAGGAGATCTATTAGTGGCGAGGATATCACTAAGTGTGCAGTCTAAATCAAACGAGCAGGAGCAAAGAGAGAACTTGTTTCACACAAGGTGTCATGTACAAGACAAGGTATGCAGCGTCATCATTGATGGAGGCAGTTGTACTAATGTGACGAGTGAAACAATGGTGAGAAAGCTTGGTTTGAAAGAAAGGAAACATCCAAAGCCTTATAAACTTCAGTGGCTTGATGATGTTGGAGAAATGAAAGTGAGCAGCCAAGTATTGGTTCCCATAACCATAGTCAGGTACGTGGATGAGATCCTATGCGATGTGTTACCTATGGAGGCAGGCCACATTCTTCTTCGAAGGCCATGTCATTTTGATCTAAGGGTGACGCATGATGGATTCACCAATAGACATTCTTTTGAGTTCAAGGGGAAAAAGATCACACTGATTCCGATGACACCACATGAGGTATATCAAGATCAGTTGTTACTTAAGCAGAAACGAGAAACAAACACTTTGAGCGACCCCCTAAACACTTCACAGAAAAAGAATGAGAGTCTGAGAAAAGCCAAGACAAAAGCCTGTGAGAGCAAACCCGTGAGGCATTCAAACTTCTTTGTGAGGATTAGTGAGGTTAAGAGAGCTTTGCTTTCAAAACAACCTTTACTTATGTTTGTTTATAAAGAAACTCTTTCGAGTTTGACTGACCTTGCACCGGTGCTGCCGAGTGAAATAACTCTTATTTTGCAGGATTTTGAAGATGTTTTTCCTGAAGATAACCCGAAGGGATTGCCACTAATTCGTTGAATTGAGCACCAAATCGACTTTTTTCCAGGAGCTTTATTGCCAAACCTTCCAGCTTATAGGACCAATCCTGTGGAAACAAAGGAGCTTCAGAAACAAGTGAGCGAGCTCATGGAGAAAGGGCATGTCAGAGAAACTATGAGCCCTTGTGATGTATCAGTTTTACTTGTGCCAAAGAAAGATGGAACATGGCACATGTGTGTGGATTGCAGAGCCATCAATAACATCAATGTAAAGTATCGCCATCCAATTCCTAGACTTGATGACATGCTTGATGAGTTACATGGTTCTAGCATCTTTTCTAAGATAGATCTTAAAAGTGGTTACCATCAAATTCACATGAAAGAAGGAGATGAATGGAAAACTGCATTCAAAACAAAGCATGGTTTGTATGAATGGTTAGTTATGCCCTTTGGGCTAACAAATGCACCTAGCACTTTCATGAGGTTGATGAATCACGTTCTAAGAAGTTTCATTGGAGTCTTTTGAAACAAGACTTTTTGTGTCTTGCAAGCAATTTCTCAATTGCTCATATCATTGCAATATTTGAGATATCAATCCATCTTGGGAGATGATTCAATAAGAATACAAAGTTAAGTTTAAGCTAAGCTAAAATGGTAAATGCAAGTCACAAGCAAGAATTGAAAGCAAACTATAAACTAGAAGAGATACTACTAGAGCAATAATATGAAATTAAACCTTAATCACTACTAATCAAGCACTAATCAAGCAATTACTATTAATCAAGATTATCAAATTAACTAAAAACGAAACCTAGGGATGGAATCATTGATTTGGGAAACTAAATGGACAATCTTGCAATCATTTAAGCAACTAATCAAGCTAACTCTATACCTAGAACACTTAATAAAGACTAGACCATGATGTGTGGCTCTAATCCCTTTGTTAATCACCCTAATGAACTAATGATGTTTTAGCATTAAGATAATCAACAAGCATTAATAACAAGTCTAAATGGTATGATAAACACTCTAGACATCTAATGTCTTAGGCTAGAAATGTAAATCTCTTATTAAGTTGGTTCAAGCATTTCATCAAACACTTGGTGGGTGGATGAAATGCCTATGATCCAAAATAGCAAAGATTAGCTATTTGGCATGAAGAACTACTTAATAAGAAGAGAAAAGGAAGAATCTATCCTAGATTGCAAGTTTGAACCATAAGAAATCCCTAAATCTAACCCATCCCTAAGTTCCTAAGGAAACTACTCACTAATCATACTTAAACCCATCAAATCAAAGATTAGAGAAAGGTTAAACATGATTAGAGAAAGATTAAACAAGAAATCTAAGAAAGATATTGCATTAAACTCAAAGATTCAAACTTAAACAAAGTATTTGCCCAAAGTGGCTAAAAGTTTAAGCTAAGAACAAGAGAATAAAAGTTGGGATAAAAATTTAGGTCTAAAGAGTATTTATAGGAGGGACCCATAAAGTAGACAAAAAGGATTCGTCTGGGTGTGGTTCGACGAGCTTCACCGAACCAACACGTCGAACCGAACTCCTGGACGTTTGGTTCGGTGAGCTTCGTCGAACGGTGTCATCGAACGGTTCTTCAAGTCTTGGTTCGTCTTCATGCGTCTAGAGAAGTTTCGGCGTGACTCGCCGAACCGTCTCGCCGAACGGACGTCCTGTAGAAAAGTTTCGGCCAGCCTTCGTCGAACCGTCTCGCCGAACGGACGTCCTGGAGGAAAGTTTCGGCCAGCTTCGCCGAACCACCTCGTCGAACCGTCCTCAGAATTCTTCTCCTCCATCTTTTTGGCAATTTCTTGCTCTTCCAAGTGCTGTGCCATTCCTCTCCAACTCCATTGTTACCTCCACAGCGTCCATGTTACCTGATCAAGACTCCAAATGCACCAAAACATGCAAGGACTCAGCAAAAACACTCTAGGACTCTAAATGATACAATGCAACACAATGATGCTACATTAGACTCCTAAATGATGAGAAACTTATACTAAATGGATGCTACAATGATGCAAAATGTAGACATATCATCTTTGATGTTGTTTACTTTGATGATATCTTAGTTTATAGTAAGAGTCTAGATGAACATGCTTTGCATCTCAAAAAGATTTTAGAAGTTCTTAGAAAGGAGAAACTATTTGCCAATCTGAAGAAATGCACGTTTTGTACAGATAACCTGGTCTTTTAGGGTTTATTGTAAGTGCAGATGGCATAAAAGTGGATGAAGAAAAGGTCAAAGCGATCCGAGAATGGCCTAGTCCAAAGACGGTTGGAGAAGTGAGAAGCTTTCATGGACTGGCAGGTTTCTATAAGCGCTTTGTGAAAGATTTTTGCACCATAGCTGCACCACTTACTGAAGTAATCAAGAAGGACGTTGGATTCAAGTGGGAAGAAGCTCAAGAAGAAGCGTTTAAAACCTTGAAAGGGAAGCTTACAAACGCACCACTCTTGTCTTTACCTGATTTCTTAAAGACTTTTGAAATTGAGTGTGATGCTTCTGGTGTAGATATTGGAGCTGTGCTGATGCAAGAGAAGAAACCCATAGCTTACTTTAGTGAGAAACTTGGAGGAGTTACGCTGAATTACCCAACTTATGACAAAGAGCTCTATGCTTTGGTTCGAGCTTTGCAAACATGGCAACACTATCTCTGGCCTAAAGAGTTTGTGATCCATACTGATCATGAATCGCTCAAGCATTTGAAAGGACAGCAGAAGCTCAACAAGAGGCATGCTCGATGGGTTGAATTCATTGAGACTATTCCATATGTCATCAAATACAAGCAAGGTAAAGAAAACGTTGTTGCTGATGCATTGTCACGCATGTATGCACTGATTTCTACTCTTGATGCTAAGTTGCTTGGTTTTGAACAACTTAAAGAACTATATGAGACTGATGCTGAGTTTAAAGAAGTTTACAAAGCTTGTGAAAAGTTCGCGTTTGGAAAGTACTATAGGCATGAAGGATTTCTGTTCTATGAACAACGTTTATGTGTGCCTAACTGTTCCATTCGAGATTTGTTAGTCAGGGAAGCCCTTGGAGGAGGTTTAATGGGGGCATTTTGGAGTTTCTAAGACATTTCAAGTTATGCTAGACCACTTTCACTGGCCACACATGAAGAGAGACGTGGAGAGGATCTGTGGAAGGTGTGTAACTTACAAGCAAGCTAAATGATATCTCTGTAAATTGCATGTTTTTAGCACACATTTCATGCTAGTTAGGACTTCATTCTAGCACTTTCACCTTAGTTTTCATCACATATTCACTCATGTTAGGTTTAGATGCATTAGGTTAGGTTTCTGCATAGTCTTGCATGTTTGGAGTGTTTTCTCAGGTGTTTAGGATGGTCCGAAGAAGAAACCAAGAAGGGAGATCACAAATGGAGGACGAACAGACGACATCGAGCATGGATCGCGACCCAGTGGCCGATATGGACAAGCGCACGACGAACCTCCACGAGTAGCACCGACTTAGTCCCGAAAGGAACACCTCGGAGCGAAGATCCAGCAAAAGGATTCCATGAAGACGGATATCGGAGCAAGGCAACGGGAAGTACCCGATTCGAGTAACAAGGAAGGCGAGCCTTCACGACATGATCCCGAAATGACTTGCCCGACATGGAGACTGCCCGAAGAACTAGAATAGTTAGCATATCGGCTTGCTCACCACGACTTGAGCCTGAAACGCTAAAGTTCAAAATAGTACCATTTCGGGAAAGTGGTCCCAACGCTTTAGGTTTTTCCTCTTTTATGTATAAATACTTGTCATCCACTCTTATCCTTTCATCATGCTTTCTTGTTTTATTTTTCTGTCATCTCTTTAAAAACCGAGAACTACTTTGTATTTTTCACTATTGAAGCATGTTTCAAAGCTTTGATTTTTATGCAATCTTGAAGTTTTAAGTATTATAGCTTAGTGTTATTTCCTTAAGAGTTTCTTCCTTTTCTCGTTTTCGACTATCTTACAACCTATGAGTTACCCTCTCATCCTTATGGATCTTGAGGTTTCTCGAATGGCTTGTGAGTAGTCTATATTGGTTTTGTGGCAAGGATAGGGAAAATAAGTTAAAAATCCCAATCTTTGATGCGGATCTATGCTTAATCCAGCTTAATCCATCTTAATCCTTTCTTATTTGACATTATTAATGCTTAGTCATCTTCGCTATTTGAACTTTGCCATCGAGCTTCTTCAAACAAACGCCATGTTTGAATGTTTGCAAGGACCAATCTCATAAGAGATTCGCTCATCCTAGCCTAAGGGATTAGATGCCTAGGGAGCGTTTTGGCATTAGTAGAGTTGTCTATTCAAGCTTGCTGCTTTCATGGAATCCCCAATTTCGGTTCCACATCCTCAGCAAGTCCCGCCGTACAATGCAAATGCTTACACTCAGCAAGCATTCACTCCTCCTACCCAATATTACCCTCAACATCAACAATATCAAGCTCCATACCCACCACCACCATATGGACATTACGGTTTCTACCCACAACAACCGCAAGATTCTGACATCAAGAATCTCCTAACTCAGCTGGTCCAGAGTCTTTGCAGTAGCAACCAGGATATCAAAACAATCACTTCAATGTTGGACAGGCAGGACGAACAAATACGGCTATTACAAAACCCAATGCACTATGAAACCACCCCGCCACCAGCCTACGTCCACGCCGTCACTCTACGAAGTGGAAAGACTCTTGCACCGAAAGATCAAGCCCCGCAAATCAGCGTGGACGCTTCCGACCAAGTGGGGGGGGATGGCTTTGAAAAATCAGAAGCTAACAACGAAGTAGAAGAAGTTCAAGAGAGTGTTGAAGACCAGCTCTTCACCAAACTCAGAGAACAGAATATCGGGATTAAGCCGACACCTGCAGCCCGTTCTGAGAAACCCAAAGAGCCACGGTTTGTTCCCCCCGCATACAAACCTCCTTACCCTTTTCCAGGAAGATTCAAGAAAGAACTCCTCGAGAAATACAGAGCTCAGTTTGCAGAGCATCTAAGGAAGGTGGAACTCACCATGCCGCTCATGGATGCTTTGGCATTGGTACCGCCATACCAAAAATTCATAAAGGATGCAATTTTAGCAAGAACAAAAGAACTCCAAGGCATGATGGTGATGACGCAAGAGTGTAGCGCCATTATCCAAAAGAAGATAGTGCCTAACAAGCTAGACGATCCGGGAAGCTTCACTCTCCCGTGTTCAATAGGCCTACTCACATTCAACAATTGCCTTTGTGATTTAGGGGCAAGTGTGAGCCTCATGCCACTGTCAATAGCCAAACGACTGGGTTTCACATCCTTCAAGCCAAGCCGAATATCTCTGATACTGGCAGACAGATCTGTAAGGTTGCCGAAAGGACTACTCGAAGACGTTCCCATCCAGATTGGTGATATCGAGGTACCAACCGATTTTGTGGTGCTCGAAATGGATGAAGAACCACGAGATCCTCTTATCCTTGGGAGGCCCTTTTTAGCCACAGCAGGGGCAGTGATTGATGTGAAGAAAGACAAGATTAAGCTCAATCTTGGAAAGGACATCACCCTCAAGTTCGACATAAAAGAGGTTATGAAGAAACCTACTATAGGGGGAAAAGTCTTATGGGTGGATGCGATGGATAAGCTAAACGATGAGCTCTTTGAGGAGCTATCTTTGGAAGACCCATTGCTAGTCGCTTTGACAAAAGAGAAGAAGCAGTACAGATATATGGAGGAAGAAAGTGAAGTCTATATCATGCATCTGGATGCAAGGAAAGCCACTAAGGATGATGAGTTCCCCGAGGACTTAGAGCACAGAAGGCATATGATCGCATGGGGAACAAAAGAAGGAGAATATCGGGATCAGGCCGATAAAGACGCACCGAGCTCGGTTGGGCAGTGCACACGCGGGGATTTGAACGAACTTGATGCCCCGAAACTCGAGCTCAAACCTCTTCCAGAAGGACTAAGGTACGCTTTCCTAGGTCCTAACTCATCTTACCCGGTCATCGTCAATGAAAACTTAAATGAAATAGAATTATCCTCCCTTCTATGCGAATTAAGAAAGTTTACGAGAGCAATTGGTTATTCATTGGATGACATCAAGGGCATATCCCCTTCTCTCTGCACACACATGATACATCTAGAAGATGAATCTATGACTTTTGTAGAACATCAAAGGAGGCTAAACCCTAACTTGAAAGAAGTTGTAAAGAAAGAGATTCTTAAACTTCTAGATGCGGGTGTTATCTATCCAATTTCAGATAGCACTTGGGTTTCACCTGTCCATTGTGTGCCAAAAAAAGGGAGGAATCACCGTAGTTAGGAATGAGAAGGACGAGTTAATACCCACAAGAACCATAACAGGCCAAAGAATGTGTATTGATTATAGAAAGTTGAATTTGGCCACAAGAAAAGATCACTTCCCCCTCCCTTTCATAGACCAAATGCTGGAAAGGCTAGCTAACCATCCATACTACTGTTTTCTGGATGGCTATAGCGGCTTCTTCCCGATACCGATACACCCGAACGACCAAGAGAAAACCACATTCACATGCCCATATGGTACCTTTGCATATCGAAGGATGCCATTTGGGTTATGTAATGCACCAGCGACCTTCCAAAGATGTATGATGTCAGTTTTCTCTGACCTAATAGAGGAAATGGTAGAAGTGTTTATGGACGATTTTTCTGTGTATGGTCGCTCTTTTGGTGTTTGTTTGTCGAATTTGTGCAGGGTTCTCAAGCGTTGTGAAGAGACAAACTTAGTACTGATTGGGAGAAATGCCACTTCATGGTCAGAGAAGGAATAGTGCTTGGTCACAAGATATCGGAGAGGGGTATCGAGGTTGATAAGGCCAAGATAGAGGTCATGTTGCATTTGAAGCCACCTACCGCAGTGAAAGAAATTTGTAGCTTCCTTGGGCATGCAGGCTTCTATAGGAGGTTCATCCGTGATTTCTCCTATAGGCTTTTATGCAAGGAAGCCGAGTTTATCTTCGACGAGGATTGCCTTCAAGCGTTCACCACGATCAAGGACGCTCTTGTGAGTGCTCCCATAGTCCAAGCCCCTGATTGGGATCTGCCATTCGAGATTATGTGTGATGCAAGCGATTATGCCGTGGGGGCTGTTCTCGGACAAAGAAAAGATAAGAAGTTACACGTGATCTACTATGCAAGCCGGACGCTAGACAATACCCAAGTGAAGTACGCCACGACCGAGAAAGAGCTATTGGCAGTCGTGTTTGCCTTTGAAAAATTCAGGAGCTACTTAGTGGGATCAAAAGTGATCGTTTACACGGACCATGCTGCACTAAGGTATATCTATGCAAAAAAAGACACCAAGCCGAGGCTGCTAAGGTGGATTCTCTTACTACAAGAGTTTGACATGGAGATCCTGGACAAAAAGGGGATAGAGAACGGTGTAGCTGATCACTTATCCCGGATGAGGATAGAAGATTTGATTCCCATCAATGACGCTCTACCAGAAGAACAGCTCATGATGGCAGATGTCCTTGGAGGAATGTACCAAGTGAATAAGAGTTTGGAAATTGTAGCCAGCATGGAAGAAAACGACATTCTTTGGTATGCCGATTACATCAACTACTTGGTGAGTGGGGACATCCCAAATGACCTCGATGCTTACCGAAGGAAGAAATTCTTCAAGGACATTAACTATTTTTTCTACGACGAGCCGTATCTCTTCAAGAGAGGGTTAGATGGGATCTACAGAAGATGTGTGTCAAAAAGAGAAGCGAAAAGGATCCTATTCCATTGCCACGGTTCAACCTACGGTGGCCACTTTGCCACGTTCAAGACCGCAACAAAAATCTTACACGCAGGATTCTGGTGGCCAAGTTTGTTCAAAGACACTCACGAGTATGTCTCCTCTTGCAAAGCGTGCCAAAGAAAGGGGAACATTAGCAAGCGGGACGAGATGCCACATAACCCGATATTGGAAGTCAATATCTTTGACGTTTGGGGAATTGACTTCATGGGACCATTCCCCTCCTCTTATGGCAACAAGTACATACTAGTTGCTGTTGATTATGTCTCGAAATGGGTCGAAGCCGTCGCTATCCCCACCAACGATGTAAAGGTAGTACTAAAGCTATTCAAGTCAACTATCTTTCCAAGGTATGGGATCCCAAGAGTGGTGATAAGTGACGGTGGTAGTCATTTCATCAACAAGCTGTTCGAAAACCTCCTGAAGAAACATGGGGTCAAGCATAAGGTAGCTACACCGTACCATCCACACACAAACGGGCAAGTCGAGATATCCAATCGCGAGATCAAGGCGATATTGGAAAAGACGGTCGGAGCTACAAGAAAGGACTGGTCAGCAAAGTTAGACGACGCTCTATGGGCATACATAACTGCTTTCAAAACACCCATTGGAAGGTCTCCTTACGCCCTCCTATATGGCAAGGCATGTCACTTACCAGTGGAACTCGAGTACAAGGCTCTATGGGCTATCAGGCTTTTGAATTTTGACATCAAGACAGCTCAAGAGAAGAGGCTGATAAACCTACACGAGCTGGAAGAAATCCGTTTGGAAGCATTCGAGAGCTCGCGGATCTACAAGGAGAATACAAAAGTTCTCCACGACAAGAAAATCAAACCAAAAGAGTTCGCACCAGGGAATCAAGTCTGCTATACAACTCAAGACTGAGACTGTTCCCCAGGAAGTTGAAATCGCGATGGTCCGGACCGTACACCATCAAGGAAGTATTGCCATATGGAGCTGTGACACTGGTTGGAAAGGAAGGAGCGGATCACACAGTGAACGGACACAGACTGAACCCGTATTTGGGAAATGAGAAATACCAAGTTTTGGAAGCAACCGTGGTCCGTCTCCAAGACCCCAGCAAAGCTTAAACGGCCTGGAAAAGTCATGCTATGAGACTCTAAACAAGCGCTCTTGGGAGGCACCCCAAGCTTATCCTTTTACCTTATTTTGTTATTTTTCTCTCCTTACTTTACATTCTCAAGAATAATTATGAGTGGATCGATGATTTAGATATCATGACGTGGGATATCGGGGAGCCATAACGGGAAGAAAAACTGGAAGAATTGTTCGTTACGGGCGTGAACCCCATGCACCGGCCAGTGTGAAAAACACACCCTCAGATATCGGGTCGGGATTACAGTCTAAGGCCGTTATAGAAACATAACCTGGCTGGGGCAAACGGGTTCACCCCGTAATGATCACACGGATACAGTCGCGCCCGTCTGCAAATTACTGAACCACACGATACCGGGCTCCTCCAACGGTTACAGCCCGACATAACCGAGGGTAACACTTTCAAACCATTGTACATAACCATTTTTCTTCATTTTCGCTCTTGGTTTGAAATTCTGCATTTTCCTAGGACCGCACTCTTCCTCTCTTCTATCACAAAGGGACTGTGTGATTTAAGTTTGGGGGAGTATGTAGTACTTGCACTCGCTTAGATTAGACATCATGCATTCATCAAATTTGTCTAGTAAAACACAAAAAAAAATGAAATTTTTTGAAAATTCATCCCACAAAAAGATTCATGTAGTTGCATTTTCATATTAGGATTGAGTCTAGATGCATTCATATAGGATTCATAAGCATTCGCATAGGGTGTTAAGTATGATGAATCCTTGTAAATAGCCATTTTTAAGTCATGAATTCAGTGCCTTAGTTTTTGTTTGTTTGATGCATTTGAAATTCGGTTTTAGCTTGATGCATTGCGATTTGAACCATTTCCCTAATGAACTTGAACCGTTAAAATGAAAATTTAATTATCTTGTTCACATTTGTCGATCAACTAATAGATTTCACTTGGACTCTCTTTCCTTTTGACCACTCTTCTGCTAGTCCAAGTACCAGACCACACCCAAAACCTAAACCTTCCTTTTAAGCCATAAACACTTTTGTGAGAGCATGTGAGTCCTTTGCACCATTTTCGAATCTTCTTAGGCAAAAAGTGTTGGGTTTAGGCTGACAAGGTTGGATTACCATGTAGACGTTGGCTCACATCTCGAGTCAACACTAGGTTAAGTGGTATAGATACTGAAACGGCTTGATACCGAAATTTGAGGCCGATATTGCTGGTTAGGCTAGGAAAAGAGGGTGGGTTCCGGTTGATGATACATTGACATAAAAAGGGAAAGAAGAAAACCACTGAGTCAGACGGGGACACAAATAAAGAGATGGCGGCAACAAATGAGGCTCGAAACCAAAAGAAGAAAAAAAAAAGCGATTCCAAAAGAAAGCAAAAGAAGGCCAATCAACAAAGTCTAAAACCGGCCAACAACACCAAAGGTGAAACGCAAGGAACGCAACAAAGGAGCCAGAAAGCCAAAACCGATCTCCAACAAAGAAGATGTCCCCCGAAAATGACCAGGAAAGGTAATATCGAAGAGTAATATCGGGTATAAGGCGAAATGCCAAAACAAAGGGTAGCTTAGGAGGGAGCAGTTTAGATTAGGGTGGGAAACAAAATAGATGTGCTGGGTAGATGGAAGTCTAGCCTTGTATGCATCCATTGGTTTTTACCCTTAGCATTTTGCATTAAGAAGGTTCCTTTCATGAGTGATCCCACTTAAACACTAAACCTGTTTGCACTACAAGTTCATATTTAGCTCGTTACCTTACCCTGAACCAAGTGAGTCGATTGACAGGTATGAATGAGATCCACTTTTTAAATTTCTTAATGAATGTGAAAGAGAATTGGGAATTTGAATGTGCATCTAAGTTGGGATTGATTTTGCTTGATTCTGCGATGAATGTGGCTAAGGCTTTTTGGATAGGTAGAATTCGATTTGCATTCTAGAAAACTGAACTTAGACATTGAGTTGATTTCTTTTAAATGGCATTTTGGATTCAAACTTACACCTTTTCTTTTAAAACCTCACCCCTCCGGTTGGCTTTTGCTTGAGGACAAGCAAAAAGGCAAGTTTGAGGGTGTTGATATCTCTGGTTCAGAACACCACCACCGGTTCAGAACAACTACTTTGAGATCAAGCCAGGATTTGTCTCGATGGTCCAGAACAACAAATTCCATGGCCTGGCTATGGAAGACCCATTGGAGCACTTGGACAACTTCGAGCAAGTGTGTGGCATGATAAAAATCAACGGCATATCCGAGGATAGCTTCAAGCTACGGCTTTTTCCCTTCTCTCTTGGGGACAAAGCAAGGCATTGGGAGAAGACCTTACCACAAGGCACCATCACGTCCTGGGTAGAGTGCAAGAAAGCCTTCCTCTCAAAATTCTTCTCAAGCACAAGAACTGCTCGGCTTAGGAGCGACATAAGCGGCTTTACTCAAAGGCACAATGAAAGCTTTAGTGAAGCAATGGAGCGGTTCAAGGACTACACCATCCAGTGTCCTCACCACGGCTTCACTGAGAAGACTCTCTTGAGCACAATATACCGTGGAGCCTTGCCCAAAATTCGAATGCTACTTGACACGGCAAGCCGAGGGAACTTTCTTGGACAAGATGTCCACGATGGAATGGAGCTCATCGACAACCTAACTTTGAGTGATGGAAATTATTTTGAGGACTATGACAGAGCACTAAGAGGCCATGAACTGGAGGTACACAAGAAGGAGTTGAAGTCGCTCCATGAAAAATTGATAAGATGATGATTGCCAACCAAAAACATGTCCACTACGTCGGAGAAGCCGCGGACTTGTCTCAAGAACGAAGTGAGGAAGAGTTTGAGGAAGCAAATTGGGTTGGAGGCCAAGACTATCCTAAGCCACAGGGATACGCCCCAAGGTATCAAGGCAACAACAACAACTTGTCTTATAGAAGCACCAATGTGGAAAATCCAAAGGACCAAGTCTACCCTCCACAACAAAGCAATCAAGCCAAACCGTTTGTACCTTACAACAAAGGAGGATTTCCACAAAACAGTGGGTATCAAGGGCAAAGACAAGGCAACTACCAAAGCAACCAACAGCAAGGGAACAAAGCTTACCCTCCTGGTTTCGTGCCACAGCAACAACAACATCAAGCGCCACCTCAAGATCCGGTACAAGCCATGTTACAACAAATTCTACAAAGCCAAGCTTCTACAAATCAAAAGATTTGTAGAAATGAACAACCGGCTGGACTCCTCCCTTACTGAAGTCTCTACAGAGATAGGCAACATCAACAACAAGATTCCAAGGAAAGGCGAGTACAAGCGGTCAGGCTACACTACCCGGCCAATGCGAAACAAATCCCAAGGAGTATGCGAATGTGATCACTCTAACGAGTGGAAATGAAGTTGCCCCAACGTCTACTGCAAAAGACAATGAGGACATTGTGGTTCAAGAGAGGAGGAGTGATCTTTCAAATGATCAAGAGATCACCTTCTGATAGATTCATAATTTAGCATATTTTAGCATTCATTTTACATAGTTTTGCATGTACTTTTGCATTCATTTAGCCACTTTTAGTCCCATTTGCATCCATATTAGAGTTTAGTGAGTTTTAGCTTAGGTTGTTGCATATTTGTACATATTGAGTCTTTATTAGGTGTTTTGGAGGCTTGGAGGACCATATGGAGTTTCATGGATAATCAAGAGGAGGAAGAGAAGCAGCTAAATGAGAAGCAGAGGTCTTTTAGAAGCATGTTGAGCATGTGGAGGTGCGAAATGTATGTGTCCATACGAAGGCCTTCCACTTAGATTCAGACTCCAAAGCCTTCCTCAAAGTTGTAGAGGATTCATGGAGCTTTCTAATGCCGTTGGAATCAAGTCATTACGATCAGCGGTTCAGGAGATACGGCAATTCTTGCAAGCCAGTACGAAGCAAGCAAACCGAGGAGGATCCACCAGAGTTTACCTCGGTTTGGTCACCTCGGACAGACAAACCGAGGAGAATCCACCAGAGTTTACCTCGGTTTTGCCACCTCGGACAGACAAACCGAGACGAAGCCACCAGAAATTACCTCGGTTAGGAGCACCTCGGACAACAAACCGATGCGGCGCCAGACTGCCTGAAGTGACTGGAAGATCGGGTCCGATGAAGACTTTCCGTTCCGATTCAGCCTTTGAGCTCTTCATGAAAGTTGTAGATAATTGAATCATCTTTCATCAGGAGGTGATTTAATGTCATTACGAGCTTCTGTTAGGGAGATATGGCAATTTCCGCAAGACTGCTCCTCCGGGTCAAAACCCGGTTTGTTCCGGGTTGACCCGGTTTGTTCCGGCTTGACCCGGTTTGTTCCGGGTTGACCCGGTTTGACCTCCTTCCCTATAAATACTTAAAAACCTAATTTTTATGTATCTTCTCTTGGGCTTACACAGAAAACCGCCCCTTTGGGGTTTTGAGGAGATTTGAGAGATTTATTTTAAGTTTAATGCTATTTGATTCTTGTTTCTTCTAATCTTTCATCTATCTCTTCTTTAATCATGCTTACTAGTATTTCTTTCATAGGATTTGTGGGTTTCACCATGATTAGTGAATAGTTTCTTAGGAACTTGGGGATGGGTTAGATTTAGGGTTTTCTAATGGTTCAATCTTGCAATTTAGGATAGATTCTTTCATCCCTCTTCTTATTAAGGTGTTCCTAATGCCAAATAGCTAATATTTTATACTATGATTATACTTAGCTATAAATAAAATATGGATGAAAACTTATTCTAAATGCATGATAAATATGCGAAATATATGAGTATATCAGGGATTCAAATTTATCTTCTTGAAACAATTTTTCTTCTTCTAAAATTAAACATCTATTAATTTGAAACGGAAGGAATATAGAATATATACAGTTGTATATTAAAGTTACGATGGAAAATACTTGCGATTTAAACATGATGGACGAGCATAGGCATATTGATAATAAAATTGTAAACGATGTATACACTGGTACTGGAAGTATGTTTTCATTTTTTGTTATGGAGGTACATGGAACACCTATTTGTGGTACTAGGAGATGTTTTACGATCGAAAGGTTTTATTGTCCTTAATGTTGCCTCAAGAATAATTGCTGCTTTATTATTACAAGGAGGTCGGACATTTCACTCGAGTTTTTAAACCTTAAAGATGTAGAATAATTGAAACTGGATATTAGCCTTGATCTTCATGGTTACTGGGACTTTCACTATCTCACTAAAACCCACTGCTCTCTGCAGCTTGGAAGAATCAACAAGATTGGCCATTAGGTTTATTATAGGCAAAAGAAGGTGGTGTTTCTGAACTCTTCGATGATTAAACCGAAGACGAAGAATAAATACTTCGTCGGACGCTTCGCTCCAGAATATTTTGACTTAATTTTTTTTCTGTTTTAACCTATTTTAAAAAAAAAATCAATGTAATTCCCAAGTGATACATATCCAAAAACTATTGTAGATTACAAATGGAAATAGTGCTAATTAATAGATTATATATTGTTTCTAAGAAATAATTGTTGGTTTGTAAAAAATTATTGGTTTCTTTTTTAATTAAAATTCCCTTATGCCAATTAGGAAAAATATACATTTTGTTGTTCTTCTTACAATTTAAACTATGATTAAAATCTCATTTTCTATTTCCTTTACTCATCATTCATGTTTTTTTCCAAAAAGCACTCGAACTAATTTCTCAAGCCATATTTTAGAAATGCACTTGCAATGAAAGTGGAAATGAGCAAAACAACAACCATAATGAAAAACGGCTATGCATTTTAAGAAGTGAACAGAAAGACGTGTATCAAAAGATGTTTAATGTAGTTAAGGTTGATACATGTGGTGCGTTTTTTTTTTTGGATTTGGATGGACGAATAACCTTCCTAAGGAGATTAGTTAGCATTGTTAGTTAGAGGAGTTATGTTCATAGTGTTTTGGAATTCATTACCAAAATCAAACAAACTCAAACACTTAGAGTTTACATGTAAATTTTTTTGAGTTTTAAACCACAAGAAGAGCAAAAGCAAAAAAAAAAATTGTTCCAAAAAAAATGGACAATAACTTGCTCGAGTCTAAAGTTGGTGACTTCACTTCTGATCGACATAGAGTATTAATGCGTTAAAAAAAAGTGATGTGGA
This sequence comes from Alliaria petiolata, assembly GCA_020283515.1. Lineage (NCBI taxonomy): Eukaryota > Viridiplantae > Streptophyta > Magnoliopsida > Brassicales > Brassicaceae > Alliaria > Alliaria petiolata. The sequence continues at coordinate 484,178,754 of JAHZTW010000001.1, read as the reverse complement.
AGAGAAACAACGCTATGATTTCTTATAATTTTTATTTTTATATAAAATTTTGAATTTAATGTATTACAATATACGAGAGCTATGGAAACGTAGGAAAATCATTGTTTTATCTATATTTTACGATATGATGTGTATGAGATAAATAACACATATGCAGAAAATGTGACCCATTTCTGCTTTTGTTTTTCAACCAAACAGTAGCAAGCATCAGTTTTTTTTAAACTCTTTTTTGGATTGTGTATAATAACATGAGTGTATAAGAACTCCGACAATGAACAAAAATAATTAATTCGTCTAAGGTATATTTACTTAGAACCAATATCAGATATAATATATGTACAGACTTTAATGAGTGTGGTTTGGTCATTGTTGTAGTGGAATCATTGATGTTGGATGAGGACCATGAGGTAGATGACAAGAAAATCAACTTGATGTCCTCGGAGGATAATATTGAGCTCCATAAACCTAAAACAGAGGAAAATATGACAGTTTAGGGAAAATAATTTCATCTTTAAAACTTTCTTTCTATATGATTTTTCCATGATAAATCAATCTCTTTCTTATGTTTTGATATGGACCATTGAAAAATTACAAGTAGAGAGACAAATACGAGAGAAATTTGCATAACCATGAGGTAGATGACAAGAAAATCAACTTGATGTCCTCGGAGGATAATATCGAGCTCCATAAATCTGAAACAGAGGAAAATAGGACAGTTTAGGGAAAATAATTTCATCTCTATAACTTTCTTTCTATATGATTTCATGATAAAGCAATCTCTTTCTTATGTTTTGATATGGACCATTGAAAATTTACAAGTATATAGACAAATACGGGACTTCAGGTTATGCAATAAAAACAAGGAAGAAATCCGAAACTCCAAACTACCTGAAACATTCAAAGAAAAAGACATTACATATCATCTATTAGGAGAACCCACCTCTTCAAACTCAACAAGTTATAGAAAGTCTAATCCTCAAAAAGAAAGAAAATAGTGGAGGCAAGAAAAGCAACGGTTCCGTCGTCGAGAAGAAACCCGATTAGAACACGGCTTGATCTAAAAATCTCTTAAACAAATGCAAGTCGAATTCAATTTGTGTGCCAAAGAGAAAAAAAAACAGGAACAATAAGGACAAAAACAAAAGCGATGAAAACGATAACGAAAACAAACTAGGTTAGAAGAAGCAAGAAAACGAAAAAAATATTTGGTCTTACTAGATTGTTTTATGTAAAGAAAAAGATTATGAGTGTTTGATGCTTCGAATAATTGTCATCTATTCTCTTTTGTCATCTATCAAGTAAGCGTCCCTTTTCGAAACCGGCTTAAGAACTCTTGCTGGCTCTGGATTTATCTGTTTTGTATCCTTCTTCTTCGTCATTACTCCATCTGGACATCCAAAAGATAGTAGTTACGACTACGCAAGAGAAAAATATGTCATCAAGTATAAACCATTCAGGCTTCTAACCAAACCAGTGTATGTGAATGTCAATATACAACATTCAAATCAGTTTTACTTTCACCTAGAGCCAGCCCTACATGATTCCAAATACATAGTCACATGAAATTAGAATATGTTTCTAGGGAACACACATGCTTTTCTATATATGAGTTTCCAAGCATCTATTAAAAGGAAAACGATGAGATACCGTGTTGGACAGGTAGTGAGAACAACCGAGAAAAAATGTCAAGCTATATTTTTATATATAATAATCATAAGAGAGTGAGGTTAAAGAGGCCACAAGCAACGAAGGAGCTAGAGGTTATCATATGAAATATAGATCGGTTTTAAGACTGATCAAAAACATGAAAAAAAATTGTAAAACAAATGATAAAAGAGTATAAACCTACTACATCTGTTTTCGCAAGTTTTTAAATTTTAAGAATTCTTGAGATAATATATAACATGATTTTAAGAGAATCATATCTACATGTTTGGATATAATTTTAAATCTTATCATTCGTACTTATATAGTGATATGATATACATATTACGAGTACTAATTATGTTCAAAACAAAATAACTATTTTACATTAGTTCACATATCATCTATATGCACATGGCGCATACCAGTCATCTAATGTTAATACAGAATTGGTACATCATGCATGCCCATCTATAGCATATATAGTCAATTTGAATTATTATTATTTAGTAATCCTAAAATCAATAATTTTAAAGTATGATCCAAAATTTGTCTCATTTTATGTAATTGTTAAATTTCTTACTGAAATTTTAATAATAGTATACAAAATATGAATTCATCGTGCATAGTAAAATTCAAAATTAGTTTTTTTTTAAGATATCAAAGAAATTTAGAAAACTTAAACATATTTATTATTTTATGGTGTATACTATGTACTAACGAAGCAAACCGTAATCTATGTGTGAGTATGTTAATCTATTAAATAAGATATTGGAGGAGGAACAAATTGTACTTGAAATCTCTTTAAAAATTTGGGTATTAAGCTGTGAGGCTTTGAAGTTTAGAAAAACATGGTAGACTTTGCTTCCGACATAGATAGAAAAGTTGCAAAGATTGAATAGTGTGAAACAGGATAAAAATGCTGAAATATGTTTGGTCACTGTAAGAAAGATGAGGGACAATTCTAGGTCATTTCATGTTTGGAATATCTATTGTGGTGAACGGTTTATGATATGTTTGATCAAGTGTGGATCAAATATAGCAAAATTGATTAAAGAAGCAAAGATTGTTTCGATTTTCTGGTTAGAAGTTAGAACGATGCTTGATATTATAAAATGTGATAAATTATCTGGTAGTAAATTTATCGTCTTTGGAGGTCTTTCCAGTGATATTTAATGTTGCCGTGAGATTTTGGATAGAACGATGCATGATATTATAAACGTTATAAATTATCCGATGGTAAGGTTATCATCTTTAGAGGTCTTTCCAATGATGATTAATGCTTAATGGCACTTTAAGTTCATCGTTATGTGGTCAAACTGCAAGTTGTTGAGACTTACAAATAACATGTGACTTATAGCTGGATATAATAGTCGTATGGTGGTTGAACTAGCAATTTTTATTAAATGTATCTTGGATATTGGGTACGGAAAGATAAAAATAATGTTATCGAAAAATCCAAGATTGACATTTGCAAAGATTTGTTGATCATGGATTGTGAAGATCCTATCAAAGCAATTGTAGTTCAAGTTTATGGACGGTCGTTTGGCACAAAAACTGATCCTAATTATTTTTAAGAGAGGTGGTACTGAGTCCAAGGAACGACGATGTGGAAACACTTAATGACTACATGATCTCATCTTTTAGTATAACACTCAATATATTATAAATGGTCTAATAAATCATTCTTCATGTTCATTTACCAAATAATATATTTAATAATCCAACACTCAATACGAGTAAGAAGATGAACAAATAAAAATAAAAACCAGGAGCAGGATTAAATGTCGGATAAGACGAGACGCTGAAAAAAGATTAATGAGATGGATAATTTGGAAAAAATAAGAATAGTCGAAAGAACATGGATAAGAAAAAGGAAAGAAGTAGAAGAAAGAAGAAGAAGAAAAAAGAAGAAGAAGAAGGAAGCAAGAAGATAGAAGAAGAAACACGAAAGAAGACGAAGAAAGAAAAGAAAAGGGAGAAAGAAAGGAGAAGAAAGAAGAAGAACAAGGATGAACGACGAAGAAAAAGAAAAAAAGAAGAGAGACGAAGAAAGAAAAGAAAAGGGAGAAAGAAAGGAGAAGAAAGAAGAAGAACAAGGATGAACGACGAAGAAAAAGAAAAAAAGAAGAGGAAGGAAGAAGAATAACTTAATGAACGAGAAGAAAAAGGCGAAAAAAAAAATTAAAATAAGAAAATGGACAAGATGAAAACGTGGAAAAATAAAATAAAGATTTTAGAGAAGATAACGAATATTTGGAAGAAGAGGAATAAAGTCAGAGAAGAAAACGCTATGATTTTTAAATTAATCATGTCCACGGAAGACGAAGATGAGATAAAGTTGGAAAAATCAGAAGAATTAGACGAAGAAAGACTTGAAAAGACAAGAAGTCAGAGAAGACATATATGATAAAGAAGAAGAAGTAGAAGTCGAAGATGATGAATAAAAAGAAGGAAATGATGAAGAAGAATAAAAAAAATGAAAGATAGAGAAGAGGAGGAAGAAGAAAACGAAACCGATAAGAAGAATTTGAAGATGACAAAGTAGGAGAAGATGAAAATGAAGAAGGAAACAAAAAGAAACTTAGAAGAATAAGAAATCAGAGGAGACGAAGAAGACAAGTGTGATGAGTTTGGAGAAGGAAAAAGAAGACGAATAAAACCTGGAAGACAAAGAAGAAGAATAAGTTGGAGCAAGAGAAAATGATGAAAAGGAATAGTCGAAGATGATGAAAAATAATTGGTGTTTACATTAAGGTAGAATAAGTAGAATAAGAATCGAAATCTTCTTCTCATTCTGATCCATACGAGGATAAACACAACATCTCAATCTATTGGCGTCTCTGAATTCCACAACGTCAATTTTTATTGTAAAAATCGGATCTTTGCAAGAACTCAAAAACTTTTCATGTCTTAGAACATAATGATAGAGAGAGAAAGACAAATGGAAGAACGACATTCAAATTGTGGGTGGCTCTGAAACATTTATATTAGGGTAGAATAAGGAAAAAACTAAAATCTAAAATATAAAATAACAGAAAAGATGAAGATGAAGTTAAAGCGGAATAAGTAGAAGATGAGGAAGAATACAAAAAAAATCAGGCGAATAAGATGTCGGAAAAGACGAAGATAATGAAGAAAGATAAAGAAGAAGAAAAGGAAGAAGAAAAACAAGAAAGGAAAACCAACATACACTATATTAGAAAGAGAAAATGAATAATCTGTATCGGTTTTTACACATGAACAATTATACGTGGTTTTATCAAGGGTAACAACCAACGGTTGAAGATCTTGATAACGGATAAGAATAGTAAACCATAACGGAAGACGTTCAATGTTGTTTACCAAGAAGTGTTCCCGATTCTTTTTAAAATTTCTATCGATAAGTTTTATTTATGTTTTTTTATGATATTTATATTCTATTGTTTCTTCATGTGTTTTCTCTCTTTACTTAAATGTTATAACTTTGGTATTTATATTATATTATTTATGTTTTTTTTGATGGTATTTATAATTGGAAACATAAAAAAGAGAGATCTCCCTTTTGTTATTGGCATGTATACGTAGTTTTCGCCATCGCAAACTAAATATTGTTGTTGGCATGTATCTAAGTATGTTTTTAAATTTTTAATAAGATAAAAATGTTTACAGATTGTTTAAAACAAATTGAATCAAGAAATTTGAAATAAATTTTGAAACCAACACATCAAAGAATCAGTAACTTATATAATGGAAAATCAAAGTCCGCGCATTTGCGCAGGCACCCATCTAATTTAATTATAGTTTAGAACCTTTTCAAAAAAATTATGGTTTTTTTTATTAGAAAAATAGTTTTTAAATCTATAAATTTAGTAAAACAAAGAGCCCAATACATAAATAAACCGGGTCTATATAGAACCAGAAGTCCTAAATTAAATATATATATATATATATTTATTGTTTATTGTGTGTATATATATTATGTATAATTATTTTTTATTGTGTGTATATATATCATGTTGTAAAAATCCAACACTATCTATCCTTTCACATTCATCACATCCCCACTAAAGAACAACGAGAGATATATCTCTCTCTATCCTCTTTTGTTTTCGCTTTCAGATTGAGTTTGACTCTTCGCCAGCCACCGCCTCCTCTCTTTCTCTCTCTCTCTCCATCAATGGCGACACCATACCTTCTTCCTCCTTTCTCTCTCTTCAACATCTTTAAGTAAAAACCCTTTTTCTCTCTCTCTCTCCAAAACGCATCAACTCTCAAAACCCTAGATTCACCAAACACAAGCTCTTCTTCTTCTTCTTTTTCTTCTCTTATGTTCTTGTTTCTTCCATGCCCGTATGGATTCAGGTAACAGTGAAAGCTTACAATCTTCAAGCGATGACCACGAGTCTTCATCAACAGGCGCTGCAGCAGATCACTCCTCTTTTTTCCTCCCTCCTTTCTCCTCCTCTTCCTCCGCCTTCTACGGCGGCCCAACAACCCTTTCCTACTCTTCCTCCTCCGCCACCACATACCTAAACTTCGTCAACAATCTCATCTCCGATGACATTCTCAACCAAACCCATCTCCTCCATCCTCCAGCACAGCCGCAGCCTCCTCCTCCGCCTCCTTCTTCCTCAAGAAACCCTAGAAAACGAACAAGAGCTTCAAGAAGAGCACCAACCACTGTTCTCACCACCGACACTTCTAACTTCAGAGCTATGGTTCAAGAATTTACCGGCGTCCCTGCCTCGCCGTTCTCCCAACCTTTCTCCTCCACTACTCGCCGCTTTGATATTTTCCGATCTCCCTCTGATTCTCTTTCTTTCAACCCTTTTCGTCCAACCCCTCAAAAACCTTTGATCCCTTCACCATCTTCTTTGCTCAACCAAGATAATAACCACACTTCTACTTCAACGAGCTTTCATGCTCTTCCCGATATGCCCCTTCCTCAAAGCTGTCTCTTATACACATCTAGATGTGTATAAGAGACAGGTTTAAAGGTTCTTCAGGTACTACTACTACTACAACAACAACAACAGTTGATCCATGGATTTGCCCTACAGATTCCAATAATTGAATATCATATAGTATACATTATTTTACAATTATTGATTTTTATAATTAAAACCATATCTTACAATGTTAAATTTCCTCAAATCAAATTGTAGTCACTGAGATTGAATTATCAGATTTTTTTTTATGAATGATGTATTCCATCAAAGTGTTTATTCTAATTTATAGTGATTATACTCTGGCTACACGTTACGATGACCCATAATGGGGTATATGATTCTCCAACATGTTGTAAGTACTGTATGGAAAGTATATATGGTTTTTTTTGTTCTTATGAAAGTATGTATATGTTTATACGTTACACATTTGGCTCTTTGGTCTTGATGAGAATCTAATTCGGATTTTGTTCGTTGGTCTAAAGAGCACAGTTCACACGTGTAATGTGTTTTGTTCAATCGTGTAATGTGTTTTGTTCGATCGTTACTTTGACAATCTCTCCCCTATTATTATAGGTCTAATTAATGTTTCGACTGCTTTTATTAATTGCACTCCATCCCTTTATTTACTAAATAGAAAAACAAGGTATGCGGTATGAATTACATAGCCAACTTGTAGATATAAAATGGGATGTTCTTAATGAAAAAACAAATTTAATTAAAATTCATGTGATTTGTTTTAACGTTGAAAGTTATGGCTCATAGTTAGTCTCTCCTTGATAACAACATATTATTACTGGAAAAATATTTACAGACATTGTTAAAGCTATCTATGTGTATTTCCCCAAAAAAAATGTAGATTATGTATTGTAAGAAATATGATGGTTTTTTCTATAAAAATTTCTTGGATTTTTCCAATCATATTTCAGTTTAGAAGCTCATATCAGGTGTTGAATATTTTTCAATATGACTTTTTTAAAATTGAAAAATATTACATTTTTTTTAATTAGTATATTTTTTTTTTCTAATGGCTAACATATTTTGGGCCGCTATCTGTAGGACTAAAGTATGTTATATATATGATTTTGTCTTAAGTGTCATTCTATCATATGACTACAAAATTTTAAAGTTGAACTAATGGAAATGGACTAATGGAGTACTATTGTATATACTGTTAGTATGGAAATGGACTAATGGAGTACTAAGTTTCCGGAAAGCTTTTCTTCAACCCCTGGATTAATAACTAATTTTATTGAACTGTTTAATTAAATTATCTGAAATAGATCATTTACATCTCTCTTGTTATACACTCATACATTAACTTGATGTAGCTTCCGTAGAGGACACGAAGTTGTTACCAAACCTGAAATACTTAGGCAAATTCACCAAAAAAAATATATTTACAAAAAAATTAGTGTGTAACATTACTAGAGTATAAATTTTCTGAATTTTTTTTAAAAATAAGATAAGGTGGTTTTATCAATGAAATGCAAAAATAAGTCAACTTAGGATATCTCTTTCCCCAGAAAGTTTGAATTTTCACCATTTTAACAACCAATTCTTTCTCTAAACCAAATTTGGATTTTCTAGAAATATAATAAAGTATTGATATAGTAGATCCAATCTTTTTTCAATATGGTAGAACCACTAAAGCACCCATTTTTATCATATATCAAAAGTCAAAACTATGTACAACTGTGTTTAGGTTAAAAAAATAGTGTATCAACTCGGTGTAACGTTAGGTAGTTTTTCTCTTTCTATTCCATAATTTGCCTTTTTTCATTGTTGCAATTTTTGTACTTGCTTTGTATATATATTCGTAGAAACTCTATAAATTAATAATGTTGAGACTATTATATTTTATTAATTTATAAAGTTATTAATTTATCGGTTTTGAATAAAATAAATTATATATTAATAATTAATTAAAAATAATATTTTTTCTAAAGTTTATAATATTTTCAAAATTTTATTTTTAAATTATAGATGAATTGTAACAATATTTCAATTTTAATATAACAAAAACAACAATATACTCATATTATAATATATTATCATAGTTATATATTTCTATAAGATTATTTTTATGGTAATTATTAATTTATGATATTAATGGGATCGAATATTTATATAGGTTTCTTAAAAAATTATTATTTTATTATCTTAACTATTTATGTTCTATTTTGAACTGTTCTAATTTGGAACCTGAAAATTTTATTAATATATAGAATTTATTAATTTATCGATTATTAATTTATAGAATTTCTACTGTATATATACATATAATCGAGTAAACGCTTATAACCGAAAGAGAAACCACAATATATGAACACTAATAGTAAACAGCTTGTGTCTTTGAGAAACCACCTCCCAGGCGATTCCAAATACTAAATTCCGAAATCTATTAAAAGTTAGATATTTTGCATTTAAACTGTACAAAGTATTTTATATATATCCTACTTACGTGTGTGGCGCACTTGGCTAGTATCAAGTCATCGCTTTTAGGTTTTTTCTCGAACATAATTATGTTAGAAACTCAAAAAAAAAAAATTAATGGGTATTCTGTCCCAAATGTAAAGTAGCGTTTGAATAAAAATAAAAGTAGAAAGTTCAATGCATGAAATGGACCATATTCACCAGCCACTCGTGAGCCAAATTTTTAAATTTTTGCTTTTTGCAATTGAGGCTTGTTTAGGGCTCTTGATCATGTTCAATGGATAAGATATCTTTTAAGGTTCTTAAAAAAATAAATATTAATTTTTTAATCATAAAAAATGTAAACCAATCAGAACATAACATATATCAAAAGAATTTTAAAAAGTTAAGAATAGTTTCTTAAACAAGAAATTTAAAAACCTCTTCTTTTCACTCTTTCCTGCTTTTTATTATTTTATTAATATTTTTTCTTAAGAACTCATTTTAAGAATCTTGCATTGCACATGCTCTTATAAGTAATTTCCCACGGTGTTTTGTTTGTTTTCCTTAAGTGGATGATGTGGGTTAGACATGGGTATTTTAACCGGATCCGAAGAACCGAACCGATCTAAACCGAACTAAAAAGTACCGAACCGAACCGAAACTGGCATAATAACCCAAATGGGTCCTATACTTCTATATCCCAAAAACCGGATCCGAACCTTTACCGAACCGAGAACCGAATGGGTATCCGAAATACCTGAAATACAATTATATACTTAAAAATATAATTTATAGTTAAACTCGAATAACTAAAATATTTAAAATTATAATTATAAATCAAATATATTAGATAATTTTAGATTAAAATAATCAAAATATCAAAAAAAATTTAGTTATATTTGTTAAAATATTTTTTTTTTTGCAAAATTCAACAAAATAACTGAAATATATAAAATATTTGAGTTTTTGTAAAAAAATATTTAAATAAATTTTGAGTGATTCGGATACCCGGAACCGACCCGAACCCGATTAGAACCGACCCGTACCCGACCCAAAAATTATAAATATCCGAATGGATCCCATCCCTCTATATCCGAAAGACCCGACCCGATTGTATCCGAATAATCCGAACGTCCACCCCTAATATGGGTACAGGTTAGGTAACCTGCTTAAATCCTTTTGTAATTAGTTATTAAGGAAATTTAGGAATGATAAATTATTAAAAAAAATAAACAGTGGAAGTAGAAAGTGTTCACTAAGCCTACATGTTAGAGAAGAATGGTCAACTTTCTTTTCTTTGATAAAGGTCAATGGACATTAAGTCATCGCCTGTATATACATGAAATTGAAAAGTAGTAGAAGTTTGAATATGTCTTCTGATTAATTGGTGAAATGATTTCAATTGGAAAGTTATGTAAAGCAAAATGTGGAAACAGATAAGATGTCATTATTAACCAAGCGAGACGGTCCTAATACGTTAAGTTTGATTAAGATACCAATCGAAACTTCTCATTGGGGGTTATATACATTATTAAATTAACACTTGAGAAAGAAAAAAAACAACATCTCAGAATGCATTATACTCAATAATATATACAGTATATAAATATATACGTACGTGTGTGTATTTAGAAAACAATGATGAGAAATGGTCGGGGGATCAAGTTGGGGAGATATTGAGGGCACGATGAAGATATAATAATCATAAGAAATTTGAGGTGATTTGTGTCTCTTTCTTATTTGGAATCATTTGAAAAGGCCCACGCCAGAGAATATTATTATTTCTAGTAATTATGAGCATATATTCATTTCCTTTGGATACGACATCTCCAAAACAGGTTTACATGCACACAAAAGATCTTCTCATCTACACATACATGTATATAGGGTGTAATTATAGTGTACATTTAATTAAGTGGAGTTTATTTAAATGGAATATAGAATTTAAGGCCTATCGCCAAAAGTTTAATTAAGTACGTATAACTAAGAATCAAGAAAACTGTGATGTCTATCGCCTATGTCGTTGAAAAATTAATTATACCTCAATAAATATGTTGGAAAAAAATGAAACTCAATACATATATACGAATGTTCTTTTGTCTAAGGTTTGCGCTTGCGGTACATATAGTTAAACAAATTCAAAATTCGATAATGCAACCTTATAATCTAACTATCCGATTACTCTGTTTGTTTTCAAGCTTAATCATCCAATACAAATATATAATTTAGTGTTACAGCTGCCTTGCTAAATGAATCTCTTATCATTTTACTCCGTTTAAACTTAAACATTAATCTCTTAGGCTAACAATCCTAGACTTATAGCATGGTCCTACACAGATCTAGATCATCCCTAATCCCATTTCTATTTTCGTTTCAAACTTTATTTCCATTGCATCAAATTTTGGACTGATTTTGCCTCGCTGGACCAACTTCTTCTTGTAAGTTTCTTTTGACCCAAACCTTGTTCCTTACTTGTCAGAGCCTTCTTCTAAGCCTCTAGAACGATGCGACTAGCTCTTGGCGTGCTTTGTTTGTCTATCAGGCCCGGCACTGAATAGTGAACCGCCTAAAGCAATAATTTGTTTTTTTTTTGGTCGAACAATTCATTAAAATTAAAAGTCTCAAACACCATCGTCTCAAACTCCATCCCAGGAGGAGAAATTACACGATAGAAAGGCATAGAATGCCCAAGAGTACACCATACAAATGGTTAAAGGATAGATAATTTGAGAATAACATTCAACAAAAACACCAAAGAGGATCTAATATCGAAAGGTATCTCGAGGCCTTCAATCGGAATTCCTCTAAGAAGGAGACCGAAGTCTTGACAGCTTGACTTGTAAACAAGCTTACTGATTCTAGCTTGCTTCGCTGCAGCTAGGTAGATTAAAGATTCTGCAACAAAGGCAGAGGAGACACAAGAGGTCGGGAGGAAGATCTTTGCAATACGGACGAGTCTTGAACCATTGACCACAAAAAACTGCTTTAAGGACTTGAACCATTGACCTGATGCTCAGCGATTCTCTACGTACCACTGCACTATAAGGCGTTTCACATAAATGATGCCCTCAAATTTTTATATAAAATTTGACGCTTATGGGCTTTAACCCAGGGTCGGGTTTGCGGTTCATCATCCATGTGCCAGCTCGATCAGCATATGTCGACCTAGGTTCTCGATTCAGCTACATTGAGCTTCCTTAACATCATACGTCCCATTATTCTAATTATGTGTGTCAGTGTGACTCCCTTTGACCGGTACACAAAACACTCTAGAATGTGTTTCGGCGTGGGCATCCTCCTCACTACGCACATAACTTAGCATAGATAATATATCTTGAACTTTCTCTGCTCTTCATCTCAATTTCAATCCCAACGGATACTATTAGTCAATAATTTCAATTTGGGCTTAGGGCACAATTACTTTGATGCATTTTTTAACAAATGGAATATACATGTTTCAACTAGAGAAGCTTTAATATGTAATATACAATCTTTTTAACCGTTTTTATATAGAAATACAACATTAAGTGAGAGTTTTACTTGCTTTAGGACATTATCTAAAGTTATGCTACGTTAAAATATTACATATTCCATCTGTCCCATATTAAAAGATGTCTAAGAAAAACAAATTTGTTTAACTTCATAAGATATTTTACAAGTTTTTATGCAGATTTTAATGTTATTTGATATTTTTGACTTTTCAAATTTTGCAGTATTTTTATGATTGATTGAATTAAGTTTTTAACCAATTATTAAATGATGATTTTAAACAAAAAAAATTTCTTAATCTTTGTGCTTTTATCTAGAACATCTTTTATTTTGGGACAGATGGAGTATAAGAAATATAAAACAGATTTTGTTCATAAGTTTCGATTTTGTTTTTTTAATTCTTATAGTAAAAGGGTTTCGATTTTACAAATGCTATGGATTGTCAAAAGGAAAAAACGTACCATAAGAAAACGATTTGCGTGAAAACCTGAAAGAAAGAAATGAACTGATTTCACATTATTGCAACTTAAGAGTTATCTTGCAATTGAGGCATTATTTTTGTCTGCCTTAATGCTTTGTCTACTGACTTCAACAACCCCACTTATGTTTTCCACTCTCACTTTCCTCTGCCTTTTCTAGTTTCAGAAGAGAATTCAACTTGTTAAATTCTCTGAAAAGATTAACATATGTACACATGACTAAAAATTGTATGTAATAGGTTTTATAAGTATGTTTTTGACAATAGATTTTTAAATGAATCTTAATGATATCTTAAGCCAGTTAAATCACGAACAATTTATGTTTCAAGTTTGAGTGACTAAGTTTTACGATTAAAACTGGAAAAAGCGTTTTTATACCAAAATCATATAATTGTGTTTAAATTTATGAAAATAAAACTATTTGATCTTTATAAAATCTGATAATCATTAACATAAATACATGTCTTTTTAGTCATTTGTTATTAAATGGATCTAGATATTATTATAAACTCACAAACAAACAAGATTATATCCAAATACAATATCTAGATGCAAAAGCCAAAGCTAGGTAGAAACAAACAACATTTGGATTCTGCATTCAAATACTGCGTTTGGCTGCAACATCTAGATACAGTATCTAGATACACAAACGAACAACCCCTAACTAATAGATACACAAACGAACAACCCCTAACTAATAGAAATCATTATTCACCCTCAAATATCATATCTTTGTTCCATATATTTGTGTAATTTTAATCCAATAATGTTGGCTTATTGTTATTTTAGAGAATTATTTTGATTGTATTACCATTTGTTTTATTAAAATATATATATATATATATATATATACAATAAAAATATTTTTTCCTTTTTATTTTATTTTAGATCATTTTAGGTTAAAGACTAAATTTATTGCTCAACAAAATAAATATTTATGTACCAAAGTGTAAAATCAAATGAATCAAATCCAAAGCCATTTATTGCACTCCTTGAACTTGAAACCAACGTTGAAATAGGGTTTCGAGCCGTCGAATGGCATAATAATGAACAGAGACCACTCTATTGCTAAAAGGTTTCTCAATGGGTCTAAATGGTACGGCTGATTTTCTTTGGAATTTGGAATTTGGTGGAATTTATTTATGCTTTTCTTTGAAATCTGGCGAAATAACTAAAAATTTAAATGATAACAGAATTTTTTTGCTGAATCTAGCATAATATAACAGATAATTGTTTAACCAAATAAATATATTTGCACTTGGTTGAGTAACATAAATAACTACAATATATATGAAATACAAATTAATAATATTTTTAAAATTAAAATAAATACTAATGATAAAAATATTAAAAAGCTATTTCACATTTGTGTCTTTGTGATTTCCGGTGTGAAAAGCCGAAATTAACTACTTCATCTCCCGAAAAGCGACGAGGAAGACAAATCTAGAGGGTTGGCCATGAGAGAGAAACGGAAATGAGAGTGAAGCCGACAACTAAAAAAAAGATATTTGATCAATGACAAAATTTCAAAATTGTGTTAGAAGGTTAAATTAGTCGGTTTGTGATTTTCAAATGGTAGTTTGTTTTTTTTTTTTTTGAATTATATGTCAAATTAATTAAAAAAAAACTGTTTTACAACAAATGCAGCTTATATAACACAAATTTTTGAAAAGTTTATCGAAGAATTTGAAAAGATAGCTTTAGCCGTATGTAGCAAACCAAATTTGGAGAGCCTCCTCGTATTTGGTTTCCCTCGAGCTCCGAATCGATGAAATTTTATTTCTGATCTGCTTGTCGATGAACCGATACAACACCTGCGGAGTAGAGGATTCTTCTCCGTTTCTCCTTGCATTCCGTTCTCTCCATATGGTATGAATTGCTGTCTGAAATACAGAACGAACAAGAAACCCGTGCAGCCTTTCCAGCTTCTTATCCGCTATGTATTCGATTATATGTTGCTATTCAGCCGAGAATCTTATGCCGAAAAGCTGCCTAGCGAGCTTTGTCCATACTGCCAAAGAGAAAGAACATTTAAAAAACAAATGATCCCTCGATTCCAGCGGCTCCGAACACAGAACACAGGCAGGATTGATTCCTACATTCCAATTAATCATTCGATCCCCTGTAGTGAGACGGTTTTTAATCGCAAGCCATGTGCAAAACGAAAACTTTGGCGTCACATGAGTGAACCAAACTCCCTTGTGCCATGGAACTTGTGTTGAGGTTTCCCGAATGATCTCCCACGTATCCTTCGATCTGAATACTGGTCTGAATTTATCTGCCTTATTCTTCCAAAGCATAATATCCTCCTCATCGGTCCGACTCAGTTTTTGCCTCGCCAAAACAGCTTCCATATCATTCAGCACTTCAACTCGATGCCGACGACTACGGCGGTGCTCCCAGGCCGAAGCCACTGATGCATGGAGTGAGATCCCCATATCTATAACTCCCCGAGGACCTGTAATCTCCATCAAAGGACCGAGGACCTGTAATCTCCATCAAATGGTAGTTTGAAATTATCCCTTTGGCATAAAATCTTTCATTTCATGGCGAATCTCAGTCTTGTTTACTCTTTTGGGAACCGGACGAGACTCGAAACCATCAGTTTTTTTGGCGGTATGGACAACGCTCAGCACAAGACTATTAGGAACGAGGATAAATCATGACTGGAAAATCACAGTGAATTCGCTCATGCGTAACCGGTTCACCAAAGTGGATTCTATTCTAGCTAATCTGATTTTTCAAGTCACGATATATTAGATTTGAAGAGAGCGTAACTCTTCAAATCCGACGACGTCACTGGAATTCAAACATGGCTCTGCATTTCGCCAGTTTGATACAAAAAGAAATCCAGAATCGACTCGCATCTCTCCGGCACGGAAGCAGCGAAGAAGAATATCACATTTTACTGCGATGGAATAAAGTGTGCTCTGTTTTTAAAGTAATCAGGGTTTAAAAACCAAATTCTGTTTTGTTATTTGTTTTACCAAAATTTTGATTAATTTATAAAGCCAAAAGCTGTATTTATTTCTCTTTTGTTGATGAAAAAATTCAACATTAAAAAAAAAAAAAAAAATTCTACCTTTATGATTATAATATTGTATCGAAGAAGATAAACTAACTTTAAAATAGTAGCCTTCGTTTTTTGCTGCCGTTGATCTGCTCCGATGGCTTTCTCAGCACCAGAATCGGTTTTCTTTGTTTATTTTATGTATGTTTTAGCTCTATTCTCTTTTCTCCTTATAGCTGTGGAGTAGAACTGTTTCTTCTGGAAAGTGTTATAGTAAAAATTATTCGTATAGCTACGAAATAGTCACGGATTTTTCATGACTGTCTCGATAAAACCACAAAAAAATTACGAAAAAGTCACAAAAAATTACGAAAGACGCATATAGCTACCAAAAAAATTTAGTCACAAATTTCTTTTCGTGGCTTTTTCCATGGATTCTTGTCAGTAAGTTATATTTAAAATCTTGTTTGTCCAAAAAAAGAATAATTAGTCATTGGTAGTCAACTTCCCCTTTTATAGTGCTTTTTTCTATATGATGATAATATTATTTTCAAGATGAAATACATAAGAGGGCGGAAAATAATGAAATCTCCATAAACATAACCTACTGAAAACCAAACAAATGAAGCAAATGAAATCTAATACCACAATGAAGGAATGAAAGAGACTACTCAAACTTAAACTATATCTAAGCCTCTAAAATTGTGGAACCAATCCCGACCAAAGCAAACCTTAAAGATGGACAAATCCATTCTTAATAAAAGGATATAATAGGTCAAAGAACTTGTAAAAGGACTTGTAAGGATCTTCTATCCAAAGAAACCAGAAAACATATTTGGCAAAACTTCAGAGATTTGCGCAGCTATAGATCTGATACCTACATAAATTTCACCCATATCGTCACCCAAAGAAATCCTTCTAGATTTAAACAAGATAGACATATGAACAATATCTGGTTTCGAACAGACAACAACCACACCCACCAGAATCGGAAATAGGAAAGGTAGAAACAAGATTCCACCAAATATTTTTCATCCAATCAGCCGACAAGAAAGATTAGGGAAACAAATAAAGACGGGAGAGTAAAAAAACGAGAAACCACTGGAAAGAATGGACTACACAGGTGATATACTCTATATTTTACTGTTTTAAATTATTTTTTCATAAGTTTAACAAAGAAACAATTGATTTTTGGCTTATTATTGGGTCTTTAGTGTTTTTGGAGTTTTGAGAGTCTTGCAGGTAATCTGGACGGTTTGGGCAAAAAAAAAAGATGAAAACATGCATTTTGGAGATTAGACAGTATTCTAATGCCAGAAGTTTTGCATCATCTGGAGGATACCATTTGAATATAATCTTAATATGAACAGTAAAAATGAACAATACTTTTGCTACAGTAAACGTTTATTAAAACTTTGTTTATAAACTTACAGATTTATTGCTTGAAGCTTAAAGATTGAAATAAGGATTTGAAGATTACAAAGTTTAAAAGTAAAAACTTTGAGAGCTTTTTTAGAGAGATATTTTTAGTGAGAGAAGTAGATGCTGAAAATGCTCGTGCCTTCTTCGCTTGGTAGAGGTGGGTATTTATAGGAGAGGAGAAGGCGTTGTGGCGTTGATACGTGTCGTCCAGTTGTGGTGCCGACACTTAAGTGAGTGTGTCTTGATATGTGTCGTTCAATAGTGGTACCGACACTTCTGAGTGCTTGTATAAATCATTGCTTACGTCATTGCTTATGCCATTGCGTGCGTCATTGCTTACGTCATTGCTTACGTCTTCTTGATATGTGGGTTACTGATATACTCTGTATGTTATAAATATATGAAGTAATATACGGAGAGTATATTTTATTTATAATATAAAGAGTCTACTAGAATATACATTATAGGAAGTTATACTACATTATTGGGTTTTTTGTTTTTTGTTTTTTTTTATTCGGAGTCGCGGGATACAAACTGTTTCTTTGTTGACACAACTGTGGCTTGCCAACGGTCTTACGGCCTCTCGGACTTGCTGCCTGAAACACCAGCAGTACCAGTGTCGTCTGAAGAAAAGTAAGTAACCGATTTTTTTTATTTTATTTTTTTAATTTATTATTATTATTATTCTTCGAAGGGACATTTGGCTAGGGGACCGCCAAATGGGTCAGACTCGGCGGAGTCTTGCATATCTTCATCATCATCGTCATCTTCGTCAGATGATGGCAGTTCTTGGGCTAAGTTGTTAAGCCACTTTAGAAATTTCTTTTTATTTTTGCCTGATGTTTTGGCAGATGATCCTCCTGAATAAGCTGGACTAGGAGGTCGGCGAATGACCGGTGTTAGTGCTTGGCTTGATTCTTGGCTTTCAGTACCAAATTTTTTGATGAGCTCTCTTGGTGTAAGAAGTGTTGGACCAATAGGATGTGTCTGTCCGTGAGGATCAGATCCATATCTTTGAACTAGTTGTCTTGGTGTAATGGATTCTGAGTTAGCCAGGGGTGTTTGTCGTGAGACGGTTTGGATAGCTTTTTTGGTTTGGTTGATTATTTGGAAGTGGTTGGCCATGTTGGTTAGGGAACAACAGTCAAGGTTGTACTTATCCCACCATTTAACTCGGTATTCTTTGACTAGGGAATATGGCATAGTATCGAAGGCGATTATGAGGTTAAAATTCCATGAACATATCCATGGGACACCCATGTCAATGTGGAAGGCTATTTTGCTAAAAGGGCCGATAGTTTGTTTTGGTACGTGTTTAAGGTAAAAAGGTAAGGAGGTTTTGGTTATTTCTTCTGGGTAGATATCAGGGGATGGACCGAACCAGTGTCACCACTCACAGCACCATCCTGGAATGGCTTTTGAGCATTTGATATCAAAGGATAAGAACCATGAATGGTCAAATGCCCTTAGATAGAGAGCCCGAAAAAGGCATTTTGATAATCCACGTATGAGTAACCTTGAATATGGAAGTCGGGATTGGAGAATGGCTTGGTAGTGTGGAGGTTGATGAAACCAAGGTCTTGGATAGAGCAAATCCTTAGGATTTTTGTAGGTTGAATAGGCTATGCGGTTTTGGTCTTTTGGGTCAAGGTGATGAGTAATTTCCGCAGACTTGGAGTCTACTAGAATATACTCATAAAAGGTACGGTTCTTGGTAAGGTTATCAGTTTTGAATAGGTTTTCTTCATAGAAGACTCTGTTGGTAAAGGCTTGGAGTTCCTTTAGGGTAACTGGTTTAAGGAAATGGGTTGTCATAAGGTGTTCTTTCTGTGGTTTAAGGATGTATTCAGACTTTTGTGTAGTTGCTTGGGTAGTTTTGGGAGCGGAGGTTGAAGCTTGAGTAGATGGTTGAGTAGTAACTGCTTTTTTGTATGATAAGGGTGGATATTCGGCAAGAGCCGAGAAAGTGTTTTGAATAGTCAAGGGCTTGCCTTGAAGATGTGGTTGATTCTTGATATAGTCCAATGTTGTCATCGGTTTCTTTTGCTTATGATCCGTCATTTTGAATATCTTTTATTTGGATACCGTTTGATTTTCCCTGCAAATATTCTCTTGTTAGAAAGTCGGGTAAAGAATTATTTTCACCCTTAATGTATTGAATATCAAAATCGAATACTGATAAAATAGCTTGCCATCTGGCAAATATTTGTTTTGAAACTAGGTTTTTAACATCTTTTTGTAATATTTCTTTTGCTGACTTACAGTCGGCTCTTAATAAAAATCTTTTGTTTATTAAATCGTCTTGAAATTTTGAAATACAGTTTACTATTGAAAGGACTTCCTTTTTAACGGTGGAGTAGGTTTGTTGGGGACCTATCCAGACTCCTGAGTGAAATCTAACTATAGATTCCTATTTGGATTCATGTAGTTTTTGCTTAAGGATCCCACCATAACCTAATTCCGAAGCATCGGTTTCTACTATCATTTCCGCTTCAGGATTTGGTAGAAAAAGGCAAGGAAGGGTTTTAACCTTTTCTTTGACTTGTTTGACCAGGTTGGCATGAATACTAGACCAGGGTTTTGGATTTTTTTGGAGACGTTGAAATAATGGTTGAATGGTTTTTCTAAGATTGGGTAGAAAATCTGAGACGTAATTCAAACAACCTAGAAACCTTTGTAGTTGGGTTTTCTCTCTTAATTCGTTAGGAAACTTATCTGCAAATTCTATAGATCTTGATATTGGCGTAATCGTTCCTTGATATAAATTATGACCTAAGAATCTTATTTTAGTTTGAAATAGATGCATTGTCTTAGCCGATACTACTAAGCCTTGTTTTTTTACCGTGTTTAGGAATGTATTTAGATGACTAAAATGTTGATCTATTGAATTTGAATAGATTAGGACATCGTCTATGTAGACTATCATGAAACTTGAATAACCATTGAATATATCATTAATTATGTGTTGATATTCGGAAGATGCATTTTTAAGGCCGAAAGGCATTACGTTCCATTCGTAATGGCCGAAGGGTACTGTAAATGAAGTCTTGTATTTATCATTTTCTCTATTTGGATTTGCCAAAATCCACTTTTCATATCAAATTTCGAATAGATTTTTGAATTATATAATCTTTTTAATAAATCGCGTTTATTGGGTATTGGATATCTAATCCATTGTAAAACTTCGTTAAGTGGTTTATAATTGATTACAAGTCTTGGTATTCCACGTTCCTTTTCTGCTTGATTATTAACATAGAAGGCCGAACAACTCCAATGAGATTTGGATGGCCTAATAAGTTTTTTCTTAAGTAAATCGTTGATTTTTTGTTTACAAGTTTCTAGTAACTCCGTATTCAGTTGAATAGGACGTGATTTTGTTGGTATCATCTTTTCATTAAAATCTTTAATATAAGGAAGCTCGACACTATGTCGTTTCCTTTCCCAAAATGCATTTGGTAAATCAGAACATACTTGATTTAACAAATCATTTTCTAAAGATTTATTTTGCTTATTATAAGAGGTGTTTTTAATTGTTCCTCAATTTTCTTATGAGTTATTTCATCTTGTAAATGATGAATGTGGTCTTGTTTACTTTTAACTAAATTTATTGTTCTTTGGATCGTATTTTGCTGTAAATGTAAAACTTCTTTAGTTTTAATTGGGGATAGAAATGCGAATAATAATTTTGATCCTACTATTTTAGTTGTTATTCCTATTTCGGTTACCTTAAACGGATAAATTTGAGTGAAGAATGGAGTGCCTAAAATAACTTCTTGTGTTAGATTTTTTACTAATATAAATTGATTTTTAAAACAATAACCTTGGTTTTAGATTTAGCGCATGGTAATTTGTACTGTACTCGTAGATTACTACCGTTTGCGCCACTTAGGCGTTCGGTGGTTTTCTCGTAGTACTTTGTTGGTATAATTCCCTCACGGATGCAGTTATAATCTGCGCCGGTATCCATTAATGCTATGATATTTAATTTGAAATCATTACCTATATGCAAGGTGATTTTGGTATACCATTTTTGATAATTAATTTTATTAAATATCTGAATGTAGTCTTCATTATTTTGTATTTCTTCGTTATTATTATCTTCTAGGATTTGTTTACTTGAAGAAGTATTATTGCCATTTTCTATTACTACTAATCTTGCATCTATTTGTAATTGTTTTAATTCTTGTTGGTTAATCATTATTTGTAGGTCTTTGACTTGAGACTTGAGTTGTTTAACTTCATTTTGTAATTCACCCGTAGTTACTTGTTTAAATAAGCTTTGGGTTGGATATTTTTCAATTATCTTATTTAAACTAAAAGGTTGTGGTGTATTTAATCGATATTATTGATTTATTATTTCTCTTAATTTTGTTAAGTATTCTGTTTTTAAATCTGGATCATCGATTTTGTCTATTATATCTAATAAAAATTGCTTATCGCTATCGTTAGTTATTACATTGATTATTTTGCAATTGCATAAATTGTCAGACAATTCTTGGGATTCTGAGGAGGAATCACTTGAATTGTCTATTTCATTTATAGAGTAATCACTATTATTACTTTCTTCTGAAATTTCAGATTCTGAGGTTAATAATAGTTTGGTTAATTTTTCTTTGATATCTGGTTGATCTTGAAATATTTCGTTTATTTTTTTCTTCATTTTACATTCTGTGGATCTATGTCCTGGTCTTTTGCAATTCCAACAGACTATGCCTTTTTATTTGATTGGAACTTGTTTTTTGAAAAACTTTTTTTTTTTGTTTTTTGAATAAAATTGATTATTTGATTTTTTATTAAAATTATTATGATTTTGATGATATTTGTTATTTTTGTAAGATCTTGTATTATTAGATCTTCGTTGTCTATATTCTAAACGTTTAGCTCTTGAGGGTGGATTAAGTTGTTGTTTAAAACCATATTGTTCGCAGAATGTGCCCATGGTTAATTTAAATTTAAACTTATCATTTCGTTTTTTTATCTTTTTGTTCTTGACATAACATTAATCCTTCTTTTTTAATGAATGCAAACAATTGACCATAAGTTATAGCATTCCAATCAATAGGCTGTCCTCCAGAATATTCTTTTAATTTATTGATTATTTTGTCTGCAAAGAATGATGGTAATCCGGAGATAAACCGTTCTTTCCAAAATGGTTGATTACAATCTGTTCTTTGAAATATATTTGTTATAAAGATATCTTTATACCATATAAAGTCTCCTAGAGTTGGACATCTTAAATTTGTTAGGACTAATATTTTACTTTCTAATTCTTCATTTGGATTACCAATAAAATGCATTGTTAATGTATGTATTAAAACTTCTACAGCATTTTGTTTTTCTTGTTCTGTGATAAAACCTTCATCATCTTCTATTTTTATTGTTTCAACATGGTTAAGAATTTGATTTTGTTTAATTTCATCTAAAGAGTTATCCCACAAATATTTCAATGTTCCATTAAATCCGGTTATTAATATTACACATGCTTGTCTATCTTCATGGCCTTTAGCTTTATATGCTATAGCTGCCATGCCCATTTCTTGAAATAAATTCATCATTTGATATTCAGAACGTCCATCAATATTCCATTCGATTACACCGTCACCAGTATAAACGTTACTGGAAAATTTATGATGTTCCTCGAATAATAGATCAGGTGGAGTATGTCTTTTATAGTATGGTTTATTTGATCTCATTATATGATTTCTTATTCGATTTACTTCTTGATCATTTTCTGATTGTATAGATGATTGTATAGATTCGTTATCGTTTTCATCTATTATGTTAATTCCTATTCCTCTATCTATGTTTTCTATTATTTTAAGAATTGATTTCATCATTTTATTCTCTGGAAATGTAATTTTTCTTGTTAACTGTTTAAAAATAGGTGTAGATCCTGATGTGAAAGGATGTTGAGTAGATGTTTCTTTAGTTATTATATTTTCGTTTAATCTTATGTCAATATTATCTACTTGTTTAGAAATTGTATGTAATAGTTGACTGTGATAATTATTTTGTTCATAAATTGATTTAATATCTTGCATGATAATTGGTTCTTTATCATTTTTGTTTGCTCCTGTTTGAAATGGTGTAACTATGACTAGTCTATCAGGAGTATTTATTTTTAAATTTTTTAATGGTGGATAGATCGATTTGACCTTATCACCATTTACTTGTTCCCATACTTGACTTAGGGTTGAATTCGTATTTATTGATTTGAAGGGATAATCTATATTGTTTTCTATTGAATATGATTCAAACCATGTAAAGAGTGGGATATCCGTTTCTTTTAATATCATATAATTATACCATTTTTCTCTAAGTTTTTCTGTTTCTTGTTTAGAAAAGGTTTTGAAATACCAGTTTCTTTTATCCTTATTTTCTTTTGAATAAAGATCGCTTTTAATGTATTGCTTATCGATTTCATAGGCTTTAAGTATTACATTTATAGATCCGGTTTTGAAGTATGAATGTGTGGGTGATGTTGGATATAGGTTTTGCTCTGGTTCAGCAATTGGTGCTTTGAATAAAATTGGATGATCTTGATTAATGTTTTGATTTACACTTTCTGTTTCTGAATCTGTACTAGATTTTTTAGTACGATATTCAGAAAAAGATGTTCTAGAATAATAAGAACTTCTTCTAGGTGGTATTGGATCTTTCATAGAACCAAACTGTAATAATATTTTTCCATCATGTTGTTCTATTATTCTTGAAATACTTCTTTTCTCAAAATTTCGTATTGGTTGAGTTATATCAAGCTTCCATTGATCTGGAATGGTTATTTCATTCCATCTTAATTGTTTAGGTGCATAAGTAGCATTTGGTGTGTCCTTACTATGGACTGCGATTATAGTCGTTTCTCCCTTATCATCTTGTAATAAACATCTTGGGTTAAATTCAGATGTTGATTGTTTAAAATAGATCCGATAAAGTAGTAGGTATCCGTGTCTTTCATGTTGAAATTTAGTGTCTGGTAATTGGACATTTAGGGGCACAGTTGAAATAAACTGCTCAATTGTGTAAATTTGATTGGACTGCTCCTAGAAGTGAATCCTCAAATTTTAGTAGTGTTTTGTCTCTTAATAGCATGAGTATTGGTGAATCAATACCAGTTCTTGATAGATGTTTTATTGCTATTTGGACTAGTCCAAAATGGAGATATTTAAATTTTTTTTGTTTAAACTTGTCTAAGGCAATTGACGATAGTAGTTTTATTTCTTCAAACTCATTCTGTAATGATAAAGTTTGTTCATGTTCTTTTATTGAATAAACGGTTCTAAAATCAAAAGTTCCGATTTGATATATTGTTTCTGGATTAATATGGGGTAATTTATCTTTTGATAATTCTTGATCGAAAGAAGTTATTTTTGATATAATTTCTCTTGAATTAATTGTATTATTTGATGATGATGATGAAGATATGCAAGACCCCGCCGAGTCTGACCCATTTGGCGGTCCCTAGCCCAATGTCCCTTCGAATAATAATAATAATAATAATAATAATAAATAAAAATATAGAGTATATCACCTGTGTAGTCCATTCTTTCCAGTGGTTTCTCATTTTTTTTACTCTCCCGCCTTTATTTGTTTCCCTAATCTTTCTTGTCGGCTGATTGGATGAAAAATATTTGGTGGAATCTTGTTTCTACCTTTCCTATTTCCGATTCTGGTGGGTGTGGTTGTTGTCTGTTCGAAACCAGATATTGTTCATATGTCTATCTTGTTTATATCTAGAAGGATTTCTTTGGGTGTCGATATGGGTGAATTTTATGTAGGTATCAGTTCTATAGCTGCGCAAATCTCTGAAGTTTTGCCAAATATGTTTTCTGGTTTCTTTGGATAGAAGATCCTTACAAGTCCTTTTACAAGTTCTTTGACCTATTATATCCTTTTATTAAGAATGGATTTGTCCATCTTTAAGGTTTGCTTTGGTCGGGATTAGCTCCACAGTTTTAGAGGTTTAGAATATAGTTTAAGTTTGAGTAGTCTCTTTCATTCCTTCATTGTGGTATTAGATTTCATTTGCTTCATTTGTTTGGTTTTCAGTGGGTTATGTTTATGGAGATTTCATTATTTTCCGCCCTCTTATGTATTTCACCTTGAAAATAATATTATCATCAGATAGAAAAAAGCACTATAGAAGGGGAAGTTGACTAGCAATGACTAATTATTCTTCTTTTGGACAAACAAGATTTTATATATAACGTACTGACAAGAATCCATGGAAAAAGGCACAAAAAGAAATTTGTGACTAAATTTGTTTGGTAGCTATATGCATCTTTTCGTAGTCAGTTGGAGATTAGACAGTATTCTAATGCCAGAAGTTTTGCATCATCTGGAGGACTTACCACGGTGCGATCATGCTTATTGATGTGATTATGGATAGCAACAAAGACAATGAAGAAAAGGCATGATACAACTCAACTTGACCAAAGGCAAAGTGGCATCTTCAGCATTCAAAGATGACAATAATAGACTGATTTATGAAGTTTTGGACATGGTGAGCACTTAGAAATTCATCTATGATGTTATCAATCAAGTTCAGCCAATTTTGAAGCTATTACAAGTGCAAGAAGAGTCCAAAATAATTACTTCATTTGCTGGTCAAAATGAATGACGAAAATTGAAGATCAAGAGTCATTGGAGGCCAAAAGTTATTCAACTCTAATTATTCCAGTTTATTCAAGTTTAGTCAAGTCATTCCCTTTGAATTGTTTTTTTCTAGTTTCAAGACAGTTTATTGTCTAGTTTTACCACAAGTATTTTCTATAAATACATATGTAATCTGATTTGAGAAATAAAACTTCTTTTTATTTATGAAAACGTCCCAAGATAATCAATTTACATTTTCTTATTCATTATTTTCAATACTTTCAATTTGATTATTAACTTCTTTTGATTTATATTCACACTGGGATAGTGTGATTAAAGTCTGAGGGAAGGGTTGTTGTTACCTGACGTGTTTCTTTCTGATTGGTTCATTCTGGTTGAATTTTTACATATTTTTATTTCTTCTAAATTTGTATAGTCAAATTTTTATTGAGTCGGGAATTAGGACAAAATCTTTTGATGAATTTCGACCATATGTGCTTATGATCCATTTATAGTGACAACTTTCACATGATTTACTTAAAAACAGACAATATCTAGGGACCATTTGACTTGGCTTCCTTATGAAGATTTCAGTTTGTAGAGATTATGTTGTAGAATGCTAGCTCTATTTTATTGGACTTTTAACATGAGTTTAAATTTTTCTCATTGAAGATGTTAGAATCTGGGAAACGAATAATACATTCATGACTTTTTATTCATTTTACCACTTTGATTGATCATGCATGGCCAATTCATCTTTAGTTGGTTTCCCACCCTTTACCTTATCTCTTTTCAAACCTCTCACATTCTTGCTCTTCCTTGTCATATAATTAAATAGTTATGTGCAAAAAACCGGAGAGATAGAAACAACACAGTTTTTCGGCCACTGGACTTGGAAACACTTTGGGTACGGTATCAGTGGAGTTCAGAGTTCATAGTTCAGCTTTTCCTTGGGATTCATCAAAATAAGGTATAATTTATTTGTCTATGAGATTATAAGTCATAAAACCGTTTCCTTTTTTTTTAAACGTTAAAACGCGAAAGCAAAGGAAATGATTTATCTAAAAAAGAATCTCATAGCACATACAAATCCCAAGAAATGTCATGGATCAGCGAGGAGATATACATATGTTTTTATGGCGATTCCCTGGAGAATTAAAGTCTGGGGGGAGACGAGTGACTAGTTGATGTAATCTTTAGGGGTGTATTCAATCTAATATTTAAAAGAATCTGAGTTTTAATGAGTTTTTAGATGATTTTAAGTGAATTAGGAAGCTGTTATGATTTGCTATTAAAATTATATAAAATCTCAACTAAACCAATAAGATCTGGATTTTTATATTTTTAACTAAAAAACTCTAACAAAACATCTTCAAATCACTTAACTTCTTCACAATAACAGTGGATTTGAAGATACATTTTCAAATCATTAGTTCAAGAGATTTTAATTTTTTTTAAAAATTTCATGTTTAAATAACATAGAATTTCTCATTTAAATACAAATCACTCCAAATCACTTAGTTCTCTTTTTACAGTTTTGTTATTTTGTTGTTTTGTGAGAAGATTCCATCTTTTGTTTAAGACCAATAGTTGTTTTATGAACCCTTTGTTATTTCAATTCTTAATATGATGTCTTGATTGCTTTTGTTTTGATTGATCTTGTTATGATTGAGTAGTTTCATTGTTGAGAATAGTTTCAATGGGGATACATTTTAGCGAACCTATCGAACTTGTAATCGTTTTCTTATTAGTTATATTTGCTGAGAGAGTATGATTTATAATTGCTATGATAAGTTAGTTTTCGCGGCGAGAGTGGATTTATCAAATAATCGTGTTTCTAGTTCTAGGATAAAAAGATATATGGTTGCCTTTAAGAGTTGAATTCTAATTAGTTTAGCCCATGAACCCCAAAGATTTTCTGAGTGTCCAACATTTTAGTTATAGTATTCACAACGTTTTTATTTCGCATATTGCTTGCATCAAACCAAACTCATATTTCGACTTAGCTCTGGTTTTAGTTTAAAAATCATTGTGTACTCAAATCTCCGTGGATTTGATTTTAAAATACTACAACTGATTGATATGCACTTATATTTTTTATTTGTGTTTTATTTTAGGTTAAAACTTCGCACTCCACTGAGACTAGTCAGATCTAGATTTGGATCTTGAGACCATCAGCGTTTCAGTGTATGTCGCACTGTTGTCGAATAGAACCAGCACCTTCTTATAATCTCTCTAAGATAACTAGAGCATCGTACAAGATTCAGCTCAACTGAAGGCTCATCATTTGCCACGTTATAGAACAAAAAATAACTTGATTAGAAATAGTTATTTAAAGTAACTAGATTAAAAATGTTTATAGCTGAAAATGCTTAAAACAAATTTTTAATGAGTCATAAAAACAAAATTGAGTAACTAAATTAAAAATATTCATTTGGGGCTGAGGCTCTTAGGGGTATAACGAAAAACATCTATTACTTGTTTCTCATTCAGTTGAAAAAATCACAACTCTACTCACCAGTATGATCAAATGTGGAATAAACAAAATAAGCAAGATCTAAAATTGGCAATAATAATAATTAGAACTTAAAGGTTAAATAGAAAGAATAATTGCTATATAAAAAAAATACAATAAATAATTAAAAAAATAAAATAAATAACTAAAAAAAAAATAATAAAAAAAGAGATAACGGTAACATTCCAAAGAAATGCTCCTTATAACTTGACTAAGATAACTAGAGCATCGTACAAAGTAAGATTCAGCTCAACCGAAGGCTCAACGTTTGCCACTATGCCATCAATGTTTTCTACCTTGCTTCATGAGTTCGGTGTATTCCCAAATACATATCTCATGGTCTTCCAAATGACATATAAACTAATTGGTTCTTGATGCTTCGCTTCACAATAAATTTTACTATCACATGTCTCGATGAACATGAAGAGTTGCAAAAACAGATTGAAAATTTAGACACTAAGGGATTCTTGCGAGAAAGGTTGAGTCCGTGTATGGTTTCCTCGGGCAATTTATGAAGGAAAAAAAAAAAAGATTTAACCCTCTTCTTCTTTTTTTTTTTTTTTTTTTTTTATGTCAGGGAAATCATTTCTTTAATTAACAGGTTTTGTACTAGACTTTTTTAGATTTTTTTATTTATTTATATCGATTTATTGTTAATATTTCCACTTCAAAAAAAAAAAAAAATACATATATCGATATATTGTTATTTCCTAAAAAATATGGATTTTGGTATATGTTTGTTTTTGTTCTGTGTTTTAATGGGAGTTTGTTGATGTGCCTCCACAACACTAAAAGGATGAAACACGTTCAGAGTGTGTTGAATCTTATGTTTCCAACCATCAATGAAGCGAACCACCAATTGTTGTTATGTATCCTGCAGATTAACACAAGTAAGGGGCTGAAAAATTCAGTAAAATGTTTTTCAACCAATTAAGTTCTTTGTTTCAACGTGTACAATTTTTTGAACATCACTTATGTTGATGTTAAAGCTTGATCTTTTAAGCGGAATCTCTCATTCTCTCACGTTTTTTGATAACTTGTGTGTTTAATGCATAAAAGTAATTAGACACACAGATTTAACCAGTTCACGTTCCAAACTGGAATCGCTACGTCTGGCCGAGACTTTGTCTCGAAAATCCACTAGAAAGCTCCTTGGTTACACAAACCCTTAAAAGCAAACTGTAAACACACTGCTGCCTCTCTTGCTTGATCTCCAACTCTAATGTCTCAGCTTATTTAGCTATTTATACAATCCATTCACACAGGCACGCTCCTCTCTCTCTCTCTGTCCATACTCTGTTTTTGAAACAGAGAAAAAGGACAAAACTGGCTCTTCTCTCGGATGAGGTTAATTATGCCTCATGCCCTTGTGAGTTGTAAACGAAGACACGTGAGCTCCTAATGCTTCCTTCTTCTTCAAATACCTGAGACCTTCTGCTTGGATGAGAGACTTCTTGACACTTAGGCAAAACCTCACAAAACTCCACCTTGTCGTAGTGTCAACTTCATCTACTTTGCTTTCCTTTCTAGATTTCTTTGATTTCCATCTCGGAACCTGATCATCAGATCAAGCACTTGATACCCTAAGCTTCTGCAATGTACTCAGGAACTTGTTAACGGGTAACACTTTGGTGAGGATATCCGCCGAGTGGTAAAGCATATATATCTTCAACACTTAACTTTTCCATCACTTATCGCATTTCGGATGTAATGGAACCTTGTCTGAATGTGCTTGGTTCTCTCATGATGAACATCATTCTTTGCTAAAGCTATAACACTATGAGAATCACAATGGATGTCAACTGGTCCTTGCGTGAAATTCAACTCATTCATCAATTCTTTTAACCAAAAAAACCTCTTTTGCAGCCTCTGCCAGAGCTATATATTTAGCCTATGTAGTCGAAAGAGCAACAATTCCTTGTAAGCATGATCTCTAGCTGACTATGTTGCCTCCTACAGTGAACGTATAACCCATAATTGATCTTCTCCGATCAAGATATGCTGCATAATTTGAGTCGCAATACCATATAACCACAAATTCTCCTTCTTTCTTGTACTACAGTCTTGAACTGATTGTTCCTTTAGTGTATCGGAGTAACAACTTCACAGCTTTCCAATGATTCATCAAAGGTATTCCCATAAACCTGTTTATAACACCAACAAGAAAAGATATATCAGGCCGTGACCCAATCATAGAGTACATTATGCTTTCCACTGCATTAGCATAAGGTACAAACTTCAT
Organism: Alliaria petiolata; assembly: GCA_020283515.1. Lineage (NCBI taxonomy): Eukaryota > Viridiplantae > Streptophyta > Magnoliopsida > Brassicales > Brassicaceae > Alliaria > Alliaria petiolata. Next base: position 484,148,015 of record JAHZTW010000001.1, on the reverse strand, counting down.
TTGATCAGCTTGTTCTTACCTCTCGTCATCTGTAGCTACTTAAGCCTCATGGGTGGTGCCAGTGGCGTTTTAACAGCTTTGCATTCATCCATTCTGAATGTCTCCAAAACTTTCTGCAGATAGACTTCCTGAGCCAACTCCAACAGATTTTTACCTCTGTCCCTTGTTATCTCCATTCTAGAATTCTCTTTGTAAGCCATAAGTCCTTCATCTCAAACTCATAACTCAGACTTTCCTTTAACTTCTTAACTGTTTCCTTGTTCTTCGATATGATTAACATATCATCAACATATAAGAGCAAGAAAGTTCTTTCTTCTTTTTCTGTCTTCTTGAAGTATACACAATTATCTCTCAGACTTCTTGAATACCCCGCAGACTTCATGAATGAATAAAATCTTTGATTCCACTCTCTTGGTGACTGACTCAGACCGTACATGGACCTTCTCAGCAAACACACTTTCTCAGGTGATCTCTTGTCTACATAGCCTTAGGGCTGACTCATGTAGATAACCTCATAAAGACTTTCATGTAGAAATGCCGTCTTCACATCCAGCGCTCCAGCTCTAGATCAAAAAGAGAAACATGAAATAACATTAGACGAATTGTAACATGCTTAACAATAGGCGATAATGTTTTCTGAAAATCAATTCCTTCCCTTTGAGAGTAACCCTTTGCAACGAGTCTTGCTTTGAATTCTTGTTTCTCCACTCATGGAATTCCAATTTTCCTTTTAAATACCCACTTGCAGCCTATAACTTTTTGTTTCTCAGGCTTATCAACCAGATCCCAAGTGTAGTTCTTAAGGACAGGTTCGATTTCCTCATATGTAGCTTCTGTCAAGAATTCACTGTCTGGATCTTGCATTTCTTCTGCATAACTTGTTGGCTCTGGAACTCCACCATCTTCTGTCATATTGTAAGCAAAACCTGCATCTCGTAACTCACAATCCTGTCCCTTGTCAATCGATAATCTGCAAGACTTGGATGCATATAGTCTTCTTCAGAATCTGTTTCTGAATCCGTTTCCGAATCTTGATCTTGTCTCTGGCGTAGAGACGATAAATCCACCTCCCTGCTTCTTTCTTTAGTAGCTGCACCTTAAACTGTTTATGTCACCATTTTTGTTTCAACTAGATCATTAATCACTGAAACTTCAACTTCTTTCTGTGATGTTTTGCTTCTTTGTTCTTTTGCCCAGAATCTTTAAACATCACTTCTTCATTGAACACAACATGTTTACTGATCAGCACCTTTTTGTCTTCTAACAACCATACTCTATACCCTTTAACCCCTGATGGATATCCCAGAAACACGTCTTTTTAGCTCTCAGATTCAGCTTTTCTTGATCAAAGTGAACATATGCGATGCATTCGATGCTTATTAAGTTGCTTAAGTCTGGTAAAACTCCTGTCCATGCTACCTATGGGATCTCAAACTCTATTGTAGAGGATGGATATCGATTTATTGCATAGACTGTTGTTGATGCTGCTTCTTCCGAGAACATCTTACTCAAACCAGACTCACTTAGCATGCTCCTTACTTTCTCCATAATGGTTAGGTTCATACATTATGAAACTCCATTTTGTTGCGGTGTGTATGCACATGTCCTATGTCTCACCACACCTTCTTGCTTGCAAAACCCATCGAACTCTTGACTGTAAAACTCTAAACCAATGTCAGTTCTCAGTTCTCAACTCTAAACCATCGAACAATGCTCCCTATTATCAAATCACTCAACACAAGTGAAGTATATGGGAGAAGAGAACGCTCCTTAAAGGAGACAATAGGACTATGAAAGCCCATAAGCACCAGATTACCTGGCGAGATGCAATTGAGGAGAGTTTTTAGTTCAAACTGCTACAAGGGGAGTGAAATCAACCTCAACACAAAAACCGTAAAAGCCATTGATAGACTCATAATTTAGCATATTTTAGCATTCATTTTAGAAAGTTTTGCATGTACTTTTGCATTCATTTAGCCACTTTTAGTCTCATTTGCATCCATATTAGAGTTTAGTGAGTTTTAGCTTAGATTGTTGCATATTTGTACATATTGAGTCCTTATTAGGTGGTTTGGAGGCTTGAAGGACTATATGGAGTTTCATGGGTGATCAAGAGGAGGAAGAGAAGCAGCCAAATGAGAAAAAGAAGTCTTTTAGAAGCATGTCGAGCATTTGGAGGTGCAAAATGTATGGGTCCGGACGAAGGTCTTGCACTTAGATTCAGATTCCGAAGCCTTCTTCAAAGTTCCCCCTTAGAGCTTTAAAAAGAAGAAGTGTGTTTGAAATTCACGGTGTAGGCAAGGCACAAAGAGTCTTGAGAAAAAGGGTAGATTCTAGAGAGTTGAGTGAGCAAAAAAATGAATGAGAAGGGTTTAGGATCAGTGATAGCATTTCGGGTAGATGATAGTCTATTCTTGTATGCATCACTTGTCTCTTACCTTTAGCATTATGCATATAGTTCAATCTTCTTTGAGTGTTACCTTTATTTAAATGCGAAACCGGATGAATTGAGATCACTTTTATGTCAAAACCCAGTCCCTTAGCTAAATGTATTCACTTGCTTGCATTGTCATGATTCACGGTTTTGAACTTAATGAATGTTAAAGAGTTGGTTTGATAGGGAGACTTATCTAGGTTGAGATTTTAGTGCATTTGAATGTTGAAATGAGCATGACTAACTCTTTTGGAGTAGGATAGATTCGCATGCATCTTAGAATTAAGAACTTGGACATTGAGTTGATTATTATTGTTAGCAATCTTAGATATTGAGCTCCCACCTTCAAACCTCTCTCTCAGATTTGTCTTTGTTTGCTTGTGGACAAGCAAAAAGGCAAGTTTGGGAGAGTTGATAGACTCATAATTTAGCATATTTTAGCATTCATTTTAGATAGTTTTACATGTACTTTTGCATTCATTTAGCCACTTTTAGTCTCATTTGCATCCATATTAGAGTTTAGTGAGTTTTAGCTTAGGTTGTTGCATATTTGTACATATTGAGTCCTTATTAGGTGGTTTGGAGGCTTGAAGGACTATATGGAGTTTCATGGGTGATCAAGAGGAGGAAGAGAAGCAGCCAAATGAGAAAAAGAAGTCTTTTAGAAGCATGTCGAGCATTTGGAGGTGCGAAATGTATGGGTCTGGACGAAGGTCTTGCACTTAGATTCAGATTTCGAAGCCTTCTTAAAAGTTGTAGAGGATCCAGTGATCTTTCTAATGCCATTGGAAGCAAGTCATTAGGATCCCGGGTTAGAAAGTTACAGCTATTTTAATCCATATCGAGCAGATGCATCGAGCTACTAAGCTCGATACAGTCCAACCGAGAAGACGGAGCATGCATATCGGGCATTTGTATCGACCTACCAAGGTCGATACACACCAACAGGAAGGCTGAAGACGTGTGTCGAGCATTTGTATCGACCTAGTAAGGTCGATACAGCCAATGAAGAAGATCTTTAGCACCATATCGAGCTTCATATCGAGCTAGTAAGGTCGATAGAGATCCATTTCGGGTAAAGATCGGGTCAGATGAAGACTTTCCATTCCGATTCAGCCTTCAATCTCTTCATGCAAATTGTAGATAATTGAATCATCTTTCATCTGGAGGTGGTTTCATGTCATTACGAGCTGCGGTTAGGGAGATATGGCGATTTCCGCAAGACTGCTCCTCCGGGTCAAAACCCGATTTGTTCCGGGATGACCCGGTTCGCCCTCCTTCCCTATAAATACAATTGTAGCCACAAAAAAACCTAAGTTTTCTTCTTTCTAGAGTTGGGTTTAGATTCAAACTCTCTCTTTGATATTTTGGACTGTTCTTCATGAATCATGCCACTCTAGTGAAGGATTCTTCTCCCTTTATCTTTTATATATATGTTTATGTCTTTTATTTTGCTTTTTTTCATGTGTAGCTCTTAGATTTTAGTTGGATCATGGGTAATGCTAGATTAGGACGAATTGATGGTTAGATGATGATGATTTAGGTTGCATCTTGTTAGATCCTTCATTTAGGTTGCTCTTATTACTAGATTAGCTTTGAGAAAAGTAATTTAGACCTTAAGTATTTTCATGCCCGAAAGGTGTTCGATGAAATGCCTGAACCAAACCTTTTATGAGCTTTGCATATCCTAGCCAACGACAGTTGATGTCTAGGGTGTTTAGTGAACAGGATTGAAGTTGTTTCTTAATGCTCATGGATTATCTTGATTACCAACGACAGTTGATGTTAATTGGATAATTAGTGAAGTGATTAGTACCACGAAAGTGGATTAGTCATTGCTATGAATTTCATGTTTTAGGATGGTGCTTAATTCAATCTTTGAAATCATTGTTTGATTGTTATCTAGTTCTCATGATAGTTGAACCCATGATCCAATGTTTTTCATTTATTTTCCTTCTTGCATTTCTTACATTTCTAGATTAAATAAAAACCCCAAAACATATTGCTCTAGATTAGTTTGTGTCTTGTATCTCTAGTGTTGCAATCTTTAGTCCTTGTGAATTCGATATCTCAAATACTACAATGATATGAGTAGTTGAGATCAATTGAAAGTGTGAAAAATCCCGCTATCAGCCATAAGAGAAAACACAGAACACACAATGCATACTGCAGTAAGGGATCGCACCAAGGCGAGAGAGAAGCCACTAGAGGGCGCAAGCGTGACAAAAGGGAAACCAAACCCATGGAAAGAGAGGATGTTAAACCCAGATTCCACAAGACCAGATCCACACCCTCAAAAACAATTCGAAAACATTCCATGGTAGAAGAATCAGAACCTGATGAGCAAAGGGATACCTGGGGGATCGGGAGAGGAGGGGAAAAGAAAGTGTCGGGAGAGACTGTCAGGGTTGCTGGCTCCGACGAGGGGAAGCCTGCAACAGCGACGAGATCCTGAGAGATAGCGGCGGGACCCGGAGAGCTAGCAGAGGTGGCGGAGCGGCCGGAAGTCGGAAAAAGAGCTGGATAGAACCCGAAAAGGAGGCTGCACACTGCAGAATGGGGGCACCCATAAGCCAAAGATGAGTCCCTAGAGGATACAAGGAAAGCACACTCCCAAACGAGCCACTGAAAACCTAGATCCAGACAAAGGAAGAGAACAATTGGGGGGGGGGGGGTAGAAGGCGGCAGTGATAGAGAACGAATGGTGACCGAGGGTAGCGGCCAAATCTAGAGAATCTGGTGGGTCGGGAGGTTCGAGGGAAGAGAGCACCTCAAGCAGATCTGGTGAGAGCTTACCCGGCGGTGGATCTGGAGGAGGTTTGAGCAGCGACGATGGATGAGCGAACAAAAACGAAGCCATAGAAGAAAGGAAGAGGAGGAAGGAAGGAGAATATTCTCGTCGGCGGCGAGAGGCCACACCGACGGCGGCGGATAAGAAGAAAACTCTAAATCGCCTTTCTAGAGAGAGAAGTGTTTTTTCGAGGTTTACATATACCCATAAAATTTTTGTTTTAAGTAAATGTGATTGGGTAAAGATTTAGCCATGAACAACTTATCCAACATCTTGATCATACCTGAAGCTGTTTTCTGTTTTATAACTTTCCTTAGAACGTGGTCTTCTAGGCTCAATATGACTGTGGATCTAGCCTTCCCTTTTTCCCCTTTAGGCTTTTAGATACTGGTAGTTTTGGAGGAGACACACTTTCCGGCATTGGGCATGTCTCTGCAGTTGAGTCTTCTGCAGCATCCCCTTCTTCTTCATCGAACCTCTCTAACAAACCCAACAGCTCCACATGAGCTAGCAATTTCTCTTTCCAGAGAATGTAATCGCTTTCTCCATCAAACTGCTCTACTTCTGAACGCCCAGAAGCCATGATTAGTGAAAAAGTTCAAAGTTTTATCACCAAAACTTCAAAGTCCAAGCTTTATCACCAAAGCTTCGACCTTTACAAAGTATGAACCTTCTTTATAACCAAAGCTTCAACCTTTATAAAGATCCGACCTTTCTTCAATCTGAAACTCCAACCTTGGATCTTGATACCAATTTTTTAATGTTAAAGCTTTATGTTTTAAGCGGAATCTCCCACTTTCTCTCACGTTGTTTGATCACTCGTGTGTTTAATGCATAAAAGTCCACTTTCTCTCGGATGAGGTTAATTACTTCTCATGCCCTTGTGAGTTGTAAACAAAGACACGTGAGCTCCTCGTGCTTCCTTCTTCAAATAGTCAAGACCTTCTTCTTGGGTAAAAGACTTCTTGACACTTATGCAAAACCTCACAACGTAATCATAATTAACGGTAAGAAATTCTTTTTTCATTTTGTGCTTCAATTTCTCCCATGACATGATCTTAGGTTTGCCTTGTCCATCATGAAACGATTTTAATTGATTCCACCAACCTGTCGTGTGATTGTGAAAGCGAGTCGAAAGTACCATAACACACCGATCCAATAGCACGCATTTAAATTCTGGCACATCTTCAGCCATAACAAACGTATGGAGGAGTTCCTTGGCTGTCTAGCCTCCATGAAACTCGGGTATTTTAGATGTGACTCTTTGCTCCCAACGCCAATCATTATGATGCTCAATGATAGGATAATCTTCAGGTTCTGCAAAACGATTTGTCTTCGTCGTGTTCACCATATATAGAGTTCAATGATATTCTTCGGAAGTGGCACACACAAAGCAAAAGGTTGCACCGCAACGGTGAGTTGCTGCATCTGTTATTAGAGACGTGTAAGCGTCTGTCGTGTGTTCTCTGCTTCGGTGGGTAGGTCATCTTTGTTTGGTCTCGAGAAGGATCGTCGATATTGTCTCTCATACCAACCTGGCCCAGCGTATAAAGTAAGACAATTCAGCTGAAATCTTAACGAACTTTCAAGACATGGTATGTCTAGGAAACGATATAAAACAAAAAATCGAATTCTAGGGTTTGAGTATAAACCTGATTTCTTATTATGCTTTAGCAAAGAGAAAAAAAAACACTATGTCACAAACGACTTCGAGCTAGCTTTAAAACAAAAAGCCCACAAAAATAACAAAAACTAATAACCGACATTAAAGTAAAGTCCAAAACCGACGATAACTAAAGAAAAAAAATTATGTGATTTTATAGTTGTCACAAATCTTTGTTTAAATTATGGGGATTTAAGGAAAATGAATAATTTTATATTCCCTCTGTTTCACAAAAACATGTCATTATAACATTATTCAAACATATTAAAAAGACATGTAAATATCTATTACCTGATGCGATCATGGATAGCACCAAAGAAGATCAACCTGATGCCGAGCTTCAATTTGATGCTGAGCTGGAACATGTTGCCGAGCTTGAAGTTATTGCCGAGCTAGAACCTAAGTTTGATGCCGAGGTAGACTTAACCGTACAATTTGGACCGATGACTCGGGGAAGAGTTAAGAAATTCAAAGAAGGAATTTGAGGATTACTTAAGCAAATGATCATTCAACAAGTTCACTTGGGTTTGAAAGAAGAAGTTGTATCTCAAACTATCCTGGTGTTGATACAAGTCCAAGAAGACTACTAAATGGGTTTGTGACCATTTGCAATCTTTTTCCTTGTTCTTGGTTTCGTTCCAATTGGGTTTTAGAAGAAATTTTTTAATGAGGCAATTGTGTCATAAAGTACTGAAGCCCAATAAGCAGAAGCTCGCCCAAGAATGCTAAGTGCCATGCACAGAATGACTTCAAGAGTCATTTAGGAACCAAGAGTTATTCAAACCTTTTATTTTTTGTCTTAGTCTTTGTTAGTTTAATGTTGCATTATTTTTATCACTTTGTTTTTGTTTACGTACTTTTGAAAGGTCATTTGAATAAACAACCAAATTTTTATCATTTTTTTCTATGAGAGTGATTCTCATTCGTTCCTTGTGAACAAACTGATTGCTTGGTGTGTAATATCCAACAATACAACTTGATCCATTTTGGTGTGTAATATCCAAGGGGTCTGGTGGAATACCAGGAGTCTTCTGCGACTTCTGTGCGACCATTCGTTTCATCATCTTGTTCTTTGTGGCTTCACGGTCCGTTAAATCTAAGATTTATCCATTACCAACTCTAGAGTGCAATAATCCTTGTGAAGATCAAATTGCACACCTTGTTTCTGAATAAGGTATCACACAAGGCAACATGAATATCAGACACTGCACACCTTGTTTCGAACGTGGCACCTTGTGTAAAACAAGTTTTCCCTTTGCTCTTGCATTTATGGCTTAGATTGCATACTCAGTGATCTCCTAGCTACCAGAAGACCTCCTTTAGCCGGATTAGTTTCATGCTCTTCTTCTGATGGCAGTGAATCTGAAAACACTTCCTCTTCCTCTGATTCAATCTCTCCACTGTCCTGAAGAATAATGGTCTTCTTATTTGAGCATTCATTGGCGTAATGCCCCCTTCCTTGGAATTTGAAGCATGTCACATCTCGGGTTATGGTCTTAGATTCTTCAGCTTTCCCTTTGTTAATTTGATTTGCATTGAAAGGCTTGGATTCTACCTTTGGAGCAGCAATGTGCTTCTCTTCCCTTTGGTAACTTTGTCTAGTATTAGATGCTCCAGTTCCATATGTAGGTCGAGAGGACCCTTGTGTAGCATCTCCTCAATCTCCACGTAATGCTGCAACTCAAGCATGTCTTGTACATCTCGGTTTAAACCACATAAAAGTCTATCCATTGTAACTTCTCTATCCTCTGAAACATCAGCCTTTATCATAAGAGACTCCATCTCTTGATAATAATCTTCTACATTGCGGTTGCCTTGTGTAAGTCTCGTCAATTTCTGAGGAAGCTCACGATGGTAATGGCTAGGAACAAACCGTCTTCTCATGATAGCTTTCATATCTTCCCAAGTCTCTACTGGATATTCCCCATTTTGTCTCATTGAAGTTACCAACTGATCTCACCAGCTTAATGCATAATCGTAGAACTCTGTGGTTGCCACCCTCACCTTGTTATATTCAGAGTAGTGTTGACAATCAAACACAAGCTCTATCTTTTTTTCCATTCGAAATAGGTGTCTGGATCATTCATTCCATGAAATGATAGAATTTTGAGCTTGAGACCTCCAAGATTATCATTATGATGCTCTCTGCCTTCTCTCACACGTCTAGGTCTCCTGCTGCTCCATTGGGATGAGCGATCATCACGACTGTGGTAATCATTGTCTACTTCAGCTCTAATCAATCTAAATTGAACTCTTTCTCTTTCAACAGACACGTCTTGAGGTTGCCTTTGTCATGCCTCTGCTCGCACCTCCTCTAGTCTCTCATAAACACTGTTCATTTCAGTTCTCAACGTTCTTTGCATTTCTCCCATCATCGTTTGCAAATGCAAATTTGGAACTGCTGGTTCTCCTCCTTTACTGTTGTTTTTTCCTTCGTTGTTAACCATGATTTTTCCTGCAAAACTCAGCAAACATATTAGAAATAAAAGCCTCTCACAAGTATTTACTCTCAAAATGTTTACTGCGATTCTCAAGAGTTTTTATGAACCATAAGACTCTTAGACAGATGGTTAGTCTTAGCCTAAGAAATCAAACTCTTGTTCATGGATCCGGCTAAGCAAGCACGTGGCGTTCGTGTCAAGCCGCCTGTGGACTTTAGGCTAGATGGCCAGACTAGACTAAGCTTTGGTAATGATAAACAAGAAAGAATCTAACTTTATGTTTTAGCTAAGCAAGAAATATAAACCCGAGAGTCCCTTGGTCCTTTCAACCCATCAATATCCTAAAAAGACTACTCACACGCCATTTGAGAATCCTCAAGATCCATAAGGATAAGAAGGTTACTCATGGGTTGCAAGATAGTCGAAAATAAGAAAAGGAAGAGGCTTTAAGAAAATAACACTAAGCTATAATACTTAAAACTTCAAGATTGCATAAAAATCAAAGCTTGAAACAAGCTTCAATGGTGAAAATACAAAGTAGTTCTCGGTTTGAAAGAGAAGACAGAAAATAAAACTAGAAAGCGTGATGAAAGGATAAGAGTGGAGGACAAGTATTTATACATAAAAGAGGAAAAACCTAAAACTTTGGGACCACTTTCCCGAAATGGTACTATTTTGGATTTTAGCGTTTTGGGCTCAAGTCGTGGTGAGCAAGCCGATATGCTAACTCTTCTGATTCTTCGGGCAGTCTCCATATCGGGCAAGTGTTTCGGGATCATGTCGTGAAGGCTCGCCTTCCTTGTTACTCGAATCGGGTACTTCCCGTTGCCTTGCTCCGATATCCGTCTTCATGGAATCCTCTTGCTGGATCTTCGCTCCGAGGTGTTCCTTTCGGGACTAAGTCGCTGCTACTCGTCGAGGTGATCTAGAGGTTAACCACATGAAAAGAGAGTAGATTTCGTGGTTCTTAGGGTGTGAAAGATTTATGGTGATAGATCTTAATGCTTATGCATTTAATGATCTTAATCCTTTCTTGTTTATTGTTCTCAATGCTAAGTCTAGCTTGATCAACTAGTCTAAAGACTATAGGCGGCTTGACATGTACACCACGTGCTTGCTTAGCCAAACCCATAAACAAGAGTTTGATCTTTCCTAGGCTCAGACGAACCATCTGTCTAGGAGTCTTACGGCTTTATAGGGTTGGGTATTCTTGCTTGCTAATCCTCATGTATCATTGTGCGGGAGCCAAGCTAGGTTATGAGTTAGTAAAGTGACTTCTATCACGACAGTGGATTAATCTTGATTAGAAACCCTATGCCTAAGGATTACCATCTAAGACCCAAGGTCTAGATGTTGTTTTAAGTCATCATTGATCGCCCATGTGCATCAATTATATCAAATATCTCATCTTAGGAACCACTTTTGTCTTTTCTTTTCATAGTCTTTGTTTAGGTTGTGTTAGCTTTTGCTCTCTATTTGCTTTCTCTTATTTTCTGTTTGTCTCTAGGTTGTTAGAAAACTCCCCTTCTCTATTAGCTTAGCTTAGCATAGTTCTCTATATCTCAAGTGTCATTAGCTTCCCAAGTGGATTGATACCTCAAATACTACAATGACATGTGTGTTTGAGGATTGACCAAAGGTGAAAAACCTCTTGCATCAATTGGCGCCGTTGCCTCTTGGGAATGTTTTAATGCATTTGAGATTGAGTTCTTGCTTAGACTAAGCATTTATTTCAAATCTGATTTTCGTTTTATTTTGTTTCTCTTTTAGGTACAATGAGGGAGTCAAGCTAGAGACACAAAACAAGCGCACTTGAGAGGCAGTCTCATGTTTATCCCAGTCAAGAGGGTCATGGAGGTCGTGAACCATCCAAAAGGGGACCAAATGAGCTAAAACGGGCTGGTGCAACGGCTTGTTCCTGATATGACAGCCAAAACGAGCTGGGATAACGGCTTGTGCCCGATATCGGAGCCACACTGACCTGGTGCAACGGCATGAGCCCAAGAGAAGGCAAAAAGGGCTGGCATAACGGCTTGTGCCCGATATCGGAACCACACCGAGCTGGTGCAACGACCAGACCCCGATATGCAGCCAATGCAATGTAAGTCTTCTCTCACCCTTAACCCTACTCCACTCCTTGTGACTGACATTCCTCCTTGCATATTTTTGTGTTTTTGTGTCCTTCTTTTGAACTTTTATTACTCAAGGGACAGTGTAATTTAAGTTTGGGGGAGGGTTTGTGTCATTTGACTTGTGTTTTGTTTTCTTATTTTCCATTTTCATCCTTGAGTCTCATGCAATAAAAAAAAAAAAAAATTAAGCATTTAGATGCATTTACATTCTAGGATTGAGTCTAGTTGCATAGCATATAGGATTAACTAGCATTGCATAGAGTATATTTCCTTGTAAATTGTCATTTTAAGTCATGAGATCAACGCCCTTGTTCATAGTTGTTTGATGCATTTTGAGTAAATTCGAATTTGAGGTTGAACAACACTAGGACCATATACTTTGTTATTTAATTCTTTGCTGAAGCACACTTGATTTGATTCTTTTCCCTAATTATACTTGAACCGTAAATATTGATTTATAATTATCATGCTTGTGTTTTGGATTTCAACTCATGGATATTCACTTGGGCTTTCTTTTTCCCTTTTATACCACTCTCTGCTAGTCCAAGTTACCCTACCACACCCAAACCATAACGATCGTTTCAAACCTTAAAACACTTTTTTATGAGAGATATGTGCGGCCTTTGCATTATTTTCGAATCTTCTTAGGCAAAAAGTGTTGGGTTTAGGCTGACAAGGTTAGGTTCTCATGTAGACGTTGGCTCACAACTCGAGTCAACAATAGGTTAGGTGGTTTACAAAGGAAAACGGCTTGACACCGATATGCTTAGCCGTTATCTTTGGGTAGCTTAGGAAACGTGGGTTTTGAGTGTTTATCTAAGGGAGGAGAAGATAGGAAGAAAGGTTCAATGAGGTCAAATGGGGACAACAAAACAGTGAGATGGCGGCTGCAAAAGAAGCTCGAAATCAAAGAAGAAAAGGCGTTTCCAAAGAAGCAAAAGAAGGCCAAACAACAAAGTCTAATCCGGCCAGCAACACAAAAGGTGAAAGACAAAGGAGCGCCACCAAATGAGCCAAAGAGAAAGCCGAAACCGATCTCAAAAGAAGAAAGAAGAAGTCCCCCATGCCTATGGAAAAGGGTGGCTTAGGAAAAGGAATATGGTTTAGACTAAGGTAGAAAGTGATTTTGTACTTGGGTAGATGAGAATTTATCCTTGTATGCATCGGTTAGTTTTTACCCTTAGCATTTTGCATTAAGAAGATTCCTTTCATTGAGTGATCCTTGCTAAACACTTAACCCTTTTACTTCGAGTTCACTTTTAGCTCGCGACAAGCAGGGTTTTATGCTACTTGGGTCAATGTCCCAACACTGTCAACCGAAAGCAGTATAGTGTATGGGGTATCAAACCATTTTGGGAGCGTTAGTAAACAGATCGGTCATATCGGTGTCATAAGTCAAGCTCGAAATAGATAAAGATTAAAACTTTACTACTAAAAACGACTAAAAGATAGATCTTGTGTCACTCAAGACCCTAAATAAGAGAACTTTAAGGATATTAAGCAGGAAATAGATATTTGAACGGTAAAAAGATAAGCTTTCATGGTAAAAGAAGGATCTTGATGAATATCATGAACTAGGTGACTCTCGGTTTGTTTTATCAAACTAAAGCTTTTGGATCACATCAAGACTTGGTCTTTTGATGGTGATTCTTAGGTAAAGGGATCCTCAAATCGTTTAGCCCATGGCGTTTGGGTCTAAACTCTTTGAATCTCTATCACCATAGACTAGCTCTCGCATAGTGGTACAATAGAAGAAACAAGCATCCACAACGTCCCTATTGAACCGTAAGACTCTTAGACAGATGGTTAGTCTTAGCCTAAGAAATCAAACTCTTGTTCATGGATCCGGCTAAGCAAGCACGTGGCGTTCGTGTCAAGCCGCCTGTGGACTTTAGGCTAGATGGCCAGACTAGACTAAGCTTTGGGAATGATAAACAAGAAAGAATCTAACTTTATGTTTTAGCTAAGCAAGAAATATAAACCCGAGAGTCCCTTGGTCCTTTCAACCCATCAAAATCCTAAAAAGACTACTCACGCGCCATTTGAGAAACCTCAAGATCCATAAGGATGAGAGGGTAACTCATAGGCTGTAAGATAGTCAAAAACAAGAAAAAGGAAGAAGCTTTAAGAAAATAACACTAAGCTATAATACTTAAAACTTCAAGATTGCATAAAAATCAAAGCTTTGAAACAAGCTTCAATGGTGAAAATACAAAGTAGTTCTCGGTTTGAAAGAGAAGACAGAAAAATAAAACTAGAAAGCGTGATGATAGGATAAGAAGTGGAGGACAAGTATTTATACATAAAAGAGGAAAAACCTAAAACGTTGGGACCACTTTCCCGAAATGGTACTATTTTGGACTTTAGCGTTTCGGGCTCAAGTCGTGGTGAGCAAGCCGATATGCTAACTCTTCTGATTCTTCGGGCAATCTCCATATCGGGCAAGTGTTTCGGGATCATGTCGTGAAGGCTCGCCTTCCTTGTTACTCGAATCGGGTACTTCCCGTTGCCTTGCTCCGATATCCGTCTTCATGGAATCCTCTTGCTGGATCTTCGCTCCGAGGTGTTCCTTTCGGGACTAAGTCGCTGCTACTCGTCGAGGTTCATCATGCACTTGTCCACATCGGCTACGGGGTCGTGATCCATGCTCGATATCACCTGCTCATCCTCCATTTGTGATCTCCCTTCTTGGTTTCTTCTTCGGACCATCCTAACCAACAGAGAAAACACTCCAAACATGCAAGACTATGCAGAAACCTATCCTAATGCATCTAATCCTATCATGGGTGAAAATGTGATGAAAACTAAGATGAAAGTGCAAGAATGAAGTCCTAACTAGCATGAAATGTGTGCTAAAAATATGCAATTTACAGAGATATCAACACCCCCAAACTTGCCTTTTTGCTTGTCCTCAAGTAAAAGCCAACTGGAGGGGTGAGGTTTTAAAAGAAGGGGTGTAAGTTTGAATCCAAAACGCCATTTAAAAGAAATCAACTCAATGTCTAAGTTCAGGTTTCTAGGATGCAAGTCGAATTCTACCTATCCAAAAAGCCTTATTCATCGCAAAATCAAGCAAAATCAATCTCAACTTAGATGCACATTCAAATTCCCAATTTCCTTTCACATTCATTAAGAAATTTAAAACCCACTTTCCTTTCACATTCATTAAGAAATTTAAAACGTGGATCTCATTCATACCTGTCAATCAACTCACTTGGTTCAGGGTAAGGTAACGAGCTAAATATGAACTCGTAGTGCGAACGGGTTAAGTGTTTAAGTGGGATCACTCATGAAAGGAACCTTCTTAATGCAAAATGCTAATGGTAAAAACTAATGGATGCATACAAGGCTAGACTTCCATCTACCCAGAACATCTATTTCGTTTCCTACCCTAATCTAAACTGCTCCTTCCTAAGCTACCCTTGGTTTTGGCATTTCGCCTTATACCCGATATTACTCTTCGCTATTACCTTTCCTGGTCATTTTCGGGGGACTTCTTCTTTGTTGGAGATCGGTTTCGGCTTTCTGGCTCCTTTGTTGTGTTCCTTGTGATTCACCTTTAGTGTTGTTGGCCGGATTTGGATCTTGTTGTTTGGCCTGCTTTTGCTTTCTTTTGGAATCGCCTTTTTCTTCTTTTGGTTTCGAGCCTCATTTGTTGCCGCCATCTCTTTATATGTGTCCCCGTTTGACTCAGTGGTTTTCTTCTTTCCCCTTTTCTGTCAATGTATCGTCAATCGGAACCCACCCCCTTTTTCCTAGTCTAACCAGCGATATCGGCCTCAAATATCGGTATCAAGCCGTTTCATTATCTACACCACTTAACCTAGTGTTGACTCGAGATGTGAGCCATTTTCTACATGGAAATCTAACCTTGTCTGCCTAAACCCAACACTTTTTGCCTAAGAAGATTCGAAAATGGTGCAAAGGCCTCACATGCTCTCACAAAAGTGTTTGCGGTTTAAAATGAATGTTTAGGTTTTGGGTGTGGTCTGGTACTTGGACTAGCAGAAGAGTGGTCAAAAGGAAAGAGAGTCCAAGTGAAATCTATGAGTTGATCGACAAATGTGAACAAGATAATTAAATTTTCGTTTTTTTTACGGTTCAAGTTCATTAGGGAAATGGTTTCAAGTCACAATGCATCAAGGTAAAACCGAATTTCACAAGACAAATTCCAAATGTGGTGCTGCCTTAAGCTCAGTCTAATTCCAAATGCATCAAACAAACAAGAACTAAGGCATTGAATTTATGGCTTAAAAATGGCTATTTACAAGGATTCATCATACTTAACATCCTATGTGAATGCTTATGAATCCTAAATGAATGCATCTAGACTCAATCCTAATATGGAAATGCAACTACATGAATCTTTTTGTGGGAAAAATTTTCAATTTTTTTTTAATTTTTTTGTGTTTTTCTATGGAAATTTGATGAATGCATGATGTCTAATCTAAGTGAATGCTTGTACTACATACTCCCCCAAACTTAAATCACACAGTCCCTGTGTGATAGAAGAGAGGAAGAATATGGTCCTAGGAAAATGTAAAATTTCAAGCAGAATGTAAAATGTAAAGAAAAAGAAAATGCTTATGTACAGTATTTTGGAGTGGTACCTCATTGCTCAGTGTGATGTGAGGACGTGGTGTCCTCACTGGTCGAGAAGGAAGGGTTGTCCGATTCCGGTATCGGGAACAAGTATGTGGGATGATCAAGATAAATGGCATCTCCGAGGATAGCTTCAAGCTTCGGTTGTTCCCTTTCTCTCTTGGGTACAAGGCTCGCCATTGGGAGAAGACTCTTCCCCAAGGCACTATTACTTCATGGGCTGATTGCAAGAAAGCCTTCCTGTCCAAGTTTTTTTCCTCCACACGGACATCAAGACTTAGAAGCGAGATAAGCGGTTTTGCCCAAAGGCAGAATGAAACATTCAGTGAAGCAATGGAGCGATTCAAGGACTATACCATAGCTTGTCCTCACCACGGTTTCTCAGAAGAGACCCTACTCAGCACAATCTACCGAGGTGCATTGCCAAAGATTCGCTTGCTCCTTGATACCGCAAGCAAAGGGAACTTCTTGGGGCAAGAGGTAACCGAGGGCATGGAGTTGATAGAGAATTTGGCACTGAGTGATGGTAACTACTCTGAAGACTATGACCGAGCACCAAGGGGTACAGAGCTGGATTCACACAAAAAGGAACTCAAGTCACTTCATGAAAAGATCGACAAGATGATGCTCCAAAATCAGAAACATGTTCATTTTGTAGAAGAAGACTTGAATGTGTATGAGGAAGGAACTCAAGAAGAGTTTGAAGAGGCAAACTGGGTAGACTACAACAAGCCACAGGGGTATGTCCAGCGGTTCCAAGGCAATAACAACCTCTCATACCGAAACACCAATGTGGAAAATCCAAAGGACCAAGTCTACCCTCCTACACAAGGAAAACAGTTTGTTCCTTTCAACAAAGGAGGTTTCGTGCAGAACAATGGCTATCAAGGGCCAAGGCAAGGCAACTTCCAAGGTCAACAGCAGCAAGGTAACAAGAGCTACCCACCAGGTTTTGTCCCTCAACAGCAGCAAGTGCAAGCTCCACCACAAGATCCGGTACAAGCTATGATCCAACAGCTTCTACAAGGGCAGGCATCTAACAACCAGAAGTTTTTGGATATGAACAACAGGCTAGATTCATCTCTCACTGAGGTATCTACACAGATAACCAACATCAACAACAGGCTTCGTCATTTAGAGAAAGGAAAAGCCTCTTCTAGCGGCCAAGTTAGCCTACCCGTGAAAAGTGAGACAAATCCAAAGGAGTATGCCAATGCTATAACTCTAAGGAGTGGCAAAGAGATAGCACCACGGTCTGGGGTAAAAGACAATGAGGACATTGTAGTTCAAGAGGGGGAGAATGATCAAGAGATCACCTTTGACAATGTCTACATTGCAAGGCCAAATAAAGGGAAAGAAGCGGTTTTGGAGAAAAAGGTTGAGGAAGTTAGCAAGGAGGAACAAGCTTTCATACCCCCACCATACAAACCCAAACTTCCATTCCCTGGACGTTTCAAGAAGTAGCTGATTGAGAAGCAAAGAGCCTTGTTTGAAAAGCATTTGAGAAACATAGAGCTGAAGTTACCGATGGTTGATTATTTAGCTATGATCCCGAAGTGGGCTAAGTTCTTGAAAGACACACTTGCTAAAAAAGGTGAAAGACAGCGAGGATATCTCAGCTATCAGCCACGAGTGTAATGTGGTCACACACAAGGAGAAAACTCCAAAGAAGCTCGGAGACCCCGGATCTTTCACACTCCCATGCGCAATAGGTGACTTGAAGTTTGAAAACAGCCTTTGCGACTTGGGAGCAAGCATTAACCTGATGCCCTACTCCACTGCAAGGAAGCTGGGTTTCACAGACTTCAAGGAATGCAACATGTCCCTAGTCCTAGCCGATAGAAGCACACGGCTACCAAAGGGAGTGCTTGAAGACCTCTCCTTGAAAATCAATGGTATCACCGTCCCATCAGATTTTGTCGTCTTGGAAATGGATGAGGAGGACGAAGACCCCCTTGTATTGGGAAGGTCATTCTTGGCTACAGCAGGAGCAGTGATTGATGTAAAGCACGGAAAGATCTCCCTACACTTGGGAAAAGGCGCAAAGTTTGAGTTCACTACAAAGGATGGCTTGAAAAAGCCGACTATCAACGGTCAAGCTTTCCAAGTTGGCATCACGAGAAAGGTGAATCCAGAAGAGGATGAGAACGCCTTGATGGACAGAGGAGGTCTTACTAAGAAAGAAGGTCACGCCCAAGCTGACTCACTTTGGAAAAAGGCGCAGCCTATTGCCTTGAAGGGCAAGGATGAGATTGGATGGGGTTCTTGTTTCTCGGTCTCCACGAGGGAAATAATCAGTCTTGAAGACAATATCAGAGGGAAGGAGTAACCGCATCAGAAGGGTCTGCTGGAGCTTATCAGTGGTGAGAAGAAAGAAGCTCACCCGGAGATAGTACCTAGGGAGAGAAGGATAAAGAGGAAGACCCTCAAGTTTCTCTTTGTGGTTGATAAGAGAGGATCCGGATACAGCCAACCACCACCTGACACCTTGAGCTTGCATCCATTGGAGATCAAGGATGACTCCATACTCTGCAAGGTCAAGAGTAAAGGTGGTACGAAACCGTTCGCAAAGGCAAGATTCTTACTTCCGCATGACTTAATCGGGAGAGACAAGGGCACGGTGATAGAAATGATGAACACTGTCTACACTGTTGAGATTCAGCCAGAGATAAGCTCTACCCCGTCTATCCCCACTCCAACCGACCGAGCTCCACGCTAAGGGAGTAAGGAAAGTCGAGCTAAACGACGTTAAACAAAATCGCACTTGGGAGGCAATCCCATGGCTATCATTGTATATATTTCTAGTTCAATTTTATGTTTTTATGTTTATGTTTTCAGGCAAGAAGGGTTAGGAATCAGTTATCTTGATCTTAAATAAACCAAATGGCAAGGAATGGAGAAAAGAGTAGATAGATCGAGTGACATATCGGCCCAGTATGGCTCGATCTTTACGAGATCGGGTTAGGAAAACGAGAGATCTCACTCGATCTAGAAGATATCGAATAGGACGATCGAGTGGATCAGTCGATTTCGAGAGGATGGCCCACCCACGTGTTGACACTGCACTTATGATCGGGGTGTGGATCGACTGAATTACTCGATCTCCTGCAGGAGCAACCTCAAGCTCCGGTCATGCCTAGCTCCAAGGTACAAAAACAACAACCCTTGTATATACCACGCATTTTTTTTTCTTTTCTTTTGCATTGTGTGTTTGCTCTCTCTTAGGCTTGTGTGACAACGAGACGTTGTCATTCAAGTTTGGGGGAGAGTGTTTGCGCTTTGACATGTTTTTATTTGGATCTTATTTTGTGTTTGCATCCTTGAGTCTCATCTAAGTGCATGAAAAAATCAGAAAATTTTCAAAAATTTCAAAAAAAAAATTCATGTAGCTTGCATTTACATTTTAGGATTGAGTCTAGAATTTTATCATTTAGGATGTTTGCATATGCATAGGGAGCAATGATGAGCAAAATCCTTGTAGATTGTTAGACTTTTGTAATCAATTCAACACCCTAGTTCTTAATTGTTTGATACTTGTGAATAGAATTGAAAGTAAGGAAGAACCATGCTTGGACCGCCTCTTTTGTCACTAGTTTTTGGTTGAAATAGGTCTTGAAATTGATAAGCCAACTCTAATCACTTAAACCGAATTTGAATTTTTAATTATCATGCTTGCATTGGAAGTAAATTCATGGATTAAAATACTTGAGCTTTCTTTCTCATTTTGCCACCCTCTTGCTAGCTCAATTAGAACCCCTACCAAACCTTACCTCCTTTGAAGCCAATTGTTCTTGTGTGATTTCTTGTGAGGCCTTATTTCGATTGAACATAGCATAAAGTGTTAGGTTTGGGACGACAAGTATAGGTTTTCATGTAGATTCTAGCCTTGCATTTTGAGGTTAGCTTTAGGCTTAGGATTTGGGGGTTTGATTGGCCGAGGTCATACTTGTTGATTGTGGGAAAGTTTGTAAAGAAAGAGTTGGATGAAGGGTTTGGCAAGAATAAGGGGAAAACATGGTTTGAAATGGAGAGTCTTGGTTTGTAAAAGAAGAATAGCTCTAAGAAAAAAAAAAAGGGAAAAGAAAAAAAAATTATTGCTAGGTGGTCTTAAGAAATCAAAAGAGCCAAAAGGCCAAAGAAAAAAATATATAATATAAGGCTGCCTAGAGAAAAAAAAAAGAGAGCTAAGTTGTTTTGAAGACTACTCCATTCGCTTAAGTTGGAAAAAAGTTCCCCCTAGTGCTTTAAAAGAAAGAAATGTATTTGCAAATTCAAAAGGGTTTAGCAAGGCATGAAAAGCCTTGGGAAAGGGTAGATTCTAGAGGGTTGAGTGAGAAAAAGATAAATGAGAGGGATATAGGATCATTGATAGCATTTTGGGTAGATGAAAGTCTATGCTTGTATGCATCCTTTGTTTCTTACCTTTAGCATTATGCATATGGTTCAATTTTTCTTGAGTGTCACCCTTACTTAAATGCAAAACCGGATGAATTGAGATCATTCTTATCTCAAAGCCCTGTCCCTTAAACCAAATGAATTTACTTTCCTTGCAATGTCATGATTCACGGTTTCACACTTAATGAATGTTAAAGAGTTGGCTTGATAGGGAGACTTGTTTAGATTAAATTCTTAGTGCAATTGAGTGTCGAAATGGGCATGGCTAACTCTTTTGGAGTAGAATAGATTCACATGCATCTTAGAATTAGTAACTAGGATGTTGAGTTGATTATCATTGTTTACAATCTTGGATGTTGAGCTCCCACTTTCAAACCTCTCTCCCTTATTAGTCTTTGTTTGCTTGAGGACAAGCAAAAAGGCAAGTTTGGGGGAGTTGATATACTCTCATATTTCGCATATTTAGCTTGCATTTAGGATAGGTTTTCATCTATAAATCCTGCATTGTAGCCTAGTTTGCATCATTTACAACATTTTAGGTCCTAGAACTCCTTGCATTTGCATTTGCATAGTTCCTTGCATATTTGCATTCTTTTCAGGTTGTTTGGTACTTGGAGCTTGGGAATCTATGCTGGAGTTTGAGGAATGTTCGAGAGGATGGCTCAGGAGTTCGTGGAAGCACCAAGAAGGACTCGCACAAGAAGAATGGAGCCGAGATCGAGGAGCAGATCGGACCAAAGGACTCGATCTAGACGAGATCGAGTAGACGATCGAGTAGCTGACCAGATCACTCGGGAGATCGAGCAAGAAGATCGACTGAGGCGAAACGTTCGCATGGACGGCAAGGAGATCGAGTAGGGAGATCGACCAAGTTACTCGACCAACTCCAGATCGACCCAAGAGATCGACTACCGAGCTCGATCTCTGACGCCAGGCGCCGCCTTATCCTCTTGTTTCTTGCTTTATGCTTTTTGCTTTTTGTATTTTTGTGGGGGACCACTTTTGAGGATACAGCTAATCCTTTTGGGATCAAGCAAGGATATTCTCATTGTCATCTTTTCCCCTTTAGGTCTAGCCACCATTTTCTCTCTAGTTTTTCATGTTCTAAGTTTTCTTCTTTTGAAAAACCTTGTACTTCTTGATTTTAATCCAAGTATTTCTAGTTTTTATTGCTTCAATCTTCTTTTCTGCTTAATCCGAACATGTTGAATCCCTCTAAACTTATGTTTGTGGGTGGTTCGATCATGAGGAGTGAGTAATCCTCCTTGGTTTTGCGTTTTGGGGAGATTAAGGGGGTTTAATGGTTTGAGCTTTGGTTTCCTTTAGTTTTTAATCAAAGTCTCTTCTTGGGTTTGGGGGTTTAAGGCTAGAAGATCTTGAGAAAGACTTCTATGATTCCAGGGATTTCTTGTTCCTAGAAAGTTCTAGGGAATCCCTTAAAACCAAGCCCAAGATACTAACTCATCCCTTCCTACACACCATAGATGCGAGGGGGGTTAGTAAGACCACTGTTTGAGATCTAAACATCACGTTTCTGGCCTCTTCTTTCCACCACGATCAATGGGTTAGGAGGAAGGAGTGAGAAAAGGTTTTACACCACAAACCATGGGTAAAACTAGGCTAGTTTCTCAAGGTCTAGAGAAAGCTCATAAGAAATGAGTAGATCTACTTTTATAAAACCCAAAGACTCGAACTTGAACCCCTTTAAACATGATCCCCAAACGCAAATCCTTCCTTAGCCTTTAAAAACACAAAATCAATTTCCTTTAGTTCAAAGTCTTGATCTTTTAGCTTAAAAGTCATTTAGTAGTCTTTTCCTTGAGTAATAGTTTTATAAATTCGTAAAGTAGTGTTCTTGCATCTTCTAGTATTTTAGAAATCCCTAAGTAGTGTATTTCGCATCCTGGTAAAGTTTCAAGGTCATTAGATTTTTATTTCTAGTTTTCAAAAATCCTTTTCCTTAGCTAGATTTTCTCTGTTTTATCGCATCTTAGATCTCGATTTTCTAAAACTAGTAGTTGCTTGTTTAAAGTTCTTAGAAGTCTTTAGATAGCTAGTAGACATCCCTCCTGGGATTTTAAAATAGTTTTCCAAGTATTTTTGTAGTTGCAATCATTTTATTTCGGATTTACCCCCAATTATTCGGATTTCACTTAGATTCACATAAAGCTTGTGTATTCTTAGTATTGTTCAGCCCCAATTTGGATTGACCCTTAAGTATTGCAATGACATGAGCATACTAAGGTTTTTGATCACGGAAAAAACCGGTTATCAATATGCCCTCTTCCTGGCAGGAATGCCTTCCTGGATCACTTAGCTCGTGCTCCCTTGGCAAGAACGAGAAGGAATGCCTCTCTTGAAGTATTTGGCTGTCTGCTTCGTCAGACTCTTCTTCTCCTTCTCCTCCTTGTTCTCCAGATGACATATCGGCTTCAAGCCGTGGTGATGGTGTCGACCCCTTCAACTTCGAGGTGAGCGACTTGATCTGGCCCTTCAGACCCTTCACGTGTCCCTTAATCCCCTTCACCGTGGAGACTAGCTTCTTGATAGAGCGATCTTGCCATTTGCAGTACCGCTGGAGTACGTTGATCTGATCGTGAGCCGTCTTGAGGGTTCGGTGCGTCGTACTCGTGATTGGATCGAAATGGTAACGATCCGCTCCGTAGAGAGGGAAACTGTAGCATCCGCGACCATAAATCCTAAGTATGGTCGTGCGGGTCATGGGATGGCTGTTGTATATACGTTATGGTATGATGGAGGTTCGTCCATTTATGTAAATATGTATGTACAGTGGTACGTCTGTGAGGTCAAGGACCGTACTGTGTCCGCGTCTGGGAGGTTAAGTACCGTACCGTGGTTGGACCGTGTAAAAATTATGTGGAAATTGTCTAAGTGTTGGTAGACAAGGCTGCTAGGCCGTGGACCGAGAGATTTCTCGAGGGAAATCGGTTTATCCTTAGTGGAAAAGGATTTATCTCGATGATGGCCGAACGGTGTGAGGTTTGGCCGAGAGAAAAAGGAAAGTTGGCCGGTTTGGCCAAGAAAACTTAAATTGGACCGAGAGAAAAAGTAAACCGCTTGGGATAAGCTGGTTTGGGACGGTCAGGCTTGGGTTTTTGGGTTTTCTCTCTATAAATACCTCTTTCTCTCGCGGCCGCGTGACAGAATCGAGATTATCCCGAGAGCAAACCCTTGAGGCGATTTTCACCCGAGAGAAAAGGGAGTTCGTCGAGAGAAAATCCGAGCCGCCGAGTTTCTGAGAATTCTGTTCGAGAGAAACGACTTGGAAGGACTGATTTGCCGAGAGAAGTCCGTTTATCCCGAGGAATCCCGATCGGATCGCGAGTTAGCCGAGAGATCGATCTGATATCCGCGAGATAGTCGATGTAAGCCGATTATCACCGTGAGATTTGTGTTCTGGTCGGTTTTCACCGAGAGATAATCGAGTTATCTGAATGTAGGCGTGTGTTGGCCGAGTTATCCGAGAGATAGCCGAGGAAATATGCTTGGATCGTGAGTTAGCCGAGAACACTTCGAACCGTCCGAGAGATTTCGGTAAGTGTTCGGCTATTTCGTTTCTGGCTTAGTTTATGTCGACTGTGGCTCGACTAATCTGATTATTTTGGTCTGTTTCCGAGGGAATACAGAATCTGGGTCGAGAAAAAGCTGGCGGTTTGTGAGATAGCCGAGTGGAGATTGGATCTCGCGTGTTCTGGTCGTAGCGATAGCCGAGGGTTCACGGCTGTGATCGACTGGTTCTGTTTCTGACCAAGTTTCATCCGACTGAAACGTTTGCCTTTGTGTCTAAGGTGAGTGTGTGACTGTAGCTGATATCTGGAACCGTAGGATTGCTAGGTTATCTGGTTTTCATTGATTGCTTGTGTAAGTAGTGTCTATGCTTAGCAAGATCAATGTGTTTTTATGATTGTGATTGGTATTGGATACCGTGGTTTATACGTGGTGTCTAACTAGCTGTGTGAATGTCCGGATCGAGTTGCTAGCTCAAGGGGATGTGTGATTCTCGCTTGGAGTAGGACCGATGCCGTGAGGAAATTCACAAGTGGTTGAGACGATCATAGAACTGTGATTATGTGCTTGCTTGCTAAGTGATATTGTGAATTGTTTAACTGATGTATGATTGCGTTTTCTGGTATTGGCTGGTGGTACGAGATGACCGTACTCACTAAGCATTTGTGATAATGCTTATGCCTCTCTTATGTGTTGAGTGTGAAGGTAAAGATGTTATCCGGGACGTTTAGTCTTGAAGGCGGACTTGAAGGCAGTGAAGAAAGAAGTGGATTAGGACTGGGTTTGGGGGTTTTATTTTATTAAGACTGGTTGGATTATCTGGCTTTAGATTTACTGTTTTATGACTTAGAACGAATTTGGCTAAGTTAGTTTTCTGTTTGAGAACCCTTGTTATACGTTTGGAATTGGAATAATTATGCAATGGGAATGAATGTTTTATGAATCGAATCTGTTGTTTAAGTTTAAGAAAAATCTGAAAAATATGCTAAGTATGGAATCTGGTTAGAGTTAGACTCGGTACGGCCGGCCTGGTTAGGATTATCGGGTTGGGTCGCTACAGTTGGTATCAGAGCATGGTCGATTCTAGGATAATTCATTTGCATAGTTGGGGTTAGAAATATCCACCTTTCACTGCCGAGTCTCGCGGTCTGTTGTTTTCTGTGGAGTTTGGAACTCTTGTTTGGTGTTAGCTTCGGGCTAACCGTTTCTGTTGTGACTTGCAGATGGCTCCGAGAAGGACTAGGGCTGCAAGGTTGAATGGTGATGTGAACTCGGGGAGTTTTGGAACTGAGAATGCGGTTGGGAACCAGCATGAGGCCGAGGCTGCTGCGGCGGCCGAGGCTGCGGCTGCGAATGCTGCGGCTGCTGTTCCAGATAGGCTGGAGGCTGTGCTGGGATTGCTAGCTCAAGTGTTGGAGCGTTTACCGATGGTTGCGCCTGTACCGGGAGTGGTACCGGCCTTGGCACCACAAGGGGTTGCGCCTGTACCGGGAGTGGTACCGGCCGTGGCACCACATGTACCGAACGTTGGGAACGTGGCTGTGGAGGAAGCGGATCAGGTCGTTGCGATCCCGTCTTACCTTAAGGTTCTGGATCATATGGCGAGGTTGGGAACCAAGTTCTTTGCTGGAGGAACTGCGCCAATTGAGGCTGATGAGTGGAGGATGAGGCTTGAAAGGAACTTCGAGTCTATCCGATGTCCTAAGAAGTACAAGCGGGACATAGCTGTGCATTACCTGGAGGGTACTGCGCATATCTGGTGGAAAGGGACCACGTGACGTTTGGTGAATCCGAACTGTTCGTATGAGACATTTTCTGCGATGTTCCAAAGTAAGTACTTCCCGCAAGAAGCTTACAATCAGCTGGAGGCTGAGTTTCTGTATCTGCGCCAAGGGACCAAGACGGTTCGACAGTATGAGACTGAGTTCAACCTGTTGTGCAAGTATGTGGGACGTGACCACGATACTGAGGAGAAGCTGATCTGAAGGTTCATAAGCGGACTAAGGGTCGAGCTGCGTAATGCTTGTCTGGTGCGTGACTATGCGACGGTCACGAAACTTGTTGAGAAAGCGGCTTTGTTAGAGACTGGACATGCCGAGGAGGCTTTGTCTAAGGCTGGTACCGTGGACAAGTGTCTGGAGGACAGAACCGTAAGTTTGGAAGGAGTGTTCCAACTAAGTCGAGTGGGAACCACAGTGTGGATCTTGCGGAAAGGTGCATGTTGGCGTGTGTAGGCGTGCATCTTGAGCTTGTCATCGTTGTGGTAGCTTGGAGCATAGGGCTCGTGATTGTCCTGAGACAGACTCGAGGTTGGTGAGAGTGTCGGATGGAGTTGGCACGTCCGTTGTGTGTTTCGGTTGCGGAGAGCCGGGACATTACAAGCGGGATTGTCCGAGGTCCGGAGCAGTTGGGCAAGCGGCCGCTCAGCCTAAGCGTGCAGGGGATGTACTGGCGCAACCGGCTAAGAGGCAGGCCATCATGCCAAGGGTGTATGCAGCGACCGTGGATGGGACTGGAGATCAGACCACTTCTCGACCGATCACTGGTAAGTTTTAGTACTTACGTTTTTCTGAGTTTATATGTGTCTGCGTGTTCTGTTAAGTGTCTTAGCATTCTAACGATTGAATGTGTAGGAACCTTATTAATGGGTGAGGTGGAAACCCATGTTCTGTTCGACTCCGGAGCGAGTCATTGTTTTGTTAACCCAGGGATGATTGGGAAAGGAGGATTCCAGAAGGAACCCGGGGAAGAGTTCGGACTAGTAAGGGCGGCTGGAGGCCAAGTGATGTTCTCACTAGGGACCGATCGCAACATTTCGGTCTGGATTGGCGAGGTCGATATACTAGTGAACTTAGTGATTTGCGAAGTTAAGTCTTACGATGTCATCCTCGGAATGGATTGGCTCGGAAAGCATAAGGCGCATCTGGATTCTCACCGAGGTAGGGTGGAGTTCGAGAGGGATGGCCAAGTTCTGGTTTACCAAGGAGTGAGACCGACTTCTGGTAGCTTGGTTGTGTCGGCAATTCAAGTGGAGAANCTGGCGCAACCGGCTAAGAGGCAGGCCATCATGCCAAGGGTGTATGCAGCGACCGTGGATGGGACTGGAGATCAGACCACTTCTCGACCGATCACTGGTAAGTTTTAGTACTTACGTTTTTCTGAGTTTATATGTGTCTGCGTGTTCTGTTAAGTGTCTTAGCATTCTAACGATTGAATGTGTAGGAACCTTATTAATGGGTGAGGTGGAAACCCATGTTCTGTTCGACTCCGGAGCGAGTCATTGTTTTGTTAACCCAGGGATGATTGGGAAAGGAGGATTCCAGAAGGAACCCGGGGAAGAGTTCGGACTAGTAAGGGCGGCTGGAGGCCAAGTGATGTTCTCACTAGGGACCGATCGCAACATTTCGGTCTGGATTGGCGAGGTCGATATACTAGTGAACTTAGTGATTTGCGAAGTTAAGTCTTACGATGTCATCCTCGGAATGGATTGGCTCGGAAAGCATAAGGCGCATCTGGATTCTCACCGAGGTAGGGTGGAGTTCGAGAGGGATGGCCAAGTTCTGGTTTACCAAGGAGTGAGACCGACTTCTGGTAGCTTGGTTGTGTCGGCAATTCAAGTGGAGAAAATGTTAGAGAAAGGTTGTGAAGCATATCTGGCGACGATATCTTCAATTGAGGTTGGACCAGACGCGGAGTTAGGAGACATTCAAGTGGTACAAGAGTTTGAGGATGTTTTCCAAGCTTTGTCCGGAATGCCACCGGCTCGTTCAGATCCGTTCACGATTGAAATTGAGCCGGGAACTGCTCCAGTGTCTAAGGCACCGTACCGTATGGCTCCGACCGAGATGGCTGAACTAAAGAAGCAACTAGCCGATCTTCTAGATAAGGGATTTGTAAGGCCAAGCAGTTCACCATGGGGCGCACCTGTTCTGTTCGTAAAGAAGAAGGATGGAAGATTCCGGCTTTGCATCGACTACCGAGGGTTGAACCGTGTTACTATGAAGAACAAGTATCCACTTCCAAGGATAGACGAGTTGTTGGATCAGCTTAGGGGTGCTACTTGGTTCTCTAAGATTGATTTGGCTTCTGGGTACCATCAGATACCGATAGACGAACCAGACGTTCGGAAGACTGCCTTTCGGACAAGGTATGGTCATTACGAGTTTGTGGTCATGCCGTTTGGTTTGACGAATGCGCTAGCTGCATTCATGAAGTTGATGAATGGCGTGTTCAGAGAATACTTGGATGAGTTTGTGATTATTTTCATAGACG
This sequence comes from Alliaria petiolata, assembly GCA_020283515.1. Taxonomy (NCBI): domain Eukaryota; kingdom Viridiplantae; phylum Streptophyta; class Magnoliopsida; order Brassicales; family Brassicaceae; genus Alliaria; species Alliaria petiolata. The sequence continues at coordinate 484,119,757 of JAHZTW010000001.1, read as the reverse complement.
ATATCTTAGTGTACTCGAAGAGCCCGGAAGAGCATGAGCTGCATCTGAGGATGGTTATGGAGAAGTTGCGAGAGCAGAAGTTGTTTGCCAAGCTGAGCAAGTGTAGCTTCTGGCAACGGCACATTGGGTTCTTGGGTCACATTGTTTCGGACAACGGCACAGCCGAGTGTGAGGAGTGTTTCTCGAAGCTGAAAGGGATGCTTACAAGTGCACCGGTGTTGGCTCTACCTGAGCCGGATGAACCATATGCAGTCTACACAGACGCATCTGGTAAGGGACTAGGTTGTGTCCTAATGCAGTACGGGAATGTGATTGCATATGCGTCAAGGCAGCTAAGGAAGCATGAGGCGAATTATCCTACGCATGAATTAGAGATGGCGATCTTACTTGTATGGTGGGAAGGTTCAGGTGTTTACCGATCATAAGAGTTTGAAGTACATCTTCACTCAACCTGAGTTGAATCTGAGGCAATGGAGATGGATGGAGTTAGTCGCTGACTACGACCTGGAGATAGCTTATCATCCGGGAAAGGTTAATCTTGTAGCTGATGCATTAAACCGGAGAAGGGCTAGTGTATAACCTGCTAAAGACGTGGAAGGAGTTGTGAATCTCCTAAGGACGTTAAGGTTGAACGTTCTGACTAAGGATACGGAACTGTTGGGTTTGGGAGCTGCGGATCAGGCTAACTTGTTAACAAGGATCCGGTTAGCTCAAGAGGAGGATGAGAATCTGATTAAGATGTCAAAAGCTGACAAGATCGAGTATCAAACTTCAAACAATGGGACGATTGTGTTGAATGGCCGAGTATGTGTTCCTAATGTGAAAGAGTTAAAGGAAGAGATCCTTAAAGAAGCACATCAGTCTAGGTTTTCTGTTCATCCGGGAATGACCAAGATGTACCGCGACCTGAAAAGGTACTATCATTGGGTCGGGATGAAGCGGGACGTGGCCAAGTGGGTGGCTAGTTGTCCGACGTGCCAGTTGATTAAGGCTGAGAACCAGTTTCCGAGTGGTTTGTTGCAAACATTACCAATGCCGGAATGGAAATGGGATATGATCACAATGGACTTTGTGATGGGGTTACCGAAGACTAAGAATAAGCATGACGCGATTTGGGTCATTGTGGATCGGCTAACCAAGTCTGGTCATTTCTTACCTATGAAAAAGACGGATGGAGTGGCTAAGCTGGTGGAGTTATATGTCGATGAGATCGTGAAACTTCATGGCGTGCCAGTGAGTATTGTGTCTGATCGTGATCCGAATTTACTTCACGATTCTGGAAGGAGTTTCAGGAAGAGTTTGGGACGAAGGTACACATGAGTACTGCGTATCATCCGCAAACGGATGGTCAGTCTGAGAGGACCATCAGGACGTTAGAGGACATGCTGAGAGCGTGTGTACTAGACTGGGGTGGTAACTGAGATAGTCATTAACCATTGGCTGAGTTTGCGTATAACAACAGTTACCAAGGGAGCATTGATATGTCTCCGTATTAGGCGTTGTATGGGCGGCCATGCAGAACACCGTTGTGTTGGACCCAAGTGGGGGAGCGGGGTGAGTTAGGACCCGCGATAGTCGAGGAGACTACATAAAAGATTCGGTTTCTGAAAGTTAAGCTGAAAGAGGCTCAAGACAGGCAAAAGAGTTATGCCGATAAGCGCCGTAAGGACTTGGAGTTCAGTGTGGACGATCTGGTTTATCTGAAGGCTATGACCTACAAGGGGAAAAGTCGAGCAATGTTTGATGCTAAGTTGAGTCTGTGGTACATGGGGCCGTACCAGATTCTGGAAAGGACTGGGGCAGTGGCGTATAAGTTGGACTTACCGCCGGAAATGAGTGCTTACCACAATGTGTTTCACGTGTGATGGGGTCTAAATAGTCATCCGAGTTTGGAGGATTTCTTTGGGGACTCGTCAGGCTGCAAGTGCACAGCGTGCGTTGTAGTACTTAGGGTATCGATCCACAGGGAGGAGGTCAACTGCAAAACAGAAGAATCAGGGCAACCAAAGACGCAGAGAATTGGGGTTTGGGGGTAAGTGTCACGGTTTTTGCAGAAAATAAAGAAAGCAGTATCACGTCTTATATAGAGGAGGTTGTCAATCTCTTCTATGACCAACGGGAAAAGGAAATCAAACTTAAGAACTTGTAAAAAGGAAATCAAGCAAGCAGTGCAGGAAAAGTAAATATTGAAGTGCGTAAATCTCGATGTAAAAGCAGATGGGGCGAACACGTTGGGAATCTTCTCGGGAAATCTATGGGGTTCTAACTAGAAATCAAACACACAAAAGTTAAGCAAGCGAGACTAGGCGATTTTCCCCAAACTGATTCACTGGTTTTAACAACCTAACTTTATCAAACTAGGTCGATCTGCGAACTTCCATTCCACAGGTATACTTTCATATCCTGCGTCCTAGACGAACACGCAATAGGATCGGGACAATAAACATTCAGACATCTTTTAAAGGATGCTCTCTACCCTATTTTGGTCTAGATCTGAGATTCAGGACATTCGTCGTTCTCAAGACCCTGCGATCAGAATATAGTTCATGACGCCAGACTCATGCAATAAGAACGAATAAGGTGAGACAGAAAATCCTAATCTTCGGCCTAAACAATCGGTTCAACAACAGTTAATGAAATTCCCCATAGATCCCCTTAAAGAACACCCAACGAAAGTAAACTACTCAGACATAAAAGAAGAAGTAGAAAACGTGATTGATGAATGCATAACTTGTATAAATCGATTAAAATAAAAGAGGGTTCAAGAACAAATCAATCTCCCTCAAAGAACAAAGTGGAAACCACGAATCAAAGATTCGCGGCCGCCAAGAGAAGTTTGTAACAAGAGAATTTCGTGATGCTAAGTGGTGATGCCCTAAAAAACCCTAAAGGTCGAGTATATATAGGTCTTCAAGTGCCCTAGGTCGTGGATTAGGTCTTGGCTTGCATAAGACGGCTGCGGGTTTAAGTTGGGCTTCAAATGGGCTCGGGAATCCGTGAGTGGCCTGGCCGCGCGAGCGACTGGCCGTGGCGCGGCCACTGGTCGTCTGGTTCGGCCGTGGCGCGGCCAGCTCGTCCTTCCGGGTGCTTGACGGACCTTCTTGCTTCCTTCATAACTTGAGATCCAACCGTGGGATTGCTCTCAAACCACTTCGAGGTGAAAGACAGCTGATAAGGCTACCTTGTCTCCAAATATGAGCTTGATCTCGTGGTGGGAAGGCCTTCATTTGGTGTTGAACTTCTGTCCTCGGGCACTGTTTCCGGAATTGTCCATTTTGCTCCAAAATATGCGTCTTTTGCTAAGATTACCTGAAAAGAGTCTTGAACAACCAAATACTCGAAATCTAGTGTTTATGCATCAAAACCTTAGTGAAATGCTTATTAAAGCACTCACTTATGATAGTAAAAACGGGTAAAATATGCATGTTATCAACTCCCCCAGACTTAAACCTTTGTTTGTCCTCAAACAAAACAGAAATCTAAGTAAGGAAAAGAGGTTTGAAAACGTGGAAACTCACCAATACTTGGGAACTCATCAAGTCTAGCAATCGACCTGTTGAGCCACATAACTCGGAATTCAGCTTCAAGGCGTTTGGGTCTAGTTACCTTGAGCTTTTCACCCTTCCCGGATACGCTTCATGGTCCCTTTGAGTATTTCGAGCTCCCTCTTGTTGACTCCTTTATTCATTTAGGCGTGCGGTCTCTATCGAGGGAGTATTGGTCGACGAGACATTATACTTTCTCTTCCAAACATCTAGACATAGACATTTCAGACACAACTCTCCTATTTTCTCTTCCCTTAGTCGATTTCTCCCTACTTTTCTAGGGTATCATTTTATTTTTTCTATCGACTTTCTTATTCCATTTTTTTTTTTTTTTCTTCTTAGCTTGAGAATGATCACTTCTTTGAAGTTTACATGATTGCTGCGAACCGTCATTGTCCTTTAAGGAACTCTGGTTGCCATTCCCAAACTAAAACCTTTCTTTCTATATTTTTTTTTTTTTTTTATAACAAGGGAAGATCAAGGAGAGGTTGCATTGCATCTACTTAGTCATGCTAGAGTCTAAAAGAGGAGCAAAGTTCGAAGTACCTCAAGCCCCTTGACGAGAAGATTTGATTCATTAGGTGCGGAGTCAACGCAAGATCCTTCGAGTACTCTAGAGATTAGAACTTTCTCCGCTGGAATGATCCACTCGCCGTGTTCAACTTAGTAAACCTTGCTTCTAAATCCGTGAGAATGGTCATTAAGGTTCCTTGTTCAAAGTGACTTGTACCTAGCAAAGTTCATAGTTTCCGACTAAAAGAAAAAAAATTTTTGACTCTATAAAACGACTCGATAAATGATGTAAGTATGCATAAGACTCATCAAATAAAAGCATAATTAGTAATATAAGAAACCCCCCCAGACTTAAATCAAACTGTCCCCAGTTTGTTTAAATCGAGTTGAGGTGAAAAAGATAGGTAAATTCAAGTACAAGCTTGTGAAGACTTACTTGAAAGTGGCGTTGGGTTTGGTATGGGTGGATGGGCGTGTGGTATGATTGAGCTAAGGACTTGATCATTATCCTTATGTCCCTGCTTAGAATCGATTTGATTGAACAAAAGAAATCGAAAACTTAGTTCGAAAGGAAATGTGTTGCGCGGTTGCAGTACAAGAAAACATCCGATTTGCGACGGACAAAACCATCGCAAGTCCGTCGCAAATTACCAATAGCGATGGAGTTGCGACGGAAGCAAAATCGTCGCAATTCGTTCGCCGCAAATCGATATCCGTCGCAAATCCGTCGCAAAATTTGCGACGGAAATAAATTCATCGCAAATCCGTAGCAAATTTGCGACGGAAATAAAATGTTGTAAATCCGTCGCAAATATAGCTCTGTCGCAAATCCATCGCAACATTTGCGACGGATTTACGACGAACATCATAAGGTCCGTCGCAAATCCGTCGCAAAACGTTGCGACGGATTTGCGACGAACCTCATAACGTTCGTCGCAAATCCGTCGCAAATTAATTATTTAAAAAAAAAAAAATTTCGAAAATTAAATTTAACAAATAAATAAATAAATAATATTAACAAAAATATTTCTAAATCTAACAAAACACACTAATCTAATTACTTTTTAAATTATAGCAATTTAACAATTTGAAAGTCTAAAAAATTCAATTATAATCTAATAATTTCTAAATATAACAAATTCCAAACCTAAATCTAACTAATTCAAAACCTAAATCTAACAATTCATAAATCTAACAATTCCTAATTCTAACAAAATTCCAAACCTAAATCTAAGAATTCATAAATCTAATAATTTCTAAATAACAAATTCCAAACCTAAATCTAACAAATTCTAAACCTAAATCTAACAATTCCTAAATCTAACAAAATTCCAAACCTAAATCTAAGAATTCATAAATCTAACAAAATTCAAATCCTATATCTTACAAAATACAAATACTAACAATTTTCAATTCTAACATATTATAAAAGTTAAATTCAACAAATTATAAATCTAACAAAATATAAATCCTAAAATAAAACAAATCTAACTAATTAATCTAACAAATCTACATCTAAAAAAAAAAAAACTAACCATCCATGTTGGTGAGATTGGATTGAAGATTTTGGCGAGAGAGAGAGAGAGGGGGGGAGGGAGAGAAAGAGAGAGAGAGAGAGAAGAGAGGAATATCTAATGCTTAAGAAAAATGGAAAAAAGGGAGATAGACTTGTTAAGAGAAGGAAAAGAGAAGGAAAAAGATGTAGGGATCGAGAGAGAAAGAGAAGAAAAGAAAGAGAATCAATTTAATAACAGATATTGCGACGGATTTGCGACGGATTCGTCGCAAATCCGTCGCAATATGGGCGGCCTAATAAAATTTCGCGCGAACTCATCAAATTTTTAAAAAATTCAAATTATTTCGACCAAAATTTCAAAAATTTTCATTTTGCGACGGACTTGCGACGATCCCTCGCAAATCCGTCGCAAATCTTATATATTTAAAATCTTGTAAAATTTAGTTATGTAAATGTTTTTTTTATCATATTAGAAAGTTAAAAAAACATTTATGATAGTATAAGATTGTAAGAAATATTAATTTATGCAAAAGTTTACAAATTCTTCTTGTCTAAAGTGAGTTTTATAAAACTCTTATACTTATGAATAAACATTAACTCATATTCCTCTATATGAAATGATTTCATGAAAAGTTTATAAATTTTTCTTTTTCTTATAATTTGTATAAAAACTTAAAATTCATGTAATATTTGCATTTAACTTATATGACTTACTTTACATAGAAAATCCCAATTTAGGGTATAGGGTTTGGAAAATATTCGTCGTTTGCGACGGAGTTGCGACGGGTCGTCGCAAGTCCGTCACAGATATATAAGATTTGCGATGGACTTGCGACGACCCCTCGCAAATCCGTCGCAAATCTTATATATTTATAATCCTATTAAATTTGGATATGCAAATGTTTTTTTATCATATTAGAAAGTTAAAAAACATTTATGATAGTATAAGATTGTAATAACTATTAATTTTTCTAAAAGTTTACAAATTCTTCTTGTCCAAAGTGAGTTTTATAAAACACTTATACTTATGAATAAACATTAACTCCTTCTATTCCTCTATATGAAATGATTTCATGAAAAGTTTATAAATTCTACTTTTTCTTATAATTTTTATATATTACATTTTTTACCTACTTCTATCCTCCTCGTATTTCCCTCGCAATTTCGTCGCAATTATTGCTTCGGAATTTCTTCGTCGTAAACCTGTCGCAAATATTGCTTCGGTAAAAATGAGTCGCAAAGTCCTCGCAATTTGCGACGGACTTGCGACTGTACGGCATGCCGTTACAAATATGTCGCAAAACTGTCGCAAATTGCGACGCGTTTGCGACGATCTTTTTCGTCGCTTATTTGCGACGGATTTGCGACGGTATATATATATTGTCGCAATGTCGACGCAATTGTGTCGCAAATTTGCGACGAATATTGGCCGTCGCAAATTTCCGTCGCAAATTGATTGTTTTCTTGTAGTGATACGAAGGATGCAACAGGTATGTAATTGTATGCAACAGGCAGAGAATCGAGCTATAAGTTAAGTTATTTGTAAAAACTTTCTGTTAATATGATGCATGTAATTGATGCAACAGGTTTTAGAGTCTGTTTTCGAGTTTTAAATTTATAACCCTATTGCCTGCAAGTGCACATATGTGCGTTGTAGTATTTAGGGTGTCGAACCACA
>JAHZTW010000001.1:484031297-484102513 GCA_020283515.1 Alliaria petiolata | reverse complement strand
CAAAGGACCAAGTCTACCCTCCACAACAAAGCAATCAAGCCAAACCGTTTGTACCTTACAACAAAGGAGGATTTCCACAAAACAGTGGGTATCAAGGGCAAAGGCAAGGAAACTACCAAAGCAACCAACAGCAAGGGAACAAAGCTTACCCTCCTGGTTTCGTGCCACAGCAACAACAACATCAAGCGCCACCTCAAGATCCGGTACAAGCCATGTTACAACAAATTCTACAAAGCCAAGCTTCTACAAATCAAAAATTTGTAGAAATGAACAACCGGCTGGACTCCTCTCTTACTGAAGTCTCTACACAGATAGGCAACATCAACAACAAGATTCTCCAGCTAGAGAAGGGAAAGGCGAGTACAAGCGGTCAGGCTACACTACCCGGCCAAAGCGAAACAAATCCCAAGGAGTATGCGAATGTGATCATTCTAAGGAGTGGGAAGGAAGTTGCCCCAACGTCTACTGCAAAAGACAATGAGGACATTGTGGTTCAAGAGGGGAGGAGTGATCTTTCAAATGATCAAGAGATCACCTTCGACAATGTCTACATCGAAAGGGCAAAGAAAGGCAAGGAAGCGGTTTTGGAAAAACAAGTGGGGGAAACGAGCAAAGAAAGAACTATTTTCATACCTCCACCTTACAAACCGAAGCTCCCTTTCCCTGGACGCTTCAAGAAGCAGCTGGTAGAGAAGCACATAGCCTTATTTGAAAAACATTTGAGAAACGTGGAGCTGAAATTGCCACTACTCGATTGTTTAGCCATGGTGCCGAAGTACGCCAAGTTTTTGAAGGATACACTCGCCAAGACAGCTAAGGGTTGCCAAGAGGTCATGGTGTTGAGCCAAGAATGCAGTGCAATCATCCACAAAGAGATAGCACAAAAGAAGCTAGGAGATCCAGGCTCATTCACCATACCTTGTGCGCTAGGGCCATTGAAGTTTAACAATTGTTTGTGCGACTTAGGGGTGAGCATAAACCTCATGCCTCACTCCATTGCAAAGAAGCTAGGCTTCACCAAATTTAAGGAGTGCAGAATCTCGTTGATCTTGGCCGACCGAAGTGTAAGGCTCCCGGTAGGAATGCTTGAAGACTTACCGGTGAGGATAAGCAATGTGAGTGTCCCCACGAACTTTGTTGTTCTTCATATGGATGGAGAACCTAAGGATCCCCTTATCCTTGGAAGACCGTTTTTGCCAACTGCTGGAGCTATAATTGACGTCAAGAATGGCAAAATTTCATTGCACTTGGGCAAGGACGTCAAGCTCAACTTCGATATTAATGAGGTTTTGAAGAAACCGACGATCGATGGACAAGTCTTCTACATAGAAGCTATGGATCTTTTAGCTGATGAATTGCTAGAGGAATTGGGTCAAGAAGATCATCTACTAGTGGCGCTGACAAAGGAATGTGGAGAGTATGGCTACCTAAGTGATCAAACCCAAGAATACATTCGCATCTTTGACTCTCGCAAAACTGTCAAGGAGATCGACCAAGCGATCGAGCCACTTACTCGATCTGAAGACAAGATCGACAGCCGGATCGACCAATCCACTCGATCCATGCCAAAAATCGACCAGCCGACACGATCTTCTGCCCAATCAAAGGAAGAAGGACGGAGCCAATCGAGGGAAACAACTCGATCGACACAAGATCGAGTGGCTGATCGACCCATCAACTCGATCATAGCGGGGCAGACGCTTGAAGAAGCATGTATGGAAGCTCATGACTCGGGGTCTAAGGAAGCGAATGAGGACAGCAGTCTCAACAAGAACCAAGAGGAGGACTGGAGCGAGCTGCTAGCCCCAAAGGTGGACCTCAAGCAGCTACCAATTGGTCTAAGGTACGCTTTCTTAGGATCAAATGATACATACCCGGTCATTGTTAATGACAATCTGAATGATGATGAGTTAGACTCTCTCCTTAGGGAATTGAGGAAGTATAGGAAGGCCATTGGGTACTCTCTAAGTGACATCAAGTGCCTTTCACCATTACTTTGTACTCATAGGATTCATTTAGATGATGAGAACACTTCTTCAATTGAACATCAAAGGCGCTTGAACCCGAATTTGAAAGAAGTGGTTAAAAAGGAAATCCTAAAGCTCTTAGAGGCCAACGTGATATACCCCATAAGTGATAACACTTGGATCTCACCGGTCCCTGTCGTGCCTAAAAAAGGGAGGGATCACGGTTATTAAAAATGAAAATGATGAGCTAATACCTTCTAGGATCATCACCGGTCATAGGATGTGTATAGATTATCGAAAGCTTAACAAGGCCACTAGGAAAGACCACTTCCCACTGCCATTCATTGATCAAATGCTAGAAAGATTAGCCAACCACCCCTACTACTGTTTTCTAGACGGTTATAGTGGTTTCTTTCAAATCCCGATTCACCCAAATGATCAAGAAAAGACAACCTTCACTTGCCCTTATGGAACTTATGCTTATAGGAGAATGCCTTTTGGTTTATGTAATGCTCCTGCCACATTTCAAAGATGCATGATGTCTATATTTTCTGATTTGATTGAGGAGATGGTTGAGGTATTCATGGATGATTTCTCCGTGTATGGCTCTTCCTTTGGTATTTGTTTGTCTAATTTGTGCAAGGTACTCAAGAGGTGTGAGGAGACCAATCTCGTGCTCAACTGGGAGAAATGCCATTTCATGGTAACAGAGGGGATTGTCCTTGGTCACAAGATCTCAGGAAAAGGCATTGAAGTGGATAGAGCAAAGGTGGAAGTGATGGTTACTTTGGCACCTCCGGCTAACGTGAAAGGAATTAGAAGTTTCTTGGGGCACGCTGGCTTCTACAGAAGGTTCATCAAAGATTTTTCCAAGCTAGCACGTCCCCTTACAAGGCTACTATGCAAAGAAGCTGAGTTCAACTTTGATGAAGAATGCCACCAAGCGTTCAAGACCATCAAAGGCGCGCTAGTAACCGCACCGATAGTACAAGCACCGGATTGGGACTTTCCCTTCGAGATCATGTGCGATGCAAGCGACTATGCTGTGGGTGCTGTCTTGGGTCAGAGGAAGGACAAAAAGTTGCATGTAATCTACTATGCAAGCCGCACCTTGGATGATGCACAAGTCAAGTATGCAACCACCGAAAAAGAGCTTCTAGCCGTGGTCTTTGCTTTTGAGAAGTTTAGATCTTACTTGGTGGGTTCTAAGGTCATTGTGTATACTGACCATGCTGCCTTGAGATACATATACTCCAAGAAAGACACCAAGCCTAGACTCTTGAGATGGATCCTTCTCTTGCAAGAGTTTGATATGGAGATCAAAGACAAGAAGGGTATAGAGAATGGTGTTGCGGATCATCTTTCTAGGATGAGAGTGGAAGAAATCCTACCTTTAGACGACTCACTCCCTGAAGAGCAGCTCATGATGATCAATACCGTGGTATGTGCGAAGCTAGAAGACACACTTGAAGAAGTTTTGAGCCTAAAAGAAGAAAATCTCCCTTGGTATGCGGATATTGTCAACTTCTTAGCTTGTGGGGAAGAGCCTACTCATCTGGACCGGTACCACAAGAAGAAATTCATGAGAGACGTCTCACACTACTTCTGGGATGAACCTTACCTGTACAAAAGGTGTGTGGACAGTATGTACCGAAGATGCGTCACAAGAGAAGAAGCGAGAGACATACTTCTACATTGCCACGGTATGACCTATGGGGGACATTTTGCGAGTTTCAAGACTGCTACAAAGGTTCTCCAAGCTGGGTTTTGGTGGCCTACACTCTTCAAAGATGCGCATGAATTCATCAAGTCATGTGAAGCATGCCAAAGAACCGGGAACATCACCAAAAGAAACGAGATGCCACAATCGCCAATCTTTGAAGTAGAGATCTTCGACGTATGGGGGATCGATTTTATGGGCCCGTTTCCATCATCATATGGCAACAAGTACATTCTTGTAGCAGTAGACTATGTGTCTAAATGGGTGGAAGCCATGGCCTCACCAACAAACGATTCAAAGGTGGTACTTAAACTCTTCAAAACAATCATCTTTCCAAGATTTGGAGTCCCTAAGGTGGTTATTAGCGATGGAGGCAGCCACTTCATCAACAAGGTTTTTGAAGGTCTCTTGAGAAAACATGGTGTTAAGCACAAGGTGGCCACGCCCTATCACCCTCAAACAAGCGGCCAAGTAGAGGTTTCAAATAGACAAATCAAGACTATACTAGAGAGGACCGTGGGAGTCACTAGAAAGGATTGGTCTAGCAAGCTTGATGACGCTCTTTGGGCGTATAGAACAGCCTACAAAACTCCCATTGGAACCACGCCTTTTAACCTCCTCTATGGCAAGTCTTGTCACCTTCCTGTGGAATTAGAGCACAAGGCTCTTTGGGCCGTGAAGCAACTCAACTACAATCTCAAAACAGCTCAAGAGAAACGACTGGTACAACTTCAAGAGCTTGATGAGATAAGGATGGATGCTTATGAGAGCGCCAAGATTTACAAGGAAAGGACCAAGGCCTTTCATGACAAGAAGCTGGTGCGCAAGGAGTTGCAAGAAGGAAGCATGGTTCTACTCTATAACTCAAGATTGAAGCTGTTCCCCGGAAAGCTCAAGTCTAGGTGGTCCGGGCCGTATGAGATTAAAGAAGTACTACCATATGGAGCCATTACTTTGCTTGGAAAGAATGGAGAGAACTTTACAGTGAATGGGCATAGAGTCAAGCCCTACATGGCGAGTGACTGCAACAAGGAGAGCACCACGTTGCCTCTCCAAGACCCACAACCAGCCTAAATCCGGTAAAGTCAAGCTCAGAGACTTAAAACAAGCGCACTTGGGAGGCAATCCCATGACTATCATTGTATATATTTTGTTTCAACTTTATGCTTTCTGCTTTAAGTGTGTAGGTCCAAGGAAACAAGATCCAAGAAGGACAAGGGCATACTCCATGACACGACAAGAAATAGGAGGAGGACCAGAGCAAACTCAAGCTCCGGCCATCTCTAGCTTCAAGGTACCAAAAACGCCAAACTTTGTATATAACATGCATTTTTTTTTTTTTTTTTTTGTGTCTTCTCTTGAATTTTTTTTAACACCGAGACGCTGTCATTCATGTTTGGGAGAGAAGAGTTTGTGCTTTGACATATTTTATTTGATCTTATTTTGTGTTTTCATTTTTTGAGTCTTCTTGCATACATAAAAAAAATTTTGCATAGAAAAATACAAAAAAAAATAAAACAAAAATTATAAAAATTTAAAAAAAAAATCCATATAGCTTGCATTTGCATTACCAAATATTGTAGGATTGAGTCTAGATTTTTATCATATAGGTTGCATCACTCATATGCATAGGGGGCAATGATGAAAAAAAATTTCCTTTAAAAGTGTTTTAAGCTCATGTATTGGTTCAAGGCCCTAGTTAGTAGTTCTTTGATGCCTTGTGAAACTTTGAAATTATGTTCTAACCATGCTTGGATCATTTGATTTGATTTTTTTGGCTTAAAGTTGAAAAAAAAGCATGAATTAAATCCTTACTTAAAAATCGGAACTAGGTGATATCCGCCCCCTGAAATACGAGTTCGAGAAAACTCGTGGGACCACCTACAACATCATGGGCCGAATGGAGAAAGACATCCAGGAGAGGGAACGCGCCCAACATAAGGTTGAGTCACAAGTCGAAGACTTGAGAGACGAAGTCGAGAACATGGGAAAGGGTCAAAAGAAAAACAAAGCCATCTTGGCTAGACTGTCCAAGGAACAGAGGAGGCTTGAAGGGCTCATCAATAAGCTTATAGGAGAACACGAAGCCCTAGCCCCTGGAGCCGAGAAAGCACCCTGTTGTTTTGTCCAGCCCCATATGATGCACGAACCGACCCTTCGGGAAGAGTCACCCGAACTCACTGAGGACGGACCTGCCGCAGGTATCACTATCCACATGGAGAGACCTCTTACGCTGCATATCAAGACGGAAAGATTGGTATAATTCCACAAGAAAGTGGAGGGAATTCCGGTAAGCATAAGATTCGATGAAGCATGGGAAGACTATGGCTTAAAAGAATACTTTGAAGACAGCTTAGAGAGCAGGAACGAGATCAAGGTTCACTTTGGTCAAGCCAGACGTTCAACCCCCTCTGCCAGAGCCGCCTACTTCTTTCGCGCTGAGAAATACGAGAGCTACACCAATAGGATCACTCGAGAGAACCTCAGCGAGTTCAACGAAGTAGTTCGGAGCCTTCCGTCAGGTATCACGTTCACTGAAGCATGGACAGAGCATCTTATTGGGCACTATTTCTGTGAAAGCAATGAGACCATGCTGGAGATACCAGACCTTTTCGCACGAGCAAGGTCAGGAAGGTCACTTCGCACCCTGCACAAGGCGAGGAGCCTTGGTCGATTTCTCGTCACGTGCAAAATCAAGGGAATCAAGGTCAAGGCATTATGCGACCCCGGCTCGACTATTAGCGTTCTACCTACCTACGCGGTGCGAGAACTCGAGATCAGGCACGCCCACATGACGGAAGTAGTGATTGGACTGGCGGATCAATCCTTCGCTGCCCCGAGAGGAGTCATTTATGATCTCCCGGTCATCATTGGCGACTGTAGAATCCCGGTAGACTTCTACATAGTCAAGACGCGCCAAGAAGAAGCTGCACCTCTCATCTTGGGATGGCCGTTCTTAGCCACTGTAGGAGCCATCATGGATTGGCCAAACAGGCGAGTCTCATTTGCCAATATCGACGGAAAGAAATTCTATCCCGCGGTACCTTACACCATGGAGAAACACCTTCTTGAGAAGGATGAAGATGCCATCAGGGAGAGACTCGAGGAGCCTTTAGCAGAAGAGGCCGCGCAGAAGGCAAAAAGACCTTGCCTAAGGTCGAACTCCACCTCCAACTAAGCTCCCAAACTACCAAAGTCTAGCTAAAAGACTCTAAACAAGAGCGGCTCAATGGGAGAAAACCCATTTTAGGTATTCTCTTTCTCATCTCTTTAACCATACTAATTTTTAGTTTTGGTTTCTTCTTAGTTTACAGCATTTTCATAAACCCCAAAAGCACAAAAAAATCAGAAAAACCAGAAAAGACCAAAAAAAAAATGAAGAAGGAAACCCGAAGAACACTCACCGGGCGAAGAACCGCCCGTCAGCCGGCCAGAAGGAGCCTGGCCGCACCACGAGCCACGATGGCGCGGACGAAGGACGCTCGGCCGCGGCCGCGACAACTCGTCGCGCGGCCGGCCTTCGTCTGAAGACGTTTCCGTCCCGACCTCACCAAACCGGACCTCCTTCAGCCTGTTTCAAGCCTTTCAAGTATCCTCCTTGATTCAATGGCCTGAACACGACCTAAGGACCGCAAAGATCACTTCCACAACCGCGGCACATTGCTGTTGCATCAAAGATGGCGAGACAAGACAAGACTCCATCCAAGTCAAGTCAAGTTGATGATCCATCTCTCTACTTACTTCGTCCAACACGTTCAACGGACCTGTATCCACGAAAACGAAGTAGAACACCACGGTTCCAGAGGATGAAAACCGTAGTGCAAGCTCCAGGAGGAAGAAGATGCAACTTCCTTCACCAAACCGTGAAGAGGAAAGTTCCCGAAGACTAGCTTCTCTCTTCCGCGACCAAAACATTTACCGAAGCCAAGTAAGGATTTCATATGGCATTGAAGTTCATACTAGCAACACCTGTCTTCCGGGATCCCGAACAGATCACTGGATAGGCCAGCATAGACCCAAACTTCAAGTCAAGTTTCTGAGGTGACGCAATCTTCAAGACGCAAGGACGGAAGATTTTCCATCTCTCATTCACGGTGTTATCAAAGGTCAAGGAACCAAGACAAGTACTCAACAACCGGAGTACCTGTTCTTCTCAACAAAGGCGAGGCAATCATCACCCCCAAACGCCTATCACCATCCTCATCCATCACCCACACACGCCCACCACCACCATCCGAAGCAAGGAAGCTCAACCGCGCAACACATTTCCTTTCGAGCTAAGTTTTCGATTTCTTTTGTTCAATCAAATCGATTCTAAGCAGGGACATAAGGATAATGATCAAGTCCTTAGCTCAATCATACCACACGCCCATCCACCCATACCAAACCCAACGCCACTTTCAAGTAAGTCTTCACAAGCTTGTACTTGAATTTACCTATCTTTTTCACCTCAACTCGATTTAAACAAACTGGGGACAGTTTGATTTAAGTCTGGGGGGGTTTCTTATATTACTAATTATGCTTTTATTTGATGAGTCTTATGCATACTTACATCATTTATCGAGTCGTTTTATAGAGTCAAAAATTTTTTTTCTTTTAGTCGGAAACTATGAACTTTGCTAGGTACAAGTCACTTTGAACAAGGAACCTTAATGACCATTCTCACGGATTTAGAAGCAAGGTTTACTAAGTTGAACACGGCGAGTGGATCATTCCAGCGGAGAAAGTTCTAATCTCTAGAGTACTCGAAGGATCTTGCGTTGACTCCGCACCTAATGAATCAAATCTTCTCGTCAAGGGGCTTGAGGTACTTCGAACTTTGCTCCTCTTTTAGACTCTAGCATGACTAAGTAGATGCAATGCAACCTCTCCTTGATCTTCCCTTGTTATAGAAAAGAAAAAAAAATATAGAAAGAAAGGTTTTAGTTTGGGAATGGCAACCAGAGTTCCTTAAAGGACAATGACGGTTCGCAGCAATCATGTAAACTTCAAAGAAGTGATCATTCTCAAACTAAGAAAAAAAAAAAAAAATGGAATAAGAAAGTCGATAGAAAAAATAAAATGATACCCTAGAAAAGTAGGGAGAAATCGACTAAGGGAAGAGAAAATAGGAGAGTTGTGTCTGAAATGTCTATGTCTAGATGTTTGGAAGAGAAAGTATAATGTCTCGTCGACCAATACTCCCTCGATAGAGACCGCACGCCTAAATGAATAAAGGAGTCAACAAGAGGGAGCTCGAAATACTCAAAGGGACCATGAAGCGTATCCGGGAAGGGTGAAAAGCTCAAGGTAACTAGACCCAAACGCCTTGAAGCTGAATTCCGAGTTATGTGGCTCAACAGGTCGATTGCTAGACTTGATGAGTTCCCAAGTATTGGTGAGTTTCCACGTTTTCAAACCTCTTTTCCTTACTTAGATTTCTGTTTTGTTTGAGGACAAACAAAGGTTTAAGTCTGGGGGAGTTGATAACATGCATATTTTACCCGTTTTTACTATCATAAGTGAGTGCTTTAATAAGCATTTCACTAAGGTTTTGATGCATAAACACTAGATTTCGAGTATTTGGTTGTTCAAGACTCTTTTCAGGTAATCTTAGCAAAAGACGCATATTTTGGAGCAAAATGGACAATTCCGGAAACAGTGCCCGAGGACAGAAGTTCAACACCAAATGAAGGCCTTCCCACCACGAGATCAAGCTCATATTTGGAGACAAGGTAGCCTTATCAGCTGTCTTTCACCTCGAAGTGGTTTGAGAGCAATCCCACGGTTGGATCTCAAGTTATGAAGGAAGCAAGAAGGTCCGTCAAGCACCCGGAAGGACGAGCTGGCCGCGCCACGGCCGAACCAGACGACCAGTGGCCGCGCCACGGCCAGTCGCTCGCGCGGCCAGGCCACTCACGGATTCCCGAGCCCATTTGAAGCCCAACTTAAACCCGCAGCCGTCTTATGCAAGCCAAGACCTAATCCACGACCTAGGGCACTTGAAGACCTATATATACTCGACCTTTAGGGTTTTTTAGGGCATCACCACTTAGCATCACGAAATTCTCTTGTTACAAACTTCTCTTGGCGGCCGCGAATCTTTGATTCGTGGTTTCCACTTTGTTCTTTGAGGGAGATTGATTTGTTCTTGAACCCTCTTTTATTTTAATCGATTTATACAAGTTATGCATTCATCAATCACGTTTTCTACTTCTTCTTTTATGTCTGAGTAGTTTACTTTCGTTGGGTGTTCTTTAAGGGGATCTATGGGGAATTTCATTAACTGTTGTTGAACCGATTGTTTAGGCCGAAGATTAGGATTTTCTGTCTCACCTTATTCGTTCTTATTGCATGAGTCTGGCGTCATGAACTATATTCTGATCGCAGGGTCTTGAGAACGACGAATGTCCTGAATCTCAGATCTAGACCAAAATAGGGTAGAGAGCATCCTTTAAAAGATGTCTGAATGTTTATTGTCCCGATCCTATTGCGTGTTCGTCTAGGACGCAGGATATGAAAGTATACCTGTGGAATGGAAGTTCGCAGATCGACCTAGTTTGATAAAGTTAGGTTGTTAAAACCAGAGAATCGGTTTGGGGAAAATCGCCTAGTCTCGCTTGCTTAACTTTTGTGTGTTTGATTTCTAGTTAGAACCCCATAGATTTCCCGAGAAGATTCCCAACGTGTTCGCCCCATCTGCTTTTACATCGAGATTTACGCACTTCAATATTTACTTTTCCTACACTGCTTGCTTGATTTCCTTTTTACAAGTTCTTAAGTTTGATTTCCTTTTCCCGTTGGTCATAGAAGAGATTGACAACCTCCTCTATATAAGACGTGATACTGCTTTCTTTATTTTCTGCAAAAACCGTGACACTTACCCCCAATACCCCAATTCTCTGCGTTTTTGGTTGCCCTGATTCTTCTGTTTTACAGTTGACCTCCTCCCTGTGGATCGATACCCTAAGTACTACAACGCACGCTGTGCACTTGCAGCTTAGGGTCCTACAAATTCAAAGCCTGACGAGTCCCCAAAGAAATCCTCCAAACTCGGATGACTATTTAGACCCCATCAGGTTAACAGGAAGCTAGACATCTTGGTAGGCAAAAAGCAAGTTAACTTTGCTAATGGGGTGGAGACATTCGCGCCTGAGGAAGAAGAGGTTAACTACATCAATGGAGCTTGTTTTCAAGGTCAAAGGTTTGGCAATCAGCAAGGCTATGGTTCTTCTTACCAAAAGCCTTTTCAGAACAACAACTTCGAGAGAACTTGTGGTTCTTCTTCTTACCAGAAGCCTCCTGCACAAGACAATAAGATGGAGTCTATGCTAGACCAACTATTGGAGGGTCAACAAAAGATGACAGTGGATTTCAATGAAAAGATAGATTCACTGTACCAAGACATGAATGGGAAGATCGATTGCTTGAACTCTCATATGAAGAAATTGGACACCCAAGTTGCTCAAACTGCTGAAGCTTTGAAAAGACAAGAGGGATTCCTTCCTGGAAAGACAGACGTGAATCTGAGGCATCATGTGAATGCCATCACGATCCAGAGTGAAAGAAGCTTTCGACCAGTGCTGAAAAGGAGTCTGAGCTTTGAAGAGGTCGGAGAGCTAGATAAAGAACACGATTCTGCAGTTGCAGAGTTAGTATCGATCGACACCACTGCTGAGTATCGATCGACACCACTAGAAAAGCCCGACGATTTGAGCTCTGACGAAGTAAAATCGAGCAGGTTCGACACTGAAATGTTGACACAAAACGCTTGTGTCGATCGACACGAGCTGGGTGTCGATCGACACCCTTTCCAATCTTTGCCAGATACGTCTAAAGCTTCACAAGTTGCAGAGGAAAGGGTATACAGGCCTAAAGTTCCATATCCTCCTATACCCAAACACCTAAGGCCGCCCATTAGTGCAAAAGAGCTGGTTGGCTTCAACAAGAAGGTGAGAAGGATCTCCAATGCGATCTCATTTGCTGAAGCTTGGGAGGATTATCCTTTGGGGGTTTTCCTTAAGAATTGCAGAGAGAGTCTTGAAGAAATTGAAGAACTCTTCAACAAAGCAAGGGGTACACCACCGCCAATGAAGCAGCTGCTTAAGGTTGAAGATCCTGGGATGTTTGTTGTTCGATGCTCCATTGGAGGAGTTGAGTTTGAACAATCTCTCTGCGATTCTGGTGCTAGCGTGAATCTCATGTCAAGGGATATTGCAGAAAGATTAGGCATTGCTGATATTCAACCTCCAAACATGACTCTCATGTTCGCCAACTTTGCCACCACAACCCCATATGGTACAATTCCAAATCAGTAAGAAATTGTCTAGTACCTACTGATTTTCAGGTGGTGGAAGTGGGCAAAAGTTATGTCATGTCATTCTGAAACAAGCGTTTTTACACTTGCAAGCAATTCCTCAATTGCTCATATCATTGCAATATATTGAGGTATCAATCCATCTTAGGAGATGATGCAATAAGAATACAAAGTTAAGTCTAAGCTAAGCTAAAATGATAAAAGCAAGTCACAAGCAAGTATTGAACGCTAAACACAAACTAAAAGAGGTACTACTAGAGCAAAACTATGAAACTAAGCCTTAATCACTACTAATCAAGATATTAAACAAGGATTACTACTAAGCAAGATTATCAATTGACTAAATCGAAACCTAGGGATGGAATCATTGATTTGGGAAACTAAATGGACAACCTTGCAATCATTTAAGCAACTAATCAAGCTAACTCTATACCTAGAACACTTAATTTAGATTAGACCATGATGTGTGGCTCAAATCCCTTTGTTAATCATCCTAATGAACTAATGATGTTTTAGCATTAAGATAATCAACAAGCATTAATAACAAGTCTAAATGGTATGATAAACACTCTAGACATCTAATGTCTTAGGCTAGAAATGTAAATCTCTTATTAAGTTGGTTCAAGCATTTCATCAAACACTTGGTGGGTGTATGAAATGCTTATGATCCAAAATAGCAAAGATTAGCTATTTGGCATTAGGAATCACTTAATAAGAAGAGAGAATGAAAGAATCTATCCTAGATTGCAAGATTAATCCATTAGAAAACCCTAAATCTAACCCATCCCCAAGTTTCTAAGGAACTACTCACTAACCATACTTAAACCCATCAAATCAAAGATTAGAGAAAGGTTAAACATGATTAGAGAAAGATAAAACAAGAAATCTAAGAAAGATAATGCATTAAACTCAAAAGATTCAAGCTTAAACAAAGTATTTGCCCAAAGTGGCTAAAAGTTTAAGCTAAGAACAAGAGAATAAAAGTTGGGATAAAAAATTAGGTCTAAAGAGTATTTATAGGAGGGACCCAAAGGGTAGACAAAGAAGATTCGTCTGGGAGAATTTCGACGAGGTTCGTCGAACATACTCGTCGAAACTTCACCCTGGAGGAAAGTTTCGACGAAGCTTCGTCGAACAGAGTCGTCGAACGGGTCTTCAAGCGTCGATCATCTTCACGCGTCTGGATAAGTTTCGACGAGGTTCACCGAAACTACTCGTCGAAACTTCACCCTGGAGGAAAGTTTCGGCCAGCTACGTCGAAACTTCTGGTCGAAACATCGTCCTGGAGAGAAGTTTCGGTCAGCTACGTCGAAACTTCTCGTCGAAACTTCTTCAGGATTCTTCTTCTCCATCTTTTTGGCAACTTCTTGCTCTTCCAAGTGATGTGCCATTCCTCTCCAACTCCATTGTTGCCTCCACAGCATCCATGTTACCTGATCAAGACTCCAAATGCACCAAAACATGCAAGGACTATGCAAAGACACTCTAGGACTCTAAATGATACAATGCAACACAATGATGCTATATTAGATCCCTAAATGGTGAGAAACTTATACTAAATGGATGCTAAAATGATGCAAAATATAGACATATCAACTCCCCCAAACTTGCCTTTTGCTTGTCCCCAAGCAAATGAAACACAAGCTAAGGAGAGAGGTTTGAAAGTGGGGACTCAAATCCAAAGGTGTTAAGCAAAAGAATCAATTCAATGGTCCTAGTTAGTAGTTCTAGGATGCTCTTTATGCAAATTTCTACTCCAAAAGGTCTAGCCATACCCATACTCATTCAAGTGAACCCAAGCCTCAACTTACACAAGCATTCATTTTCACCAACTCTTTAACATTCATTAAGTAGTAACCATGGATCATGAATCATACAATGCTAGAAAACTTGTTTGGTTTTTGGGTAAGGTTTTGAGATGATAATGATCTCAACTTCATGGGGTTCCAATGCAAGGGATCTCTCAATGAACAAGTGAACTTTGGCAAAATGCTAAGAGTAAAAAGCAACCTATGCATACAAGGACAAACTTCCATCTACCCTTTGTAACACAAATGCTTTCACTCTCATTCTCTTTTTAGCTCACTCACCAAGCCCAACCTAAGTTACCCATTGCAAGGCAATTCGCCAAACCCAATAGAAACTCAAACACCTTCTTCTTTTCCTTTTCTCTTTTAAGCACTTAGGGGAACATCTTCTACAACCACAAGTGTTGGCACACTTTTACTTCAAGCTCTTTCTCTTTTCATTCACAAATTGCTATCCTCTTTCTTATAACATCTTAGCCATATTTTTTTCTTTTTCTTGGCTCTTTTACTTTTCACTTCTAGAGGATTTTTTTCTTCTTTTCTTAACACTTAGAGCACTATACAAAGCCAACACTTGTTCCAAATATTTTCGTTTTCCCCTTTTCACCATCTCAACTTCGCCAAATTACTTGCTCCATATTCAAATATCAAGCCAAAATTCCCACCCAAGAATCCTATCCTATCATCTAGCTCATTGTTCTCGAGCTAGCTACATGGAAGCCTATCCTTGTCGCTCTAAACTCAACACTTTTTGCTAAGTTCACAAGATGAAAAAGGCCTAATGCACTCAATAAGGAAGAGGTTTCAAAGGAAGCTTAGTTTGGGAATTCGTTTTCAACCGCTCTAAAGATGAGAGTCGGCTATTTGGGTTAACAAGAGTGGTAAAAGGAAAGAAGATAACCCAAATATGTATATGGTATCCACAAGTTCTCTAGCAATGCATAACCATGATAATTACTTATTCAAATTAGGTTCAAGTTCAAGAGAGTTGGTTTCTATTCAAAGCTTGCTTCAATTAAAACTTGAATATCAAATGGTGAGGTCCAAGTAGGGTTCAACTTTAACTTTCAAAATTTGCACACAAAGCATCAAACAACTATTAACTAGGGCCTTGAACTAATTCATGAGTTTAACACCTTACAAGGAAAAATCATCATTGTCCCCTATGCATGAATGCAATCCTATATGAAAGTTAGACTCAATCCTACTTATATAACAAATGCAAATGCAACTACATGCTATTTTTTTGAAATTTTCGAAATTTTTCCAATTTTTTTGGTTTTTTCTATGCCATAGATGTATGCATGAGACTCAAGAATGCATGAGAAAGAAAAATAAGATCACAAAACACAAGATCAAATACACCATACTCCCCCAAACTTAAATTACACAGTCTCTTGTGTAATCCAAGCTTGGAGAAGATTTCAATATGCAAAAATAAAAGACTAGATGGTATTTACAATGGAGTTTGGAGTGTTACCTCTAGAATTGGATTGAGGAGGAGGATGATTCCCCCATCGAGTATGATTGATTGCTTGACTCCGGTGTTGGGGAACGCATTGGTTTCCTCTTCCTTTGGCGAGTCTCATAGGAGGAGGATCGTGGTGGTTCCTCATGGGAAGTGTTCCTCCCTTGCTCGTGGAAGGAGTGTCTCCTATCAAGCTCCATGGCACTCTCTCCTATGTCTTCTTCCTCATGTGCAGCCTCGCGAGCTCTTGAAGATGATGAAGCGCCCCCAAGTTTGTTCTTTAAGCCCTTGATTTCCTTTGCCATCCCCTTGATGGTTTTGACCATCTTCCTAATGGTCTTATCTTGGTACTTGTTCCACCTTTGGAGGAGGTTGATGCGATGATGTGCTTCTCTAAGGGGTTGGGAAGGAACTGCTAGCTCATAAGCATCAAAGAAGTAGCGCTCACTCCCAACTTTCGGACTCATAGGCTCCTCTTGGTTTTCCTCGGGGTCAGTCTCGGCGCTTGCTTGACTCGTGGAGCCCATTGCCTTCTTCCCGGTCTCAAGTGGAGGATCAACTGAAGGGTTGTAGAGATCATCACTGGAGGGGCAGAAACGGATGTTACTCCTCTCGCTGAAACTAGTCAAATGGGGGCATGGGAGTCGGATCCTTGCTTCCGTTCTTTCGCCATAAGCAAACTTGTAGACATATCTACCTCCCGATGTTCCACTAAGGAACCTTGTCTTGCGAAGGTATGAAATATCCAGCCATTCCATATCATGTGTAACCTCCCCAAGATCCGCTCCACAAGCCTCGAGAATGGGTGTCACTATACCTCCCACGCTGAGTTGTGGTGCAAAGTCCTTAGTTGTAGCAGCCCACTCTTTATAGCTCAACAGCTTCTTCAGAAGGAGAGTGATCAAGCCTATCCCGGAGCTATCCCCATGCAAAGTTATCACCTTATTCCCAATTCTTATGGTCTTAAGGATGTTCTTAAATCCCATGTCCAAAAGCTCAAGCTCATCTTCAGTCACATAACCGCACTCCTTTCTTGAAAAGAAGGTATGAGCTAGGGCTTTGTGCGCATACCTCACTGCGGGATGTGTGATGGAGCCACTCTTGCTTGCACCAGCCTTGAAGTTGCCAACCGCGATATACTTCCACAGACTTGTAAGCTCATCCCGTCGAAACTCCAAAAGTTTTCCTCTTCTCCATCCTTCTTCAAACCCAAACACTTCATTAAGCTCCTTGAAAGACATCCTATGGTGTTTGCGGCCTGCCTTGAAGGTTATATATCCATGCCCATCTAGCTCCTCTTCTTCAGTTGGGTCCTCACAAAGGGGGTAAAATTTCACCTTGAGAGTAGAGAGGAATTGGCAAAGTGGAGCCTTATGGGTTGGGTGAGCCATTTGGAAGAACTTCCTCAACCCCATTTGTGTGTAGAGCTCTAGCACATCATCAAACAAGCCAAGTTCCCTAAGAGTCTCCATGTGAGGGAACCTTGTCCCTTTGTGCTCCATGTCCATGAGAATCTTATAAACCTCACTTGCAGTGGCTTCTTTCCCGTCGGTTTCCTTCGCACGTGAGGATGCGCGTTTGCTTCCCTCACCATGAACCATTTCTCTCTTCCCTTTTCTCCTATCCTCTCTTTGTTGATCCGTTTCTCCATCATATGGCCCTCTAACTTTCACCATTTGTACCTATGAATAGGAAACACTTGAGAGAGAGTTAAGTACTTATTATTGCCGTCAACAAGATTAGAATTTAGAGACAATAACAAGAGAAAACCACATAACAAAAATTTCCATACTTAGAGAAAATTTTGGCATGAACTAAAAAAAATCAATTTGGTCAAAACTCAAATTCAAGATGGGCTATGCTTAATCGTGGGTAATGCATCTAATTACAAGCAAAAGCCCCAAATTTTAACCACATTTAGAGCACCAATTTGCAATTTTCGGAATTTTTCTATCACTAGAACCCTAAATGCCAAAAATTTCCAAATTTCTCAAAGTATGCACGTTTTTGCCCACCAAATCAACAAGATTATCATTCCCAAGTATAACCCAAGCTTCTAGCAACCAATTTCGATTCCAATTTACCAATTTCCTCAAGTTCTCCAAAAAGGGAAAATCATGGATATGGAGAGAAATAGAAAAAAAAATACCTTGTTCCTTGCACAAGAGGGTGGCCCGAAATTGGAATAGAAACAGTTAGACAATAGAATTCCAAGCAAGTGGGTTCTTGAATCACCAAATTTGAGTGAAAATTGAGAGAGTTATGCTAAAAATAGTGAAACAAAGGGAGAATGGAGGAAAAAACGAGTTTGGGGAAGAAGAAGAGACTAAACCAAGCAAAATTCTGTGAAAATTGGTTTAGAAAAGGCTTGGTTTACTCAAATTGAACCGGTCAAAGGGAGAAAGGAAGGAGTTGACTTACCTTTTGGGGCTGCATCGGTTTGGCAAACCGATGTGCCGCTAACCGATGAACTCTCGGGAAGCTTGGCCTCGGTTTGCTTGTCCGATGCAGCCAGACCGAGGCTTTCTCTGCCATGGTCACCTCGGTTTGGCAAACCGAGGTGCTGCAAACCGATGCAGCCTAAAACTTTTTCTTTTCATGCTTTCCATCAAAGTTCACTTCATATGGCTCAAACCTAACAATCACCAACACTCAAAAACATAATATTAGAAATGAAAAACAAGAATATATACAAGGATACCATGGGAATGCCTCCCAAGTGCGCTTGTTTAAAGTCACTAAGCTTGACTTCTCAAACCCTTAGGCGTGTGGAGGATCTTGAAGAGGGCATGAGTTTGCCTCTTCCTTAGACTCATTTACCAAGAATGGCTTGACCCTATGACCATTGACTGTGAAATCTTCACCATTCTTTCCAATCAAGGTGATGGCTCCATATGGCAACACTTCTTTAATCTCAAAAGGGCCTCCCCACCTTGACTTGAGCTTACCCGGGAACAACTTCAATCTTGAATTGTAGAGAAGAACCTTGTCACCAACACTTAGCTCCTTCTTCACAATCCTCTTGTCATGAAAAGCCTTGGTCCTCTCCTTGTAGATCCTTGAGCTTTCATAAGACTCAAGCCTAATCTCCTCAAGCTCTTGGAGTTGAACCAATCTCTTTTCTTGGGCAGTTTTTATGTTGTAGTTGAGAAGCTTCACAGCCCATAAAGCCTTGTGCTCAATCTCCACAGGTAGATGACAAGCTTTTCCATACACAAGGTTGAAAGGAGACCTTCCAATTGGTGTCTTGAAAGCTGTCCTATAGGCCCACAAAGCATCATCAAGCTTGATTGACCAATCTTTTCTTGTTAGACCCACAGTTTTCTCCAAAATAGCTTTAATCTCACGGTTTGAGACTTCCACTTGACCACTAGTTTGAGGGTGGTAAGGAGTGGCTACCTTATGCTTTACACCATGCTTGTTCAATAACCCTTCAAAGACCTTGTTGATGAAGTGGCTTCCCCCATCACTAATCACAACCTTTGGAACACCAAACCTTGGGAAGATTATGCTCTTGAACATCTTAAGCACGACCTTGGAGTCATTAGTAGGACTTGCTATGGCTTCAACCCACTTTGACACATAATCAACAGCCACTAGGATGTATTGGTTACCAAAAGAAGAAGGGAAAGGTCCCATGAAGTCTATTCCCCAAACATCAAATAATTCTACTTCCAAGATAGGGTTTTGGGGCATCTCATCTCTCTTACTTATGTTCCCCTTCCTTTGACAAGGCTCACATCTCTTGATGTACTCATGAGTGTCCTTGAACAATGTAGGCCACCAAAACCCACTTTGAAGCACCTTTGTAGCTGTCTTGAATGTGGCGAAATGCCCTCCATATTTAGACCCATGGCAATGAAAGATCACACTCTCTACCTCTTCTTGTGCCAAGCATCTCCTATATATCCCATCAGCACATCTCTTGTAGAGGTAAGGCTCATCCCAATAGAAGTGTGACACATCTCTCAAAAACTTCTTTTTGTGATAGGTATTGAGATGAGTGGGCTCTTCATTGCATACCAAGTAGTTAACAAAATCAGCATACCAAGGCTCACTCTTTGCTTCCATGCCTTGAATCTCATGAAGCATCTTGCCAATTCCATGTACACTAGCAACACTCTTGATCATCATCAATTGCTCTTCCGGGAGTGAATCATTTAGTGGCAAGGCATCCTCAATCCTCAACCTTGACAAATTATCAGCTACACCATTTTCCACCCCCTTCTTGTCAACTATCTCCATGTCAAACTCTTGGAGAAGCAAAATCCATCTAAGGAGCCTTGGCTTGGTCTCCTTCTTGGCATAGATGTGGCGCAATGCAGCATGATCGGTGTACACTATCACCTTTGATCCCACCAAGTAAGATCTAAACTTCTCAAAAGCAAATACCACAGCCAAGAGTTCCTTTTCAGTTGTAGCATACTTGGTTTGAGCTTCATCAAGTGTCCTACTTGCATAATAGATCACATGAAGCTTCTTGTCCTTCCTTTGCCCAAGCACAGCTCCCACAGCATAATCACTAGCATCAGCCATGATCTCAAATGGTAGACTCCAATCCGGTGCTTGCACGATAGGGGCACTCACAAGTGCTTTCTTGATTGTCTCAAAGGCTTGCAAGCATTCTTCATCAAACTGAAAATCCACCTCCTTGCAAAGGAGTCTTGTCAAAGGTCTAGCAATCTTTGAGAAGTCCTTTATGAACCTCCTATAAAACCCAGCATGCCCAAGGAAACTCCTTATGCCTTTCACATTTGATGGTGGCGCCAAGTTGATCATCACATCTATCTTGGCCTTGTCTACTTCTATACCATCTTCAGAAATCTTATGACCCAACACAATCCCTTGGTTTACCATGAAGTGACACTTTTCCCAATTGAGCACCAAGTGAGACTCCTCACATCTTTGTAGAACCCTGCAAAGATTAGAAAGACAAGCAGAAAAAGAGGCACCATACACAGAAAAGTCATCCATAAACACCTCTACCATTTCCTCAATAAGATCGGAGAAGATACTCATCATGCACCTTTGAAAGGTGGCTGGAGCATTACATAACCCAAATGGCATCCTTCGATATGCAAAGGTACCATAAGGGCATGTGAAAGTAGTCTTCTCTTGATCATTAGGATGAATGGGTATTTGGAAGAACCCACTATATCCATCAAGGAAACAATAGAAGGGATGGTTAGCCAATCTCTCAAGCATTTGATCAATAAAAGGAAGAGGGAAATGATCTTTCCTAGTAGAAGCATTGAGTTTTCGATAATCAATACACATCCTATGGCCGGTGATGGTTCTAGTTGGTATTAATTCATCCTTATCATTCTTAATCACAGTGATTCCACCCTTCTTAGGGACAACATGCACGGGAGACACCCAAGTGCTATCACTAATAGGGTAAATCACATTAGCTTCCAAAAGTTTTAAAATTTCCTTCTTCACCACCTCCTTAAGGTTTGGGTTTAATCTTCTTTGGTGTTCAATTGAGGAAGTGTTTTCATTTTCAAGGTGAATCCTATGAGTACAAAGCATAGGAGATATGCCTTTGATATCACTCAAAGAGTAACCAATAGCTCTCCTATACTTTCTCAACTCATTAAGGAGAGAGTTGAGCTCATCATCACTCAAGCAATCATTCACAATTACGGGGTAAGTAGAGTTAGGGCCTAAGAAAGCATACCTTAGTCCAATGGGAAGTGGTTTGAGGTCCACCTTTGGGGCCTTAAGTTCGCTCCAATCCTCATCAAGGTCCTTAGCCCATTCGCTATCCTCAAGCTCCTCTAGCTTTTCCTCTTGCCCTTGACTTGAAACCTCAACTTCCATGGACCTCTTGTCTTGGTCACATTCCACTTCACCCTCACATGAAGCTACCAATCGTGTAAAAACTTCCTCCCCATCTAGAGCCTTGCGCGAATCAAGCATTTGCATGTATGCTTGTGTTTCCTCATCCAAGTACCCATTCTCTCCATGTGGTTTGGTGAGAGCAACACCAAGATGGTCCTCTTGAGCTAGTTCCTCTAGCAACTCATCGGCTAGCTCATCCATAGTCTCAATGTAGAATACTTGACCATCAATGGTGGGCTTCCTCAAAGTCTTCTTTATGTCAAACTTCAACTCAATCCCTTTTCCAAGATGTAAGCCAATCTTTCCATGCTTAACATCTATAATAGCACCAGCTGTAGCTAGGAAGGGTCTTCCCAAAATCAAAGGATCCTTTGGCTCTTCATCCATCTTGAGCACCATGAAATCCGTGGGGATGATGAAGTTACTAACCTTGATAGGCAAATCTTCAAGAACTCCAATAGGTAACCTCACACTTCTATCCGCAAGTATCAAGGAGATTCCACACTCTTTGTACTTGGTGAAACCAAGCTTCTTTGCAATTGAATAGGGCATAAGGTTGATGCTAGCTCCAAGATCACACAAGCAATTTTCAAAACTAAGAGGACCTAGGGCGCATGGTATTGTGAAAGATCCGGGGTCTCCTAGCTTCTTTGGTATCACATTGCTTTGGATTATGGCACTACACTCTTGAGAAACTAGCATAACTCCTTGGATATCCCTTGCTCTTTGTGCCACGGTATCCTTCAAGAACTTAGCATATTGTGGAATCATCATAAAGGCATCCACCAAAGGCATCTTGAGCTCAATGTCTTTGATTTGCTTGTCAAACATAGCCTTGTATTTCTCCACCAATTGTTTCTTAAACCTCCCGGGAAAAGGAAGCTTAGGCTTGTAGGGTGGAGGAACAAATCTTGACTCCTTCTTGTGCAAATCCTCCTTTGGCTTCTCCTTTACCACTTCCTTACTCTTCTTTGCAATATATACATCATCAAAAGTTATAGCATCTTGAGCTTTTTCAAAGCTATCCTCCCCATCTTGAATTTCAATGTCCTCATTGATCAAAGGACTTGACCTTGGAGGCAACTCCTTTCCACTTCTCAAAGTAATGGCATTGATGTACTCCTTGGGATTTGCTTCACACTTTCCCGGTAGAGTACCTTGAGAGTTGGAGCTAGAAGCCTTGCCTTTCTCTAGCTGCTTGAACTTTTGTTGAAGACCCCCAATTTGAGTAGCAAGCTCATTGAGTGAGGAGTCCATCCTTGTGTTGATTTCAGCAATCTTCTTTCCCATATTAGCATCACTATTGGCTTGACCTTGTAGGATTTGTTGAAGCATAAGCTGAACATTGTCTTGTGGTGGACCTTGTGAAGCTTGATTAAAACCCGGTGGAGCATTGCCTTGGTTGAACCTTTGCCCACCAAAGTTGCCTTGGTTTCCTCCTTGGTAGTTAGACCTTGGTGCATAACCTTTTTGTTGATTGTTGTAGGGCACAAAAGGCTTTCCTTGAGTAGCTTGTGGAGGGTAAACTTGGTCTTGGGGGTTAGCCACATTAGTACTCCTATAAGAGAGGTTGTTGTTCCCCTTATAGTTGTTGTTATAGTTGTTGTTGTATCCTCCTTGGCCTCCCACGAAATTTACCACCTCTTGACCCTCTTGGTATTCAACTTGATCATCACAATCCTCCACATTATCTTCAACAAAATGTACATGCCTTTGGTTTGAGGACATGAGCTTGTCCATCTTGTCATGTAGAGACTTCATTTCCCTCTTGTGAGCATCAAAATCACCTCCCCTTGGAGCTCTATCATAGTCTTCATTGTAATTACCATCACTCAAGGCAAGATTCTCTACAAGCTCCAAACCATCTTCAACATCTTTGCCCAAGAAATTCCCATTGCTTGCGGTATCAAGAAGCATTCTTATCTTTGGTAGAACACCTCTATAGATTGTGCTTAGTAGAGACTCTTGTGTGAAGCCATGATGAGGACATTGCATTGTGTAGCCCTTGAATCTTTCCCATGCTTCATTGAAAGACTCATTGCTCTTTTGAGTGAAGCTAGAGATCTCATTCCTCAACTTGGCGGTCCTAGAGTTGGAGAAGAACTTAGATAGAAAGGCTTTCTTACACTCATCCCATGTAGTGATAGTACCTTGAGGCAAAGTTTTCTCCCATTGCCTTGCTCTATCCCCAAGAGAGAAGGGAAAGAGTCTTAGTTTGAAGGCATCTTCACTCACACCATTCATCTTGAATAAGCCACAAACTCTATCAAAGTTGTCCAAGTGATCTAGAGGATCCTCCATTGGCAACCCATGGAACTTGTCTTGTTGAACCATAGAGATGAAAGCTGGCTTCACTTCAAAAGTATTGTTTTGAACCGGTGGAGGATTGATACCATAGCGATTTTGATGTGTATTTGGAGCATCTCCAGCCCCAATAGTCCTCCCTAGTCTTGGCGCATGTAAGGGGTTTCCATTCCCCCTTGGTGCTTGCGCCAAGTTCATTGGAGGAGCTTGATCTCTTTGTTGTTCTTCCATTCTCAACCTCTCTAACCTTGCAGCTTCCCTTCTTGCAATCCTTGCAACCCTTTCCAATTGATCAATGTCTTGAAAACCTTGGAAGTTGTTGTCTCCTTGTGATCTCAAATGCATTCAAGGAAAAACTGAAATCTAGAAAAGTAGATGGTCAATAAGCAAAAAGATCACTTAGTCTCAAACAAAACTCAAATCTTAATGATCAATCAATCCCAATATGGCAACGGCGCCAAATTGAAACAAGCGTTTTTACTCTTGCAAGCAATTCCTCAATTGCTCATATCATTGCAATATATTGAGGTATCAATCCATCTTGGGAGATGATGCAATAAGAATACAAAGTTAAGTCTAAGCTAAGCTAAAATGATAAAAGCAAGTCACAAACAAGTATTGAAAGCTAAACACAAACTAAAAGAGATACTACTAGAGCAATATTATGAAACTAAGCCTTAATCACTACTAATCAAGATACTAAGCAAGGATTACTACTAAGCAAGATTATCAATTGACTAAATCGAAACCTAGGGATGGAATCATTGATTTGGGAAACTAAATGGACAACCTTGCAATCATTTAAGCAACTAATCAAGCTAACTCTATACCTAGAACACTTAATTTAGATTAGACCATGATGTGTGGCTCAAATCCCTTTGTTAATCATCCTAATGAACTAATGATGTTTTAGCATTAAGATAATCAACAAGCATTAATAACAAGTCTAAATGGTATGATAAACACTCTAGACATCTAATGTCTTAGGCTAGAAATGTAAATCTCTTATTAAGTTGGTTCAAGCATTTCATCAAACACTTGGTGGGTGTATGAAATGCTTATGATCCAAAATAGCAAAGATTAGCTATTTGGCATTAGGAATCACTTAATAAGAAGAGAGAATGAAAGAATCTATCCTAGATTGCAAGATTAATCCATTAGAAAACCCTAAATCTAACCCATCCCCAAGTTTCTAAGGAACTACTCACTAACCATACTTAAACCCATCAAATCAAAGATTAGAGAAAGGTTAAACATGATTAGAGAAAGATAAAACAAGAAATCTAAGAAAGATAATGCATTAAACTCAAAAGATTCAAGCTTAAACAAAGTATTTGCCCAAAGTGGCTAAAAGTTTAAGCTAAGAACAAGAGAATAAAAGTTGGGATAAAAAATTAGGTCTAAAGAGTATTTATAGGAGGGACCCAAAGGGTAGACAAAGAAGATTCGTCTGGGAGAATTTCGACGAGGTTCGTCGAACATACTCGTCGAAACTTCACCCTGGAGGAAAGTTTCGACGAAGCTTCGTCGAACAGAGTCGTCGAACGGGTCTTCAAGCGTCGATCATCTTCACGCGTCTGGATAAGTTTCGACGAGGTTCACCGAAACTACTCGTCGAAACTTCACCCTGGAGGAAAGTTTCGGCCAGCTACGTCGAAACTTCTGGTCGAAACATCGTCCTGGAGAGAAGTTTCGGTCAGCTACGTCGAAACTTCTCGTCGAAACTTCTTCAGGATTCTTCTTCTCCATCTTTTTGGCAACTTCTTGCTCTTCCAAGTGATGTGCCATTCCTCTCCAACTCCATTGTTGCCTCCACAGCATCCATGTTACCTGATCAAGACTCCAAATGCACCAAAACATGCAAGGACTATGCAAAGACACTCTAGGACTCTAAATGATACAATGCAACACAATGATGCTATATTAGATCCCTAAATGGTGAGAAACTTATACTAAATGGATGCTAAAATGATGCAAAATATAGACATATCAACTCCCCCAAACTTGCCTTTTGCTTGTCCCCAAGCAAATGAAACACAAGCTAAGGAGAGAGGTTTGAAAGTGGGGACTCAAATCCAAAGGTGTTAAGCAAAAGAATCAATTCAATGGTCCTAGTTAGTAGTTCTAGGATGCTCTTTATGCAAATTTCTACTCCAAAAGGTCTAGCCATACCCATACTCATTCAAGTGAACCCAAGCCTCAACTTACACAAGCATTCATTTTCACCAACTCTTTAACATTCATTAAGTAGTAACCATGGATCATGAATCATACAATGCTAGAAAACTTGTTTGGTTTTTGGGTAAGGTTTTGAGATGATAATGATCTCAACTTCATGGGGTTCCAATGCAAGGGATCTCTCAATGAACAAGTGAACTTTGGCAAAATGCTAAGAGTAAAAAGCAACCTATGCATACAAGGACAAACTTCCATCTACCCTTTGTAACACAAATGCTTTCACTCTCATTCTCTTTTTAGCTCACTCACCAAGCCCAACCTAAGTTACCCATTGCAAGGCAATTCGCCAAACCCAATAGAAACTCAAACACCTTCTTCTTTTCCTTTTCTCTTTTAAGCACTTAGGGGAACATCTTCTACAACCACAAGTGTTGGCACACTTTTACTTCAAGCTCTTTCTCTTTTCATTCACAAATTGCTATCCTCTTTCTTATAACATCTTAGCCATATTTTTTTCTTTTTCTTGGCTCTTTTACTTTTCACTTCTAGAGGATTTTTTTCTTCTTTTCTTAACACTTAGAGCACTATACAAAGCCAACACTTGTTCCAAATATTTTCGTTTTCCCCTTTTCACCATCTCAACTTCGCCAAATTACTTGCTCCATATTCAAATATCAAGCCAAAATTCCCACCCAAGAATCCTATCCTATCATCTAGCTCATTGTTCTCGAGCTAGCTACATGGAAGCCTATCCTTGTCGCTCTAAACTCAACACTTTTTGCTAAGTTCACAAGATGAAAAAGGCCTAATGCACTCAATAAGGAAGAGGTTTCAAAGGAAGCTTAGTTTGGGAATTCGTTTTCAACCGCTCTAAAGATGAGAGTCGGCTATTTGGGTTAACAAGAGTGGTAAAAGGAAAGAAGATAACCCAAATATGTATATGGTATCCACAAGTTCTCTAGCAATGCATAACCATGATAATTACTTATTCAAATTAGGTTCAAGTTCAAGAGAGTTGGTTTCTATTCAAAGCTTGCTTCAATTAAAACTTGAATATCAAATGGTGAGGTCCAAGTAGGGTTCAACTTTAACTTTCAAAATTTGCACACAAAGCATCAAACAACTATTAACTAGGGCCTTGAACTAATTCATGAGTTTAACACCTTACAAGGAAAAATCATCATTGTCCCCTATGCATGAATGCAATCCTATATGAAAGTTAGACTCAATCCTACTTATATAACAAATGCAAATGCAACTACATGCTATTTTTTTGAAATTTTCGAAATTTTTCCAATTTTTTTGGTTTTTTCTATGCCATAGATGTATGCATGAGACTCAAGAATGCATGAGAAAGAAAAATAAGATCACAAAACACAAGATCAAATACACCATACTCCCCCAAACTTAAATTACACAGTCTCTTGTGTAATCCAAGCTTGGAGAAGATTTCAATATGCAAAAATAAAAGACTAGATGGTATTTACAATGGAGTTTGGAGTGTTACCTCTAGAATTGGATTGAGGAGGAGGATGATTCCCCCATCGAGTATGATTGATTGCTTGACTCCGGTGTTGGGGAACGCATTGGTTTCCTCTTCCTTTGGCGAGTCTCATAGGAGGAGGATCGTGGTGGTTCCTCATGGGAAGTGTTCCTCCCTTGCTCGTGGAAGGAGTGTCTCCTATCAAGCTCCATGGCACTCTCTCCTATGTCTTCTTCCTCATGTGCAGCCTCGCGAGCTCTTGAAGATGATGAAGCGCCCCCAAGTTTGTTCTTTAAGCCCTTGATTTCCTTTGCCATCCCCTTGATGGTTTTGACCATCTTCCTAATGGTCTTATCTTGGTACTTGTTCCACCTTTGGAGGAGGTTGATGCGATGATGTGCTTCTCTAAGGGGTTGGGAAGGAACTGCTAGCTCATAAGCATCAAAGAAGTAGCGCTCACTCCCAACTTTCGGACTCATAGGCTCCTCTTGGTTTTCCTCGGGGTCAGTCTCGGCGCTTGCTTGACTCGTGGAGCCCATTGCCTTCTTCCCGGTCTCAAGTGGAGGATCAACTGAAGGGTTGTAGAGATCATCACTGGAGGGGCAGAAACGGATGTTACTCCTCTCGCTGAAACTAGTCAAATGGGGGCATGGGAGTCGGATCCTTGCTTCCGTTCTTTCGCCATAAGCAAACTTGTAGACATATCTACCTCCCGATGTTCCACTAAGGAACCTTGTCTTGCGAAGGTATGAAATATCCAGCCATTCCATATCATGTGTAACCTCCCCAAGATCCGCTCCACAAGCCTCGAGAATGGGTGTCACTATACCTCCCACGCTGAGTTGTGGTGCAAAGTCCTTAGTTGTAGCAGCCCACTCTTTATAGCTCAACAGCTTCTTCAGAAGGAGAGTGATCAAGCCTATCCCGGAGCTATCCCCATGCAAAGTTATCACCTTATTCCCAATTCTTATGGTCTTAAGGATGTTCTTAAATCCCATGTCCAAAAGCTCAAGCTCATCTTCAGTCACATAACCGCACTCCTTTCTTGAAAAGAAGGTATGAGCTAGGGCTTTGTGCGCATACCTCACTGCGGGATGTGTGATGGAGCCACTCTTGCTTGCACCAGCCTTGAAGTTGCCAACCGCGATATACTTCCACAGACTTGTAAGCTCATCCCGTCGAAACTCCAAAAGTTTTCCTCTTCTCCATCCTTCTTCAAACCCAAACACTTCATTAAGCTCCTTGAAAGACATCCTATGGTGTTTGCGGCCTGCCTTGAAGGTTATATATCCATGCCCATCTAGCTCCTCTTCTTCAGTTGGGTCCTCACAAAGGGGGTAAAATTTCACCTTGAGAGTAGAGAGGAATTGGCAAAGTGGAGCCTTATGGGTTGGGTGAGCCATTTGGAAGAACTTCCTCAACCCCATTTGTGTGTAGAGCTCTAGCACATCATCAAACAAGCCAAGTTCCCTAAGAGTCTCCATGTGAGGGAACCTTGTCCCTTTGTGCTCCATGTCCATGAGAATCTTATAAACCTCACTTGCAGTGGCTTCTTTCCCGTCGGTTTCCTTCGCACGTGAGGATGCGCGTTTGCTTCCCTCACCATGAACCATTTCTCTCTTCCCTTTTCTCCTATCCTCTCTTTGTTGATCCGTTTCTCCATCATATGGCCCTCTAACTTTCACCATTTGTACCTATGAATAGGAAACACTTGAGAGAGAGTTAAGTACTTATTATTGCCGTCAACAAGATTAGAATTTAGAGACAATAACAAGAGAAAACCACATAACAAAAATTTCCATACTTAGAGAAAATTTTGGCATGAACTAAAAAAAATCAATTTGGTCAAAACTCAAATTCAAGATGGGCTATGCTTAATCGTGGGTAATGCATCTAATTACAAGCAAAAGCCCCAAATTTTAACCACATTTAGAGCACCAATTTGCAATTTTCGGAATTTTTCTATCACTAGAACCCTAAATGCCAAAAATTTCCAAATTTCTCAAAGTATGCACGTTTTTGCCCACCAAATCAACAAGATTATCATTCCCAAGTATAACCCAAGCTTCTAGCAACCAATTTCGATTCCAATTTACCAATTTCCTCAAGTTCTCCAAAAAGGGAAAATCATGGATATGGAGAGAAATAGAAAAAAAAATACCTTGTTCCTTGCACAAGAGGGTGGCCCGAAATTGGAATAGAAACAGTTAGACAATAGAATTCCAAGCAAGTGGGTTCTTGAATCACCAAATTTGAGTGAAAATTGAGAGAGTTATGCTAAAAATAGTGAAACAAAGGGAGAATGGAGGAAAAAACGAGTTTGGGGAAGAAGAAGAGACTAAACCAAGCAAAATTCTGTGAAAATTGGTTTAGAAAAGGCTTGGTTTACTCAAATTGAACCGGTCAAAGGGAGAAAGGAAGGAGTTGACTTACCTTTTGGGGCTGCATCGGTTTGGCAAACCGATGTGCCGCTAACCGATGAACTCTCGGGAAGCTTGGCCTCGGTTTGCTTGTCCGATGCAGCCAGACCGAGGCTTTCTCTGCCATGGTCACCTCGGTTTGGCAAACCGAGGTGCTGCAAACCGATGCAGCCTAAAACTTTTTCTTTTCATGCTTTCCATCAAAGTTCACTTCATATGGCTCAAACCTAACAATCACCAACACTCAAAAACATAATATTAGAAATGAAAAACAAGAATATATACAAGGATACCATGGGAATGCCTCCCAAGTGCGCTTGTTTAAAGTCACTAAGCTTGACTTCTCAAACCCTTAGGCGTGTGGAGGATCTTGAAGAGGGCATGAGTTTGCCTCTTCCTTAGACTCATTTACCAAGAATGGCTTGACCCTATGACCATTGACTGTGAAATCTTCACCATTCTTTCCAATCAAGGTGATGGCTCCATATGGCAACACTTCTTTAATCTCAAAAGGGCCTCCCCACCTTGACTTGAGCTTACCCGGGAACAACTTCAATCTTGAATTGTAGAGAAGAACCTTGTCACCAACACTTAGCTCCTTCTTCACAATCCTCTTGTCATGAAAAGCCTTGGTCCTCTCCTTGTAGATCCTTGAGCTTTCATAAGACTCAAGCCTAATCTCCTCAAGCTCTTGGAGTTGAACCAATCTCTTTTCTTGGGCAGTTTTTATGTTGTAGTTGAGAAGCTTCACAGCCCATAAAGCCTTGTGCTCAATCTCCACAGGTAGATGACAAGCTTTTCCATACACAAGGTTGAAAGGAGACCTTCCAATTGGTGTCTTGAAAGCTGTCCTATAGGCCCACAAAGCATCATCAAGCTTGATTGACCAATCTTTTCTTGTTAGACCCACAGTTTTCTCCAAAATAGCTTTAATCTCACGGTTTGAGACTTCCACTTGACCACTAGTTTGAGGGTGGTAAGGAGTGGCTACCTTATGCTTTACACCATGCTTGTTCAATAACCCTTCAAAGACCTTGTTGATGAAGTGGCTTCCCCCATCACTAATCACAACCTTTGGAACACCAAACCTTGGGAAGATTATGCTCTTGAACATCTTAAGCACGACCTTGGAGTCATTAGTAGGACTTGCTATGGCTTCAACCCACTTTGACACATAATCAACAGCCACTAGGATGTATTGGTTACCAAAAGAAGAAGGGAAAGGTCCCATGAAGTCTATTCCCCAAACATCAAATAATTCTACTTCCAAGATAGGGTTTTGGGGCATCTCATCTCTCTTACTTATGTTCCCCTTCCTTTGACAAGGCTCACATCTCTTGATGTACTCATGAGTGTCCTTGAACAATGTAGGCCACCAAAACCCACTTTGAAGCACCTTTGTAGCTGTCTTGAATGTGGCGAAATGCCCTCCATATTTAGACCCATGGCAATGAAAGATCACACTCTCTACCTCTTCTTGTGCCAAGCATCTCCTATATATCCCATCAGCACATCTCTTGTAGAGGTAAGGCTCATCCCAATAGAAGTGTGACACATCTCTCAAAAACTTCTTTTTGTGATAGGTATTGAGATGAGTGGGCTCTTCATTGCATACCAAGTAGTTAACAAAATCAGCATACCAAGGCTCACTCTTTGCTTCCATGCCTTGAATCTCATGAAGCATCTTGCCAATTCCATGTACACTAGCAACACTCTTGATCATCATCAATTGCTCTTCCGGGAGTGAATCATTTAGTGGCAAGGCATCCTCAATCCTCAACCTTGACAAATTATCAGCTACACCATTTTCCACCCCCTTCTTGTCAACTATCTCCATGTCAAACTCTTGGAGAAGCAAAATCCATCTAAGGAGCCTTGGCTTGGTCTCCTTCTTGGCATAGATGTGGCGCAATGCAGCATGATCGGTGTACACTATCACCTTTGATCCCACCAAGTAAGATCTAAACTTCTCAAAAGCAAATACCACAGCCAAGAGTTCCTTTTCAGTTGTAGCATACTTGGTTTGAGCTTCATCAAGTGTCCTACTTGCATAATAGATCACATGAAGCTTCTTGTCCTTCCTTTGCCCAAGCACAGCTCCCACAGCATAATCACTAGCATCAGCCATGATCTCAAATGGTAGACTCCAATCCGGTGCTTGCACGATAGGGGCACTCACAAGTGCTTTCTTGATTGTCTCAAAGGCTTGCAAGCATTCTTCATCAAACTGAAAATCCACCTCCTTGCAAAGGAGTCTTGTCAAAGGTCTAGCAATCTTTGAGAAGTCCTTTATGAACCTCCTATAAAACCCAGCATGCCCAAGGAAACTCCTTATGCCTTTCACATTTGATGGTGGCGCCAAGTTGATCATCACATCTATCTTGGCCTTGTCTACTTCTATACCATCTTCAGAAATCTTATGACCCAACACAATCCCTTGGTTTACCATGAAGTGACACTTTTCCCAATTGAGCACCAAGTGAGACTCCTCACATCTTTGTAGAACCCTGCAAAGATTAGAAAGACAAGCAGAAAAAGAGGCACCATACACAGAAAAGTCATCCATAAACACCTCTACCATTTCCTCAATAAGATCGGAGAAGATACTCATCATGCACCTTTGAAAGGTGGCTGGAGCATTACATAACCCAAATGGCATCCTTCGATATGCAAAGGTACCATAAGGGCATGTGAAAGTAGTCTTCTCTTGATCATTAGGATGAATGGGTATTTGGAAGAACCCACTATATCCATCAAGGAAACAATAGAAGGGATGGTTAGCCAATCTCTCAAGCATTTGATCAATAAAAGGAAGAGGGAAATGATCTTTCCTAGTAGAAGCATTGAGTTTTCGATAATCAATACACATCCTATGGCCGGTGATGGTTCTAGTTGGTATTAATTCATCCTTATCATTCTTAATCACAGTGATTCCACCCTTCTTAGGGACAACATGCACGGGAGACACCCAAGTGCTATCACTAATAGGGTAAATCACATTAGCTTCCAAAAGTTTTAAAATTTCCTTCTTCACCACCTCCTTAAGGTTTGGGTTTAATCTTCTTTGGTGTTCAATTGAGGAAGTGTTTTCATTTTCAAGGTGAATCCTATGAGTACAAAGCATAGGAGATATGCCTTTGATATCACTCAAAGAGTAACCAATAGCTCTCCTATACTTTCTCAACTCATTAAGGAGAGAGTTGAGCTCATCATCACTCAAGCAATCATTCACAATTACGGGGTAAGTAGAGTTAGGGCCTAAGAAAGCATACCTTAGTCCAATGGGAAGTGGTTTGAGGTCCACCTTTGGGGCCTTAAGTTCGCTCCAATCCTCATCAAGGTCCTTAGCCCATTCGCTATCCTCAAGCTCCTCTAGCTTTTCCTCTTGCCCTTGACTTGAAACCTCAACTTCCATGGACCTCTTGTCTTGGTCACATTCCACTTCACCCTCACATGAAGCTACCAATCGTGTAAAAACTTCCTCCCCATCTAGAGCCTTGCGCGAATCAAGCATTTGCATGTATGCTTGTGTTTCCTCATCCAAGTACCCATTCTCTCCATGTGGTTTGGTGAGAGCAACACCAAGATGGTCCTCTTGAGCTAGTTCCTCTAGCAACTCATCGGCTAGCTCATCCATAGTCTCAATGTAGAATACTTGACCATCAATGGTGGGCTTCCTCAAAGTCTTCTTTATGTCAAACTTCAACTCAATCCCTTTTCCAAGATGTAAGCCAATCTTTCCATGCTTAACATCTATAATAGCACCAGCTGTAGCTAGGAAGGGTCTTCCCAAAATCAAAGGATCCTTTGGCTCTTCATCCATCTTGAGCACCATGAAATCCGTGGGGATGATGAAGTTACTAACCTTGATAGGCAAATCTTCAAGAACTCCAATAGGTAACCTCACACTTCTATCCGCAAGTATCAAGGAGATTCCACACTCTTTGTACTTGGTGAAACCAAGCTTCTTTGCAATTGAATAGGGCATAAGGTTGATGCTAGCTCCAAGATCACACAAGCAATTTTCAAAACTAAGAGGACCTAGGGCGCATGGTATTGTGAAAGATCCGGGGTCTCCTAGCTTCTTTGGTATCACATTGCTTTGGATTATGGCACTACACTCTTGAGAAACTAGCATAACTCCTTGGATATCCCTTGCTCTTTGTGCCACGGTATCCTTCAAGAACTTAGCATATTGTGGAATCATCATAAAGGCATCCACCAAAGGCATCTTGAGCTCAATGTCTTTGATTTGCTTGTCAAACATAGCCTTGTATTTCTCCACCAATTGTTTCTTAAACCTCCCGGGAAAAGGAAGCTTAGGCTTGTAGGGTGGAGGAACAAATCTTGACTCCTTCTTGTGCAAATCCTCCTTTGGCTTCTCCTTTACCACTTCCTTACTCTTCTTTGCAATATATACATCATCAAAAGTTATAGCATCTTGAGCTTTTTCAAAGCTATCCTCCCCATCTTGAATTTCAATGTCCTCATTGATCAAAGGACTTGACCTTGGAGGCAACTCCTTTCCACTTCTCAAAGTAATGGCATTGATGTACTCCTTGGGATTTGCTTCACACTTTCCCGGTAGAGTACCTTGAGAGTTGGAGCTAGAAGCCTTGCCTTTCTCTAGCTGCTTGAACTTTTGTTGAAGACCCCCAATTTGAGTAGCAAGCTCATTGAGTGAGGAGTCCATCCTTGTGTTGATTTCAGCAATCTTCTTTCCCATATTAGCATCACTATTGGCTTGACCTTGTAGGATTTGTTGAAGCATAAGCTGAACATTGTCTTGTGGTGGACCTTGTGAAGCTTGATTAAAACCCGGTGGAGCATTGCCTTGGTTGAACCTTTGCCCACCAAAGTTGCCTTGGTTTCCTCCTTGGTAGTTAGACCTTGGTGCATAACCTTTTTGTTGATTGTTGTAGGGCACAAAAGGCTTTCCTTGAGTAGCTTGTGGAGGGTAAACTTGGTCTTGGGGGTTAGCCACATTAGTACTCCTATAAGAGAGGTTGTTGTTCCCCTTATAGTTGTTGTTATAGTTGTTGTTGTATCCTCCTTGGCCTCCCACGAAATTTACCACCTCTTGACCCTCTTGGTATTCAACTTGATCATCACAATCCTCCACATTATCTTCAACAAAATGTACATGCCTTTGGTTTGAGGACATGAGCTTGTCCATCTTGTCATGTAGAGACTTCATTTCCCTCTTGTGAGCATCAAAATCACCTCCCCTTGGAGCTCTATCATAGTCTTCATTGTAATTACCATCACTCAAGGCAAGATTCTCTACAAGCTCCAAACCATCTTCAACATCTTTGCCCAAGAAATTCCCATTGCTTGCGGTATCAAGAAGCATTCTTATCTTTGGTAGAACACCTCTATAGATTGTGCTTAGTAGAGACTCTTGTGTGAAGCCATGATGAGGACATTGCATTGTGTAGCCCTTGAATCTTTCCCATGCTTCATTGAAAGACTCATTGCTCTTTTGAGTGAAGCTAGAGATCTCATTCCTCAACTTGGCGGTCCTAGAGTTGGAGAAGAACTTAGATAGAAAGGCTTTCTTACACTCATCCCATGTAGTGATAGTACCTTGAGGCAAAGTTTTCTCCCATTGCCTTGCTCTATCCCCAAGAGAGAAGGGAAAGAGTCTTAGTTTGAAGGCATCTTCACTCACACCATTCATCTTGAATAAGCCACAAACTCTATCAAAGTTGTCCAAGTGATCTAGAGGATCCTCCATTGGCAACCCATGGAACTTGTCTTGTTGAACCATAGAGATGAAAGCTGGCTTCACTTCAAAAGTATTGTTTTGAACCGGTGGAGGATTGATACCATAGCGATTTTGATGTGTATTTGGAGCATCTCCAGCCCCAATAGTCCTCCCTAGTCTTGGCGCATGTAAGGGGTTTCCATTCCCCCTTGGTGCTTGCGCCAAGTTCATTGGAGGAGCTTGATCTCTTTGTTGTTCTTCCATTCTCAACCTCTCTAACCTTGCAGCTTCCCTTCTTGCAATCCTTGCAACCCTTTCCAATTGATCAATGTCTTGAAAACCTTGGAAGTTGTTGTCTCCTTGTGATCTCAAATGCATTCAAGGAAAAACTGAAATCTAGAAAAGTAGATGGTCAATAAGCAAAAAGATCACTTAGTCTCAAACAAAACTCAAATCTTAATGATCAATCAATCCCAATATGGCAACGGCGCCAAATTGAAACAAGCGTTTTTACTCTTGCAAGCAATTCCTCAATTGCTCATATCATTGCAATATATTGAGGTATCAATCCATCTTGGGAGATGATGCAATAAGAATACAAAGTTAAGTCTAAGCTAAGCTAAAATGATAAAAGCAAGTCACAAACAAGTATTGAAAGCTAAACACAAACTAAAAGAGATACTACTAGAGCAATATTATGAAACTAAGCCTTAATCACTACTAATCAAGATACTAAGCAAGGATTACTACTAAGCAAGATTATCAATTGACTAAATCGAAACCTAGGGATGGAATCATTGATTTGGGAAACTAAATGGACAACCTTGCAATCATTTAAGCAACTAATCAAGCTAACTCTATACCTAGAACACTTAATTTAGATTAGACCATGATGTGTGGCTCAAATCCCTTTGTTAATCATCCTAATGAACTAATGATGTTTTAGCATTAAGATAATCAACAAGCATTAATAACAAGTCTAAATGGTATGATAAACACTCTA
Source organism: Alliaria petiolata (assembly GCA_020283515.1). Taxonomy (NCBI): domain Eukaryota; kingdom Viridiplantae; phylum Streptophyta; class Magnoliopsida; order Brassicales; family Brassicaceae; genus Alliaria; species Alliaria petiolata. The sequence goes on along the minus strand of JAHZTW010000001.1, from coordinate 484,066,315 downwards.
GACATCTAATGTCTTAGGCTAGAAATGTAAATCTCTTATTAAGTTGGTTCAAGCATTTCATCAAACACTTGGTGGGTGTATGAAATGCTTATGATCCAAAATAGCAAAGATTAGCTATTTGGCATTAGGAATCACTTAATAAGAAGAGAGAATGAAAGAATCTATCCTAGATTGCAAGATTAATCCATTAGAAAACCCTAAATCTAACCCATCCCCAAGTTTCTAAGGAACTACTCACTAACCATACTTAAACCCATCAAATCAAAGATTAGAGAAAGGTTAAACATGATTAGAGAAAGATAAAACAAGAAATCTAAGAAAGATAATGCATTAAACTCAAAAGATTCAAGCTTAAACAAAGTATTTGCCCAAAGTGGCTAAAAGTTTAAGCTAAGAACAAGAGAATAAAAGTTGGGATAAAAAATTAGGTCTAAAGAGTATTTATAGGAGGGACCCAAAGGGTAGACAAAGAAGATTCGTCTGGGAGAATTTCGACGAGGTTCGTCGAACATACTCGTCGAAACTTCACCCTGGAGGAAAGTTTCGACGAAGCTTCGTCGAACAGAGTCGTCGAACGGGTCTTCAAGCGTCGATCATCTTCACGCGTCTGGATAAGTTTCGACGAGGTTCACCGAAACTACTCGTCGAAACTTCACCCTGGAGGAAAGTTTCGGCCAGCTACGTCGAAACTTCTGGTCGAAACATCGTCCTGGAGAGAAGTTTCGGTCAGCTACGTCGAAACTTCTCGTCGAAACTTCTTCAGGATTCTTCTTCTCCATCTTTTTGGCAACTTCTTGCTCTTCCAAGTGATGTGCCATTCCTCTCCAACTCCATTGTTGCCTCCACAGCATCCATGTTACCTGATCAAGACTCCAAATGCACCAAAACATGCAAGGACTATGCAAAGACACTCTAGGACTCTAAATGATACAATGCAACACAATGATGCTATATTAGATCCCTAAATGGTGAGAAACTTATACTAAATGGATGCTAAAATGATGCAAAATATAGACATATCAACTCCCCCAAACTTGCCTTTTGCTTGTCCCCAAGCAAATGAAACACAAGCTAAGGAGAGAGGTTTGAAAGTGGGGACTCAAATCCAAAGGTGTTAAGCAAAAGAATCAATTCAATGGTCCTAGTTAGTAGTTCTAGGATGCTCTTTATGCAAATTTCTACTCCAAAAGGTCTAGCCATACCCATACTCATTCAAGTGAACCCAAGCCTCAACTTACACAAGCATTCATTTTCACCAACTCTTTAACATTCATTAAGTAGTAACCATGGATCATGAATCATACAATGCTAGAAAACTTGTTTGGTTTTTGGGTAAGGTTTTGAGATGATAATGATCTCAACTTCATGGGGTTCCAATGCAAGGGATCTCTCAATGAACAAGTGAACTTTGGCAAAATGCTAAGAGTAAAAAGCAACCTATGCATACAAGGACAAACTTCCATCTACCCTTTGTAACACAAATGCTTTCACTCTCATTCTCTTTTTAGCTCACTCACCAAGCCCAACCTAAGTTACCCATTGCAAGGCAATTCGCCAAACCCAATAGAAACTCAAACACCTTCTTCTTTTCCTTTTCTCTTTTAAGCACTTAGGGGAACATCTTCTACAACCACAAGTGTTGGCACACTTTTACTTCAAGCTCTTTCTCTTTTCATTCACAAATTGCTATCCTCTTTCTTATAACATCTTAGCCATATTTTTTTCTTTTTCTTGGCTCTTTTACTTTTCACTTCTAGAGGATTTTTTTCTTCTTTTCTTAACACTTAGAGCACTATACAAAGCCAACACTTGTTCCAAATATTTTCGTTTTCCCCTTTTCACCATCTCAACTTCGCCAAATTACTTGCTCCATATTCAAATATCAAGCCAAAATTCCCACCCAAGAATCCTATCCTATCATCTAGCTCATTGTTCTCGAGCTAGCTACATGGAAGCCTATCCTTGTCGCTCTAAACTCAACACTTTTTGCTAAGTTCACAAGATGAAAAAGGCCTAATGCACTCAATAAGGAAGAGGTTTCAAAGGAAGCTTAGTTTGGGAATTCGTTTTCAACCGCTCTAAAGATGAGAGTCGGCTATTTGGGTTAACAAGAGTGGTAAAAGGAAAGAAGATAACCCAAATATGTATATGGTATCCACAAGTTCTCTAGCAATGCATAACCATGATAATTACTTATTCAAATTAGGTTCAAGTTCAAGAGAGTTGGTTTCTATTCAAAGCTTGCTTCAATTAAAACTTGAATATCAAATGGTGAGGTCCAAGTAGGGTTCAACTTTAACTTTCAAAATTTGCACACAAAGCATCAAACAACTATTAACTAGGGCCTTGAACTAATTCATGAGTTTAACACCTTACAAGGAAAAATCATCATTGTCCCCTATGCATGAATGCAATCCTATATGAAAGTTAGACTCAATCCTACTTATATAACAAATGCAAATGCAACTACATGCTATTTTTTTGAAATTTTCGAAATTTTTCCAATTTTTTTGGTTTTTTCTATGCCATAGATGTATGCATGAGACTCAAGAATGCATGAGAAAGAAAAATAAGATCACAAAACACAAGATCAAATACACCATACTCCCCCAAACTTAAATTACACAGTCTCTTGTGTAATCCAAGCTTGGAGAAGATTTCAATATGCAAAAATAAAAGACTAGATGGTATTTACAATGGAGTTTGGAGTGTTACCTCTAGAATTGGATTGAGGAGGAGGATGATTCCCCCATCGAGTATGATTGATTGCTTGACTCCGGTGTTGGGGAACGCATTGGTTTCCTCTTCCTTTGGCGAGTCTCATAGGAGGAGGATCGTGGTGGTTCCTCATGGGAAGTGTTCCTCCCTTGCTCGTGGAAGGAGTGTCTCCTATCAAGCTCCATGGCACTCTCTCCTATGTCTTCTTCCTCATGTGCAGCCTCGCGAGCTCTTGAAGATGATGAAGCGCCCCCAAGTTTGTTCTTTAAGCCCTTGATTTCCTTTGCCATCCCCTTGATGGTTTTGACCATCTTCCTAATGGTCTTATCTTGGTACTTGTTCCACCTTTGGAGGAGGTTGATGCGATGATGTGCTTCTCTAAGGGGTTGGGAAGGAACTGCTAGCTCATAAGCATCAAAGAAGTAGCGCTCACTCCCAACTTTCGGACTCATAGGCTCCTCTTGGTTTTCCTCGGGGTCAGTCTCGGCGCTTGCTTGACTCGTGGAGCCCATTGCCTTCTTCCCGGTCTCAAGTGGAGGATCAACTGAAGGGTTGTAGAGATCATCACTGGAGGGGCAGAAACGGATGTTACTCCTCTCGCTGAAACTAGTCAAATGGGGGCATGGGAGTCGGATCCTTGCTTCCGTTCTTTCGCCATAAGCAAACTTGTAGACATATCTACCTCCCGATGTTCCACTAAGGAACCTTGTCTTGCGAAGGTATGAAATATCCAGCCATTCCATATCATGTGTAACCTCCCCAAGATCCGCTCCACAAGCCTCGAGAATGGGTGTCACTATACCTCCCACGCTGAGTTGTGGTGCAAAGTCCTTAGTTGTAGCAGCCCACTCTTTATAGCTCAACAGCTTCTTCAGAAGGAGAGTGATCAAGCCTATCCCGGAGCTATCCCCATGCAAAGTTATCACCTTATTCCCAATTCTTATGGTCTTAAGGATGTTCTTAAATCCCATGTCCAAAAGCTCAAGCTCATCTTCAGTCACATAACCGCACTCCTTTCTTGAAAAGAAGGTATGAGCTAGGGCTTTGTGCGCATACCTCACTGCGGGATGTGTGATGGAGCCACTCTTGCTTGCACCAGCCTTGAAGTTGCCAACCGCGATATACTTCCACAGACTTGTAAGCTCATCCCGTCGAAACTCCAAAAGTTTTCCTCTTCTCCATCCTTCTTCAAACCCAAACACTTCATTAAGCTCCTTGAAAGACATCCTATGGTGTTTGCGGCCTGCCTTGAAGGTTATATATCCATGCCCATCTAGCTCCTCTTCTTCAGTTGGGTCCTCACAAAGGGGGTAAAATTTCACCTTGAGAGTAGAGAGGAATTGGCAAAGTGGAGCCTTATGGGTTGGGTGAGCCATTTGGAAGAACTTCCTCAACCCCATTTGTGTGTAGAGCTCTAGCACATCATCAAACAAGCCAAGTTCCCTAAGAGTCTCCATGTGAGGGAACCTTGTCCCTTTGTGCTCCATGTCCATGAGAATCTTATAAACCTCACTTGCAGTGGCTTCTTTCCCGTCGGTTTCCTTCGCACGTGAGGATGCGCGTTTGCTTCCCTCACCATGAACCATTTCTCTCTTCCCTTTTCTCCTATCCTCTCTTTGTTGATCCGTTTCTCCATCATATGGCCCTCTAACTTTCACCATTTGTACCTATGAATAGGAAACACTTGAGAGAGAGTTAAGTACTTATTATTGCCGTCAACAAGATTAGAATTTAGAGACAATAACAAGAGAAAACCACATAACAAAAATTTCCATACTTAGAGAAAATTTTGGCATGAACTAAAAAAAATCAATTTGGTCAAAACTCAAATTCAAGATGGGCTATGCTTAATCGTGGGTAATGCATCTAATTACAAGCAAAAGCCCCAAATTTTAACCACATTTAGAGCACCAATTTGCAATTTTCGGAATTTTTCTATCACTAGAACCCTAAATGCCAAAAATTTCCAAATTTCTCAAAGTATGCACGTTTTTGCCCACCAAATCAACAAGATTATCATTCCCAAGTATAACCCAAGCTTCTAGCAACCAATTTCGATTCCAATTTACCAATTTCCTCAAGTTCTCCAAAAAGGGAAAATCATGGATATGGAGAGAAATAGAAAAAAAAATACCTTGTTCCTTGCACAAGAGGGTGGCCCGAAATTGGAATAGAAACAGTTAGACAATAGAATTCCAAGCAAGTGGGTTCTTGAATCACCAAATTTGAGTGAAAATTGAGAGAGTTATGCTAAAAATAGTGAAACAAAGGGAGAATGGAGGAAAAAACGAGTTTGGGGAAGAAGAAGAGACTAAACCAAGCAAAATTCTGTGAAAATTGGTTTAGAAAAGGCTTGGTTTACTCAAATTGAACCGGTCAAAGGGAGAAAGGAAGGAGTTGACTTACCTTTTGGGGCTGCATCGGTTTGGCAAACCGATGTGCCGCTAACCGATGAACTCTCGGGAAGCTTGGCCTCGGTTTGCTTGTCCGATGCAGCCAGACCGAGGCTTTCTCTGCCATGGTCACCTCGGTTTGGCAAACCGAGGTGCTGCAAACCGATGCAGCCTAAAACTTTTTCTTTTCATGCTTTCCATCAAAGTTCACTTCATATGGCTCAAACCTAACAATCACCAACACTCAAAAACATAATATTAGAAATGAAAAACAAGAATATATACAAGGATACCATGGGAATGCCTCCCAAGTGCGCTTGTTTAAAGTCACTAAGCTTGACTTCTCAAACCCTTAGGCGTGTGGAGGATCTTGAAGAGGGCATGAGTTTGCCTCTTCCTTAGACTCATTTACCAAGAATGGCTTGACCCTATGACCATTGACTGTGAAATCTTCACCATTCTTTCCAATCAAGGTGATGGCTCCATATGGCAACACTTCTTTAATCTCAAAAGGGCCTCCCCACCTTGACTTGAGCTTACCCGGGAACAACTTCAATCTTGAATTGTAGAGAAGAACCTTGTCACCAACACTTAGCTCCTTCTTCACAATCCTCTTGTCATGAAAAGCCTTGGTCCTCTCCTTGTAGATCCTTGAGCTTTCATAAGACTCAAGCCTAATCTCCTCAAGCTCTTGGAGTTGAACCAATCTCTTTTCTTGGGCAGTTTTTATGTTGTAGTTGAGAAGCTTCACAGCCCATAAAGCCTTGTGCTCAATCTCCACAGGTAGATGACAAGCTTTTCCATACACAAGGTTGAAAGGAGACCTTCCAATTGGTGTCTTGAAAGCTGTCCTATAGGCCCACAAAGCATCATCAAGCTTGATTGACCAATCTTTTCTTGTTAGACCCACAGTTTTCTCCAAAATAGCTTTAATCTCACGGTTTGAGACTTCCACTTGACCACTAGTTTGAGGGTGGTAAGGAGTGGCTACCTTATGCTTTACACCATGCTTGTTCAATAACCCTTCAAAGACCTTGTTGATGAAGTGGCTTCCCCCATCACTAATCACAACCTTTGGAACACCAAACCTTGGGAAGATTATGCTCTTGAACATCTTAAGCACGACCTTGGAGTCATTAGTAGGACTTGCTATGGCTTCAACCCACTTTGACACATAATCAACAGCCACTAGGATGTATTGGTTACCAAAAGAAGAAGGGAAAGGTCCCATGAAGTCTATTCCCCAAACATCAAATAATTCTACTTCCAAGATAGGGTTTTGGGGCATCTCATCTCTCTTACTTATGTTCCCCTTCCTTTGACAAGGCTCACATCTCTTGATGTACTCATGAGTGTCCTTGAACAATGTAGGCCACCAAAACCCACTTTGAAGCACCTTTGTAGCTGTCTTGAATGTGGCGAAATGCCCTCCATATTTAGACCCATGGCAATGAAAGATCACACTCTCTACCTCTTCTTGTGCCAAGCATCTCCTATATATCCCATCAGCACATCTCTTGTAGAGGTAAGGCTCATCCCAATAGAAGTGTGACACATCTCTCAAAAACTTCTTTTTGTGATAGGTATTGAGATGAGTGGGCTCTTCATTGCATACCAAGTAGTTAACAAAATCAGCATACCAAGGCTCACTCTTTGCTTCCATGCCTTGAATCTCATGAAGCATCTTGCCAATTCCATGTACACTAGCAACACTCTTGATCATCATCAATTGCTCTTCCGGGAGTGAATCATTTAGTGGCAAGGCATCCTCAATCCTCAACCTTGACAAATTATCAGCTACACCATTTTCCACCCCCTTCTTGTCAACTATCTCCATGTCAAACTCTTGGAGAAGCAAAATCCATCTAAGGAGCCTTGGCTTGGTCTCCTTCTTGGCATAGATGTGGCGCAATGCAGCATGATCGGTGTACACTATCACCTTTGATCCCACCAAGTAAGATCTAAACTTCTCAAAAGCAAATACCACAGCCAAGAGTTCCTTTTCAGTTGTAGCATACTTGGTTTGAGCTTCATCAAGTGTCCTACTTGCATAATAGATCACATGAAGCTTCTTGTCCTTCCTTTGCCCAAGCACAGCTCCCACAGCATAATCACTAGCATCAGCCATGATCTCAAATGGTAGACTCCAATCCGGTGCTTGCACGATAGGGGCACTCACAAGTGCTTTCTTGATTGTCTCAAAGGCTTGCAAGCATTCTTCATCAAACTGAAAATCCACCTCCTTGCAAAGGAGTCTTGTCAAAGGTCTAGCAATCTTTGAGAAGTCCTTTATGAACCTCCTATAAAACCCAGCATGCCCAAGGAAACTCCTTATGCCTTTCACATTTGATGGTGGCGCCAAGTTGATCATCACATCTATCTTGGCCTTGTCTACTTCTATACCATCTTCAGAAATCTTATGACCCAACACAATCCCTTGGTTTACCATGAAGTGACACTTTTCCCAATTGAGCACCAAGTGAGACTCCTCACATCTTTGTAGAACCCTGCAAAGATTAGAAAGACAAGCAGAAAAAGAGGCACCATACACAGAAAAGTCATCCATAAACACCTCTACCATTTCCTCAATAAGATCGGAGAAGATACTCATCATGCACCTTTGAAAGGTGGCTGGAGCATTACATAACCCAAATGGCATCCTTCGATATGCAAAGGTACCATAAGGGCATGTGAAAGTAGTCTTCTCTTGATCATTAGGATGAATGGGTATTTGGAAGAACCCACTATATCCATCAAGGAAACAATAGAAGGGATGGTTAGCCAATCTCTCAAGCATTTGATCAATAAAAGGAAGAGGGAAATGATCTTTCCTAGTAGAAGCATTGAGTTTTCGATAATCAATACACATCCTATGGCCGGTGATGGTTCTAGTTGGTATTAATTCATCCTTATCATTCTTAATCACAGTGATTCCACCCTTCTTAGGGACAACATGCACGGGAGACACCCAAGTGCTATCACTAATAGGGTAAATCACATTAGCTTCCAAAAGTTTTAAAATTTCCTTCTTCACCACCTCCTTAAGGTTTGGGTTTAATCTTCTTTGGTGTTCAATTGAGGAAGTGTTTTCATTTTCAAGGTGAATCCTATGAGTACAAAGCATAGGAGATATGCCTTTGATATCACTCAAAGAGTAACCAATAGCTCTCCTATACTTTCTCAACTCATTAAGGAGAGAGTTGAGCTCATCATCACTCAAGCAATCATTCACAATTACGGGGTAAGTAGAGTTAGGGCCTAAGAAAGCATACCTTAGTCCAATGGGAAGTGGTTTGAGGTCCACCTTTGGGGCCTTAAGTTCGCTCCAATCCTCATCAAGGTCCTTAGCCCATTCGCTATCCTCAAGCTCCTCTAGCTTTTCCTCTTGCCCTTGACTTGAAACCTCAACTTCCATGGACCTCTTGTCTTGGTCACATTCCACTTCACCCTCACATGAAGCTACCAATCGTGTAAAAACTTCCTCCCCATCTAGAGCCTTGCGCGAATCAAGCATTTGCATGTATGCTTGTGTTTCCTCATCCAAGTACCCATTCTCTCCATGTGGTTTGGTGAGAGCAACACCAAGATGGTCCTCTTGAGCTAGTTCCTCTAGCAACTCATCGGCTAGCTCATCCATAGTCTCAATGTAGAATACTTGACCATCAATGGTGGGCTTCCTCAAAGTCTTCTTTATGTCAAACTTCAACTCAATCCCTTTTCCAAGATGTAAGCCAATCTTTCCATGCTTAACATCTATAATAGCACCAGCTGTAGCTAGGAAGGGTCTTCCCAAAATCAAAGGATCCTTTGGCTCTTCATCCATCTTGAGCACCATGAAATCCGTGGGGATGATGAAGTTACTAACCTTGATAGGCAAATCTTCAAGAACTCCAATAGGTAACCTCACACTTCTATCCGCAAGTATCAAGGAGATTCCACACTCTTTGTACTTGGTGAAACCAAGCTTCTTTGCAATTGAATAGGGCATAAGGTTGATGCTAGCTCCAAGATCACACAAGCAATTTTCAAAACTAAGAGGACCTAGGGCGCATGGTATTGTGAAAGATCCGGGGTCTCCTAGCTTCTTTGGTATCACATTGCTTTGGATTATGGCACTACACTCTTGAGAAACTAGCATAACTCCTTGGATATCCCTTGCTCTTTGTGCCACGGTATCCTTCAAGAACTTAGCATATTGTGGAATCATCATAAAGGCATCCACCAAAGGCATCTTGAGCTCAATGTCTTTGATTTGCTTGTCAAACATAGCCTTGTATTTCTCCACCAATTGTTTCTTAAACCTCCCGGGAAAAGGAAGCTTAGGCTTGTAGGGTGGAGGAACAAATCTTGACTCCTTCTTGTGCAAATCCTCCTTTGGCTTCTCCTTTACCACTTCCTTACTCTTCTTTGCAATATATACATCATCAAAAGTTATAGCATCTTGAGCTTTTTCAAAGCTATCCTCCCCATCTTGAATTTCAATGTCCTCATTGATCAAAGGACTTGACCTTGGAGGCAACTCCTTTCCACTTCTCAAAGTAATGGCATTGATGTACTCCTTGGGATTTGCTTCACACTTTCCCGGTAGAGTACCTTGAGAGTTGGAGCTAGAAGCCTTGCCTTTCTCTAGCTGCTTGAACTTTTGTTGAAGACCCCCAATTTGAGTAGCAAGCTCATTGAGTGAGGAGTCCATCCTTGTGTTGATTTCAGCAATCTTCTTTCCCATATTAGCATCACTATTGGCTTGACCTTGTAGGATTTGTTGAAGCATAAGCTGAACATTGTCTTGTGGTGGACCTTGTGAAGCTTGATTAAAACCCGGTGGAGCATTGCCTTGGTTGAACCTTTGCCCACCAAAGTTGCCTTGGTTTCCTCCTTGGTAGTTAGACCTTGGTGCATAACCTTTTTGTTGATTGTTGTAGGGCACAAAAGGCTTTCCTTGAGTAGCTTGTGGAGGGTAAACTTGGTCTTGGGGGTTAGCCACATTAGTACTCCTATAAGAGAGGTTGTTGTTCCCCTTATAGTTGTTGTTATAGTTGTTGTTGTATCCTCCTTGGCCTCCCACGAAATTTACCACCTCTTGACCCTCTTGGTATTCAACTTGATCATCACAATCCTCCACATTATCTTCAACAAAATGTACATGCCTTTGGTTTGAGGACATGAGCTTGTCCATCTTGTCATGTAGAGACTTCATTTCCCTCTTGTGAGCATCAAAATCACCTCCCCTTGGAGCTCTATCATAGTCTTCATTGTAATTACCATCACTCAAGGCAAGATTCTCTACAAGCTCCAAACCATCTTCAACATCTTTGCCCAAGAAATTCCCATTGCTTGCGGTATCAAGAAGCATTCTTATCTTTGGTAGAACACCTCTATAGATTGTGCTTAGTAGAGACTCTTGTGTGAAGCCATGATGAGGACATTGCATTGTGTAGCCCTTGAATCTTTCCCATGCTTCATTGAAAGACTCATTGCTCTTTTGAGTGAAGCTAGAGATCTCATTCCTCAACTTGGCGGTCCTAGAGTTGGAGAAGAACTTAGATAGAAAGGCTTTCTTACACTCATCCCATGTAGTGATAGTACCTTGAGGCAAAGTTTTCTCCCATTGCCTTGCTCTATCCCCAAGAGAGAAGGGAAAGAGTCTTAGTTTGAAGGCATCTTCACTCACACCATTCATCTTGAATAAGCCACAAACTCTATCAAAGTTGTCCAAGTGATCTAGAGGATCCTCCATTGGCAACCCATGGAACTTGTCTTGTTGAACCATAGAGATGAAAGCTGGCTTCACTTCAAAAGTATTGTTTTGAACCGGTGGAGGATTGATACCATAGCGATTTTGATGTGTATTTGGAGCATCTCCAGCCCCAATAGTCCTCCCTAGTCTTGGCGCATGTAAGGGGTTTCCATTCCCCCTTGGTGCTTGCGCCAAGTTCATTGGAGGAGCTTGATCTCTTTGTTGTTCTTCCATTCTCAACCTCTCTAACCTTGCAGCTTCCCTTCTTGCAATCCTTGCAACCCTTTCCAATTGATCAATGTCTTGAAAACCTTGGAAGTTGTTGTCTCCTTGTGATCTCAAATGCATTCAAGGAAAAACTGAAATCTAGAAAAGTAGATGGTCAATAAGCAAAAAGATCACTTAGTCTCAAACAAAACTCAAATCTTAATGATCAATCAATCCCAATATGGCAACGGCGCCAAATTGAAACAAGCGTTTTTACTCTTGCAAGCAATTCCTCAATTGCTCATATCATTGCAATATATTGAGGTATCAATCCATCTTGGGAGATGATGCAATAAGAATACAAAGTTAAGTCTAAGCTAAGCTAAAATGATAAAAGCAAGTCACAAACAAGTATTGAAAGCTAAACACAAACTAAAAGAGATACTACTAGAGCAATATTATGAAACTAAGCCTTAATCACTACTAATCAAGATACTAAGCAAGGATTACTACTAAGCAAGATTATCAATTGACTAAATCGAAACCTAGGGATGGAATCATTGATTTGGGAAACTAAATGGACAACCTTGCAATCATTTAAGCAACTAATCAAGCTAACTCTATACCTAGAACACTTAATTTAGATTAGACCATGATGTGTGGCTCAAATCCCTTTGTTAATCATCCTAATGAACTAATGATGTTTTAGCATTAAGATAATCAACAAGCATTAATAACAAGTCTAAATGGTATGATAAACACTCTAGACATCTAATGTCTTAGGCTAGAAATGTAAATCTCTTATTAAGTTGGTTCAAGCATTTCATCAAACACTTGGTGGGTGTATGAAATGCTTATGATCCAAAATAGCAAAGATTAGCTATTTGGCATTAGGAATCACTTAATAAGAAGAGAGAATGAAAGAATCTATCCTAGATTGCAAGATTAATCCATTAGAAAACCCTAAATCTAACCCATCCCCAAGTTTCTAAGGAACTACTCACTAACCATACTTAAACCCATCAAATCAAAGATTAGAGAAAGGTTAAACATGATTAGAGAAAGATAAAACAAGAAATCTAAGAAAGATAATGCATTAAACTCAAAAGATTCAAGCTTAAACAAAGTATTTGCCCAAAGTGGCTAAAAGTTTAAGCTAAGAACAAGAGAATAAAAGTTGGGATAAAAAATTAGGTCTAAAGAGTATTTATAGGAGGGACCCAAAGGGTAGACAAAGAAGATTCGTCTGGGAGAATTTCGACGAGGTTCGTCGAACATACTCGTCGAAACTTCACCCTGGAGGAAAGTTTCGACGAAGCTTCGTCGAACAGAGTCGTCGAACGGGTCTTCAAGCGTCGATCATCTTCACGCGTCTGGATAAGTTTCGACGAGGTTCACCGAAACTACTCGTCGAAACTTCACCCTGGAGGAAAGTTTCGGCCAGCTACGTCGAAACTTCTGGTCGAAACATCGTCCTGGAGAGAAGTTTCGGTCAGCTACGTCGAAACTTCTCGTCGAAACTTCTTCAGGATTCTTCTTCTCCATCTTTTTGGCAACTTCTTGCTCTTCCAAGTGATGTGCCATTCCTCTCCAACTCCATTGTTGCCTCCACAGCATCCATGTTACCTGATCAAGACTCCAAATGCACCAAAACATGCAAGGACTATGCAAAGACACTCTAGGACTCTAAATGATACAATGCAACACAATGATGCTATATTAGATCCCTAAATGGTGAGAAACTTATACTAAATGGATGCTAAAATGATGCAAAATATAGACATATCAACTCCCCCAAACTTGCCTTTTGCTTGTCCCCAAGCAAATGAAACACAAGCTAAGGAGAGAGGTTTGAAAGTGGGGACTCAAATCCAAAGGTGTTAAGCAAAAGAATCAATTCAATGGTCCTAGTTAGTAGTTCTAGGATGCTCTTTATGCAAATTTCTACTCCAAAAGGTCTAGCCATACCCATACTCATTCAAGTGAACCCAAGCCTCAACTTACACAAGCATTCATTTTCACCAACTCTTTAACATTCATTAAGTAGTAACCATGGATCATGAATCATACAATGCTAGAAAACTTGTTTGGTTTTTGGGTAAGGTTTTGAGATGATAATGATCTCAACTTCATGGGGTTCCAATGCAAGGGATCTCTCAATGAACAAGTGAACTTTGGCAAAATGCTAAGAGTAAAAAGCAACCTATGCATACAAGGACAAACTTCCATCTACCCTTTGTAACACAAATGCTTTCACTCTCATTCTCTTTTTAGCTCACTCACCAAGCCCAACCTAAGTTACCCATTGCAAGGCAATTCGCCAAACCCAATAGAAACTCAAACACCTTCTTCTTTTCCTTTTCTCTTTTAAGCACTTAGGGGAACATCTTCTACAACCACAAGTGTTGGCACACTTTTACTTCAAGCTCTTTCTCTTTTCATTCACAAATTGCTATCCTCTTTCTTATAACATCTTAGCCATATTTTTTTCTTTTTCTTGGCTCTTTTACTTTTCACTTCTAGAGGATTTTTTTCTTCTTTTCTTAACACTTAGAGCACTATACAAAGCCAACACTTGTTCCAAATATTTTCGTTTTCCCCTTTTCACCATCTCAACTTCGCCAAATTACTTGCTCCATATTCAAATATCAAGCCAAAATTCCCACCCAAGAATCCTATCCTATCATCTAGCTCATTGTTCTCGAGCTAGCTACATGGAAGCCTATCCTTGTCGCTCTAAACTCAACACTTTTTGCTAAGTTCACAAGATGAAAAAGGCCTAATGCACTCAATAAGGAAGAGGTTTCAAAGGAAGCTTAGTTTGGGAATTCGTTTTCAACCGCTCTAAAGATGAGAGTCGGCTATTTGGGTTAACAAGAGTGGTAAAAGGAAAGAAGATAACCCAAATATGTATATGGTATCCACAAGTTCTCTAGCAATGCATAACCATGATAATTACTTATTCAAATTAGGTTCAAGTTCAAGAGAGTTGGTTTCTATTCAAAGCTTGCTTCAATTAAAACTTGAATATCAAATGGTGAGGTCCAAGTAGGGTTCAACTTTAACTTTCAAAATTTGCACACAAAGCATCAAACAACTATTAACTAGGGCCTTGAACTAATTCATGAGTTTAACACCTTACAAGGAAAAATCATCATTGTCCCCTATGCATGAATGCAATCCTATATGAAAGTTAGACTCAATCCTACTTATATAACAAATGCAAATGCAACTACATGCTATTTTTTTGAAATTTTCGAAATTTTTCCAATTTTTTTGGTTTTTTCTATGCCATAGATGTATGCATGAGACTCAAGAATGCATGAGAAAGAAAAATAAGATCACAAAACACAAGATCAAATACACCATACTCCCCCAAACTTAAATTACACAGTCTCTTGTGTAATCCAAGCTTGGAGAAGATTTCAATATGCAAAAATAAAAGACTAGATGGTATTTACAATGGAGTTTGGAGTGTTACCTCTAGAATTGGATTGAGGAGGAGGATGATTCCCCCATCGAGTATGATTGATTGCTTGACTCCGGTGTTGGGGAACGCATTGGTTTCCTCTTCCTTTGGCGAGTCTCATAGGAGGAGGATCGTGGTGGTTCCTCATGGGAAGTGTTCCTCCCTTGCTCGTGGAAGGAGTGTCTCCTATCAAGCTCCATGGCACTCTCTCCTATGTCTTCTTCCTCATGTGCAGCCTCGCGAGCTCTTGAAGATGATGAAGCGCCCCCAAGTTTGTTCTTTAAGCCCTTGATTTCCTTTGCCATCCCCTTGATGGTTTTGACCATCTTCCTAATGGTCTTATCTTGGTACTTGTTCCACCTTTGGAGGAGGTTGATGCGATGATGTGCTTCTCTAAGGGGTTGGGAAGGAACTGCTAGCTCATAAGCATCAAAGAAGTAGCGCTCACTCCCAACTTTCGGACTCATAGGCTCCTCTTGGTTTTCCTCGGGGTCAGTCTCGGCGCTTGCTTGACTCGTGGAGCCCATTGCCTTCTTCCCGGTCTCAAGTGGAGGATCAACTGAAGGGTTGTAGAGATCATCACTGGAGGGGCAGAAACGGATGTTACTCCTCTCGCTGAAACTAGTCAAATGGGGGCATGGGAGTCGGATCCTTGCTTCCGTTCTTTCGCCATAAGCAAACTTGTAGACATATCTACCTCCCGATGTTCCACTAAGGAACCTTGTCTTGCGAAGGTATGAAATATCCAGCCATTCCATATCATGTGTAACCTCCCCAAGATCCGCTCCACAAGCCTCGAGAATGGGTGTCACTATACCTCCCACGCTGAGTTGTGGTGCAAAGTCCTTAGTTGTAGCAGCCCACTCTTTATAGCTCAACAGCTTCTTCAGAAGGAGAGTGATCAAGCCTATCCCGGAGCTATCCCCATGCAAAGTTATCACCTTATTCCCAATTCTTATGGTCTTAAGGATGTTCTTAAATCCCATGTCCAAAAGCTCAAGCTCATCTTCAGTCACATAACCGCACTCCTTTCTTGAAAAGAAGGTATGAGCTAGGGCTTTGTGCGCATACCTCACTGCGGGATGTGTGATGGAGCCACTCTTGCTTGCACCAGCCTTGAAGTTGCCAACCGCGATATACTTCCACAGACTTGTAAGCTCATCCCGTCGAAACTCCAAAAGTTTTCCTCTTCTCCATCCTTCTTCAAACCCAAACACTTCATTAAGCTCCTTGAAAGACATCCTATGGTGTTTGCGGCCTGCCTTGAAGGTTATATATCCATGCCCATCTAGCTCCTCTTCTTCAGTTGGGTCCTCACAAAGGGGGTAAAATTTCACCTTGAGAGTAGAGAGGAATTGGCAAAGTGGAGCCTTATGGGTTGGGTGAGCCATTTGGAAGAACTTCCTCAACCCCATTTGTGTGTAGAGCTCTAGCACATCATCAAACAAGCCAAGTTCCCTAAGAGTCTCCATGTGAGGGAACCTTGTCCCTTTGTGCTCCATGTCCATGAGAATCTTATAAACCTCACTTGCAGTGGCTTCTTTCCCGTCGGTTTCCTTCGCACGTGAGGATGCGCGTTTGCTTCCCTCACCATGAACCATTTCTCTCTTCCCTTTTCTCCTATCCTCTCTTTGTTGATCCGTTTCTCCATCATATGGCCCTCTAACTTTCACCATTTGTACCTATGAATAGGAAACACTTGAGAGAGAGTTAAGTACTTATTATTGCCGTCAACAAGATTAGAATTTAGAGACAATAACAAGAGAAAACCACATAACAAAAATTTCCATACTTAGAGAAAATTTTGGCATGAACTAAAAAAAATCAATTTGGTCAAAACTCAAATTCAAGATGGGCTATGCTTAATCGTGGGTAATGCATCTAATTACAAGCAAAAGCCCCAAATTTTAACCACATTTAGAGCACCAATTTGCAATTTTCGGAATTTTTCTATCACTAGAACCCTAAATGCCAAAAATTTCCAAATTTCTCAAAGTATGCACGTTTTTGCCCACCAAATCAACAAGATTATCATTCCCAAGTATAACCCAAGCTTCTAGCAACCAATTTCGATTCCAATTTACCAATTTCCTCAAGTTCTCCAAAAAGGGAAAATCATGGATATGGAGAGAAATAGAAAAAAAAATACCTTGTTCCTTGCACAAGAGGGTGGCCCGAAATTGGAATAGAAACAGTTAGACAATAGAATTCCAAGCAAGTGGGTTCTTGAATCACCAAATTTGAGTGAAAATTGAGAGAGTTATGCTAAAAATAGTGAAACAAAGGGAGAATGGAGGAAAAAACGAGTTTGGGGAAGAAGAAGAGACTAAACCAAGCAAAATTCTGTGAAAATTGGTTTAGAAAAGGCTTGGTTTACTCAAATTGAACCGGTCAAAGGGAGAAAGGAAGGAGTTGACTTACCTTTTGGGGCTGCATCGGTTTGGCAAACCGATGTGCCGCTAACCGATGAACTCTCGGGAAGCTTGGCCTCGGTTTGCTTGTCCGATGCAGCCAGACCGAGGCTTTCTCTGCCATGGTCACCTCGGTTTGGCAAACCGAGGTGCTGCAAACCGATGCAGCCTAAAACTTTTTCTTTTCATGCTTTCCATCAAAGTTCACTTCATATGGCTCAAACCTAACAATCACCAACACTCAAAAACATAATATTAGAAATGAAAAACAAGAATATATACAAGGATACCATGGGAATGCCTCCCAAGTGCGCTTGTTTAAAGTCACTAAGCTTGACTTCTCAAACCCTTAGGCGTGTGGAGGATCTTGAAGAGGGCATGAGTTTGCCTCTTCCTTAGACTCATTTACCAAGAATGGCTTGACCCTATGACCATTGACTGTGAAATCTTCACCATTCTTTCCAATCAAGGTGATGGCTCCATATGGCAACACTTCTTTAATCTCAAAAGGGCCTCCCCACCTTGACTTGAGCTTACCCGGGAACAACTTCAATCTTGAATTGTAGAGAAGAACCTTGTCACCAACACTTAGCTCCTTCTTCACAATCCTCTTGTCATGAAAAGCCTTGGTCCTCTCCTTGTAGATCCTTGAGCTTTCATAAGACTCAAGCCTAATCTCCTCAAGCTCTTGGAGTTGAACCAATCTCTTTTCTTGGGCAGTTTTTATGTTGTAGTTGAGAAGCTTCACAGCCCATAAAGCCTTGTGCTCAATCTCCACAGGTAGATGACAAGCTTTTCCATACACAAGGTTGAAAGGAGACCTTCCAATTGGTGTCTTGAAAGCTGTCCTATAGGCCCACAAAGCATCATCAAGCTTGATTGACCAATCTTTTCTTGTTAGACCCACAGTTTTCTCCAAAATAGCTTTAATCTCACGGTTTGAGACTTCCACTTGACCACTAGTTTGAGGGTGGTAAGGAGTGGCTACCTTATGCTTTACACCATGCTTGTTCAATAACCCTTCAAAGACCTTGTTGATGAAGTGGCTTCCCCCATCACTAATCACAACCTTTGGAACACCAAACCTTGGGAAGATTATGCTCTTGAACATCTTAAGCACGACCTTGGAGTCATTAGTAGGACTTGCTATGGCTTCAACCCACTTTGACACATAATCAACAGCCACTAGGATGTATTGGTTACCAAAAGAAGAAGGGAAAGGTCCCATGAAGTCTATTCCCCAAACATCAAATAATTCTACTTCCAAGATAGGGTTTTGGGGCATCTCATCTCTCTTACTTATGTTCCCCTTCCTTTGACAAGGCTCACATCTCTTGATGTACTCATGAGTGTCCTTGAACAATGTAGGCCACCAAAACCCACTTTGAAGCACCTTTGTAGCTGTCTTGAATGTGGCGAAATGCCCTCCATATTTAGACCCATGGCAATGAAAGATCACACTCTCTACCTCTTCTTGTGCCAAGCATCTCCTATATATCCCATCAGCACATCTCTTGTAGAGGTAAGGCTCATCCCAATAGAAGTGTGACACATCTCTCAAAAACTTCTTTTTGTGATAGGTATTGAGATGAGTGGGCTCTTCATTGCATACCAAGTAGTTAACAAAATCAGCATACCAAGGCTCACTCTTTGCTTCCATGCCTTGAATCTCATGAAGCATCTTGCCAATTCCATGTACACTAGCAACACTCTTGATCATCATCAATTGCTCTTCCGGGAGTGAATCATTTAGTGGCAAGGCATCCTCAATCCTCAACCTTGACAAATTATCAGCTACACCATTTTCCACCCCCTTCTTGTCAACTATCTCCATGTCAAACTCTTGGAGAAGCAAAATCCATCTAAGGAGCCTTGGCTTGGTCTCCTTCTTGGCATAGATGTGGCGCAATGCAGCATGATCGGTGTACACTATCACCTTTGATCCCACCAAGTAAGACCTAAACTTCTCAAAAGCAAATACCACAGCCAAGAGTTCTTTTTCAGTTGTAGCATACTTGGTTTGAGCTTCATCAAGTGTCCTACTTGCATAATAGATCACATGAAGCTTCTTGTCCTTCCTTTGCCCAAGCACAGCTCCCACAGCATAATCACTAGCATCAGCCATGATCTCAAATGGTAGACTCCAATCCGGTGCTTGCACGATAGGGGCACTCACAAGTGCTTTCTTGATTGTCTCAAAGGCTTGCAAGCATTCTTCATCAAACTGAAAATCCACCTCCTTGCAAAGGAGTCTTGTCAAAGGTCTAGCAATCTTTGAGAAGTCCTTTATGAACCTCCTATAAAACCCAGCATGCCCAAGGAAACTCCTTATGCCTTTCACATTTGATGGTGGCGCCAAGTTGATCATGACATCTATCTTGGCCTTGTCCACTTCTATACCATCTTCAGAAATCTTATGACCCAACACAATGCCTTGGTTGACCATGAAGTGACACTTTTCCCAATTGAGCACCAAGTGAGACTCTTCACATCTTTGTAGAACCCTGCAAAGATTAGAAAGACAAGCAGAAAAAGAGGCACCATACACAGAAAAGTCATCCATAAACACCTCTACCATTTCCTCAATAAGATCGGAGAAGATACTCATCATGCACCTTTGAAAGGTGGCTGGAGCATTACATAACCCAAATGGCATCCTTCGATATGCAAAGGTACCATAAGGGCATGTGAAAGTAGTCTTCTCTTGATCATTAGGATGAATGGGTATTTGGAAGAACCCACTATATCCATCAAGGAAACAATAGAAAGGGTGGTTAGCCAATCTCTCAAGCATTTGGTCAATAAAAGGAAGAGGGAAATGATACCCAAGTGCTGTCACTAATAGGATAGATCACATTAGCTTCCAAAAGTTTTAAGATTTCCTTCTTCACTACTTCCTTAAGGTTTGGGTTCAATCTTCTTTGATGTTCAATTGAGGAAGCATTCTCATTTTCAAGGTGAATCCTATGAGTACAAAGTATAGGAGATATGCCATTGATGTCACTTAGTGAGTAACCAATTGCTCTCCTATACTTTCTCAACTCATTCAAGAGAGAGTTGAGCTCATCATCACTTAATTGTTCATTGACAATAATGGGGTAAGTAGAGTTAGGGCCTAAGAAAGCATACCTTAGCGCAATGGGAAGTGGCTTGAGTTCCACTTTTGGAGCTTTGAGTTCACTCCAATCCTCATCAAGGTCCTTAGCCAAATTTCTCTCCTCAAGCTCCTCTAGCCTTTCCTCTTGCCGTTTACTTGGAACCTCAACCCTCATCGATGCCTTGTCTTGGTCAAACACCACTTCACTCTCACATGAAGCTACCAATCTTGTAAAGCTTTCCTCCCCATCTAGAGCTTTGCGTGAATCAAGTATTTGCATGTATGCTTGAGTTTTCTCATCCAAGTACCCAATCTCTCCATATGGTTTGGTGAGAGCAACACCAAGATGGTCCTCTTGAGCTAGTTCCTCTAGCAACTCATCGGCTAGCTCATCCATAGTCTCAATGTAGAATACTTGACCATCAATGGTGGGCTTCCTCAAAGTCTCCTTTATGTCAAACTTCAACTCAACCCCTTTTCCAAGATGTAAGCCAATCTTTCCATGCTTAACATCTATAATAGCACCAGCTGTAGCTAGGAAGGGTCTTCCCAAAATCAAAGGATCTTTTGGCTCTTCATCCATCTTGAGCACCATGAAATCCGTGGGAATGATGAAGTTGCTAGCCTTGAGAGGCAAATCTTCAAGAACTCCAATAGGCATCCTCACACTTCTATCCGCAAGTATCAAGGAGATTCCACACTCTTTGTACTTGGTGAAACCAAGCTTCTTTGCAATTGAATAGGGCATAAGGTTGATGCTAGCTCCAAGATCACACAAGCAATTTTCAAAACCAAGAGGGCCTAGGGCGCATGGTATTGTGAAAGATCCGGGGTCTCCTAGCTTCTTTGGTACGGGGTCTCCTAGCTTCTTTGGTACCACCTTGCTTTGGATTATAGCACTACACTCTTGAGAAACTAGCATGACTCCTTGGATGTCCTTTGCCCTTTGTGCCACGGTATCCTTCAAGAACTTAGCATATTGTGGAATCATCATAAAGGTATCCACCAAAGGCATCTTGAGCTCAATGTCCTTGATTTGCTTGTCAAACATAGCCTTGTATTTCTCCACCAATTGTTTCTTAAACCTTCCGGGTAATGGAAGTTTAGGCTTGTAAGGTGGAGGAACAAATCTTGACTCCTTCTTGTGCACATCCTCCTTTTGCTTCTCCTTTACCACTTCCTTGCTCTTCTTTGCAATATACACATCATCAAAAGTTATAGCATCTTGAGCTTTTTCAAAGCTATCCTCCCCATCTTGAATCTCAATGTCCTCATTGATCAAAGGACTTGTCCTTGGAGGCAACTCCTTTCCACTTCTCAAAGTAATGACATTGATGTATTCNGCATCTTGAGCTTTTTCAAAGCTATCCTCCCCATCTTGAATCTCAATGTCCTCATTGATCAAAGGACTTGTCCTTGGAGGCAACTCCTTTCCACTTCTCAAAGTAATGACATTGATGTATTCCTTGGGATTTGCTTCACACTTTCCCGGTAGAGTACCTTGTGAATTGGAGCTAGAAGCTTTGCCTTTCTCTAGTTGCTTGAACTTTTGTTGAAAACCCCCAATTTGAGTAGCAAGCTCTTTAAGTGAGGAGTCCATTCTTGTGTTGATTTCAGCAATCTTCTTTCCCATATTAGCATCACTATTGGCATGACCTTGTAGGATTTGTTGAAGCATAAGTTGAACATTGTCTTGTGGAGTACCTTGAGAATTTTGAGCAAAACCCGGTGGAGCATTGTTTCTAGCACCACTATAGTTGCCTTGGTTTCTCCCTTGGTAGTTAGATCTTGGTACATAACCCTTTTGTTGATTATTGTAGTTCACAAAAGGTTTCCCTTGGGTAGCTTGTGTAGGGTAGACTTGGTCTTCGAGATTGGCCACATTAGTACTCCTATAAGAGAGGTTGTTGTTCCCCTTATAGTTGTTGTTATAGTTGTTGTTGTATCCTCCTTGGCCACTCACGAAATTGACCATCTCTTGACCCTCATGGTACTCAATTTGATTACCACATTCCTTTTGGTTATCTTCAACAAAATGCACATGCCTTTGGGAAGAAGACATGAGCTTGTCCATCTTGTCATGTAGAGACTTCATTTCTTTCTTGTGAGCATCAAAATCACCTCCCCTTGAAGCTCTATCATAGTCTTCATTGTAATTACCATCACTCAAGGCAAGATTCTCTACAAGCTCCAAACCATCTTCAACATCTTTGCCCAAGAAATTCTCATTGCTTGCAGTATCAAGAAGCATTCTTATCTTTGGTAGAACACCTCTATAGATGGTGCTTAGTAGAGACTCTTGTGTGAAACCATGATGAGTGCATTGCATTGTGTAGCCCTTGAATTTTTCCCATGCTTCATTGAAGGACTCATTGTTCTTTTGAGTGAAGCTAGAGATCTCATTCCTCAACTTGGCGGTCCTAGAGTTGGAGAAGAACTTAGATAGGAAAGCTTTCTTGCACTCATCCCATGTAGTGATAGTACCTTGAGGCAAAGTTTTCTCCCATTGCCTTGCTCTATCCCCAAGAGAGAATGGAAATAGTCTTAGCTTGAAGGCATTTTCACTCACACCATTCATCTTGAATAAGCCACAAACTCTATCAAAGTTGTCCAAGTGATCTAGTGGATCCTCCATTGGCATCCCATGGAACTTGTCTTGTTGAACCATAGAGATGAAAGCTGGCTTCACTTCAAAGGTATTGTTTTGAACCGGTGGAGGATTGATACCATAGCGATTTTGATGTGTATTTGGAGCATCTCCAGCCCCAATAGTCCTCCCTAGTCTTGGCGCATATAAGGGGTTTCCATTCCCCCTTGGTGCTTGCGCCATGTGTGGTGGAGGGACTTGATCTCTTTGTTGTTCTTCCATTCTCAACCTCTCTAACCTTGCAGCTTCCCTTCTTGCAATCCTTGCAACCCATTCCAATTGATCAATGTCTTGAAAGCCTTGGAAGTTGTTGTCTCCTTGTGATCTCAAATGCATTCAAGGAAAAACTGAAATCTAGAAAAGTATATGGTCAATAAACACAAAAGGATCACTTAGTCTCAAACGAAACTCAAATCTTAATGATCAATCAATCCCAATATGGCAACGTCGCCAAATTGAAACAAGAGTTTTTGCTCTTGTTAGCAATTCCTCAATTGCTCATGCCATTGCAATATTTGAGGTATCAATCCATTTTGGGAGATTTATGCAATAAGAATACAAAATTCAATTTAAGCTAAGCAAAAATGGATAATTCAGGTAACAAGAGACAATTGAAAGCAAACTACAAGCTAAAAGAGACACTACAATACTAATTATATGAGTTAAGGCCTTAATAATCACTAATCAAGAGTTAATTAAGCAATTAAGTACTAATCAAGATTACTAAAAGATTAAAAACGAAACCTAGGGATGGAATCATTGATTTGGGCATTCAAATGGCCAACCTTGCAATCATTTAAGCAACTAAACAAGCTATCTCTATGCCTAGAACACTAATAAAGACTAATCCATGATGTGTGTCACTAATCCCTTCACTAATCACCCTAATGAACTAATGATGTTTTAGCATTAAAATGATTAGCAAGCCTTAAACACAAGTCTAAATGGCATAATAAACACCCTAGGCAACAAATATCTTAGGCTAGGAATGTAAATCTCTTATTAAGTTGGCTCAAGCATTTCATCAAACACTTGGTGGGTGTACGAAATGCTAATGATCCAAAATAGCAAAGATTAGCTATTTGGCATTAGGAACTACTTAATAAGAAGAGAAATGAAGGAATCTATCTTAGATTGCAAGATTGAACCATTAGAAAACCCTAAATCTAACCCATCCCCAAGTTTCTAAGGAACTACTCACTAATCATACTTAAACCCATCAAATCAAAGATTAGAGAAAGGTTAAACATGATTAGAGAAAGATAAAATAAGAAATCTAATAAAGATATTGCATTAAACTCAAAGATTCAAGCTTAAACAAAGTATTTGCCCAAAGTGGCTAAAAGTTTAAGCTAAGAACAAGAGAATAAAAGTTGGCATAAAAATTAGGTTTAAAGAGTATTTATAGGAGGGACCCATAAAGTAGACAAAAAAGATTCGTCTGGGTGTGGTTCGACGAGCTTCGCCGAACCAGTACGTCGAACCGTCACCCTGGACGTTTGGTTCGGTGAAGCCTCGTCGAACGGTGTCATCGAACGGGTCTTCAAGCTTTGATCCATCTTCATGCGTCTGGAGAAGTTTCGGTGTAGCTCGTCAAACGGTCTCGCCGAATGGACGTCATGGAGGAAAGTTTCGGCCAGCCTTCGTCGAACCGTCTCGCCGAACGGACGTCCTGGAGGAAAGTTTCGGCCAAGCTCGTCGAACCGTCTCGCCGAACCGTCTTCAGAAAACTTCTGCTTCATCCTTTTGGCAACTTCTTGCTCTTCCAAGTGATGTGTCATTCATCTCCAACTCCATTGTTGCCTCCACAGCATCCAAGTTACCTGATCAAGACTCCAAATGCTCCAAAACATGCAAGGACTATGCAAAAACACTCTAGGACTCTAAATGCTACAATGCAACAAAATGATGCTATATTAGACTCCTAAATGATGAGAAACTTATACTAAATGGATGCTAAAATGATGCAAAATATAGACATATCAAACACTTAACCCGATCGCACTATGAGTTCATATTTAGCTCGTTACCTTACCTTGAACCAAGTGAGTTGATTGACAGGTATGAATGAGATCCACGTTTTAAATTTCTTAATGAATGTGAAAGGGAATTGGGAATTTGAATTTGCATCTAATTTAGGATTGATTTTGCTTGATTTTGCGATGAATGTGGCTAAGGCTTTTTGGATAGGTAGAATTCAACTTGCATCCTAGAAACCTGAACTTAGACATTGAGTTGATTTCTTTTAAATGGCGTTTTGGATTCAAACTTATACCTTTTCTTTTAAAACCCTCACCCCTCAGGTTGGCTTTTTCTTGAGGACAAGCAAAAAGGCAAGTTTGGGGGTGTTGATATCTCTGTAAATTGTACGTTTTTAATACACATTCCATGCTAGTTAGGACTTCATCCTTGCACTTTCATCTTAGCTTTCATCACATTTTCACCCATGTTAGGATTAGATGCATTAGGTTAGGTTTCTGCATAGTCTTGCATGTTTGGAGTGTGTTCTCAGGTGCTTAGGATGGTCCAAAGAAGAAACCAAGGAGGGAGATCACAAATGGAGGACGAGCCGGTAATATTGAGCATGGATCACGACCCCGAGGCCGATTTAGACGGGTAGCAGCGACTTAGTCCCGAAAGGAACACCTCGGTGTGAAGATCCAACAAGAGGATGCCATGAAGACGGATATCGCAGCAAAGCAACGGGAAGTACCCGATTCGAGTAACAAGGAAGGCGAGCCTTCACGACATGATCCTGAAATCCTTACCCGATATGAAGACTGCCCGAAGAATAAAAAGAGATAGCATATCGGCTTGCTCACAACGACTTGAGCCCGAAACGCTAAAATCCAAAATAGTACCATTTCGAGAAAGTGGTCCCAACGTTTTTATATTTTTCCTCTTTTGTGTATAAATACCTACTCCCCACTCTTATCCTTTCATCACGTTTTTCTACTTTTATTTTCTGTCTTCTCTTTCAAAAACCGAGACTTTGGTATTTCACCATTGAAGCTTGTTCAAAGCTTGATTTTTTATGCAATCTTGAAGTTTTAAGTATATTGCTTGATATATTTCTTGAAAGTTTCTTCCTTTTCTTGTTTTTGACGGTCTTGCAGCCTATGAGTTATCCTCTCATCCTTATGGATCTTGAGGTTTCTCAAATGGCTTGTGATTAGTCTATATCGGTTTTGGGGCAAGGGTAGGGAAAATGAGTTAAAGTCCCAATCTTTGATGCGGATCTATGCGTAATCCATCTTAATCCTTTCTTATTTGATATTATTAATGCTTAGTCATCTTCGCTATTTAAACTTTGTCATCGAGCTTCTTCAAACAAACGCCATGTTTGAATGATTGCAAGGACCAATCTCATAAGAGATTCGCTCATCCTAGCCTAAGGGATTAGATGCCTAGGGAGCGTTTTGGCATTAGTAGAGTTGTCTAATCAAGCTTGCTGTTTTCATGGATCACTACGTGATAGCGAGGTTAGGTCGTGAGACAGCAAAGAGACTTATACCACGACAGTGGATGAGTCCAGATCCTGAACTCTACGCTAAAGGATTAGCCTTATAGGAAGTAAATCTAACATCAAAGGAAAGATCTTTAACGTATTAGACCCGAAGAACCCCTTGTCTCTTGAACCGATTCTTATTTTCTTTTGCAAGTTCGTATCTTTAGCTATCATATTTTCATTTCTTAAGCAATACATAGTTTCAATACCTGTTTTCCTGTTTTTTATAAATTAAGCGATAGATTCTCACCATTTCACCCCCTCTTAGTCTGTCTTAGCTTGTAAAAGAATTCCAAAAAAATGCAATACCTTGAAATCTCCCATCGGATTGATAAGACCCATAACCTATACTACATTCGGTTATAAGTAGTGGGTCATTGACTGAGTAGAACCCATAGAAAAAAAAACCTACTTATCATAAGTCTGAAAATCGGGCAGCGCATCGAGCTTGCTAGGTAGATATGCAGCTCGATACGCTGCTAAAGATCGTCTTAAGGGTCGTATCGAGCTTGGTAGCTCGACATAGATATTCAATACGCCAGGTCTTGTTCTTCGGCTGGGACACGTATCGAGATTGCTAGCTCGATACAAACGCTATATACGCTCATGACTTTTCTCCGGATGGGCCTTGTATCGAGCTTAGTAGCTTGATACAAACGTCCGATACGCTCTTTTTGTCCTTCCTGCCAGGCCATATCGACCTTGGTAGCTCGACACCAAGGTCGATACACTTCTAAAACTCGTCTGCTTCTTGTTTGGCCATCTTCTCTTCTTCCTCCTTGTCATCCATCACTCCATAAGGCCCTCCAAGCCTCCAAGACACCTAATAAGGACTTAATATGTACAAATATGCAACACCTTAAGCTAAAACTCACTAGACTCTAATATGGATGCAAATGGGACTAAAAGTGGCTAAATGGATGCAAAAGTACATGCAAAGCTATCTAAAATGAATGCTAAAATATGCTAATTTATGAGTATATCAAAGAGAAAGGCGAACAGATTAAGAGGAGGAAACTGAACGATGCATTTGTTCTTCGAGACACAATAAAGATCCTCCAACGCTGAACAAAAGATGTCTCAAGCCAACAAGTGCGGAGTGTCGAGAAGCTAAAGGAGCCACGAATCCTTTAGTTGGAGTTGTTCACAACTGAAAACTTCACCAAAGTCTAGCTAAAAGACTCTAAACAAGAGCGTCTCAATGGCAGACAACCTATTTAGGTATTTTCTTTCTCTTTCTCATCTTTTTGACCACCCTAATTTATAGTTTTGGTTTCTTCTTAGTTACATCTTTCATATAAACCCCAAAAGCCAAAAAAATCAGAAAACCAAGAAAAACACAAAAAAAAAACTCGAAAAAACAAAAACTATGAAGAAGGAGTTTCGAAGAACACTCACCGGGCGACAAACTGCCCGTGGGCCGGCAAGAAGGAGCCGGCGGCGAATACCCGTCATACGGCCAACCCTCCTCTGCAATGTTGTCCATCCCGAACTTCACTGAACCGGACCCCCTTCAACCCCTGTCAACTCTTGCAAGTTTACATCTTGATTCAAGACTTGAACACATCCTGAAGACCGCAAAGACAACATCCAAAACAGTGGCATGTTGCAGTTGCATCAAAGACGGCGAGACAAGACAAGACTCCATCTAAGTCAAGTTAAGTCAATGATCCATCTCTCTACATACTTCTTCATGTACGTTCAACGGACATGTATCCACGAAGACGAAGAAGAATACGATGGTCTCATCCTCCAGAACCGTTGTGCAAGCTCCAGAAGGAAGAAGATGCAACTTCCTTGACCAAACCGCGAAGAGAAAAGTTTCCGAAGACTAGCTTCTCTCTTCCGCGATGAAGACATTTACCGAAGCCAAGTAAGAATTTCATATGGCATTGAAGTTCGAGCTAGTAACACATGTCTTCCGGGATCCCAAACACATCACCGGATAGGCCAGCATCGACCCAAACTTCAAGTTTCTGAGGTGATGCAATCTTCAAGACGCAAGGATAGAAGATTTTCCATCTCTCATTCAAGGTGTTTTACAAAGGTCAAGGAACCAAGAAAAGTACTCAACAACCAAAGTGCTTGTTCTTTACAACAAAAGGCGAGCCAATCACTACCACCAGACGCCTACCACCACCATCATCCATCACCACTACAAACCCACCACCACCAAACGAAGCAAGGAAGCTCAAACCGCACATCACATTTCCTTTCGAGCTAAGTTTTCGATTTCTTTTGTTCAGTTAAATCGATTCTAAGAAGGGACATAGGGAAAATGATTAATTCCTTAGCTCAATCATACCACACGCCCGATTCTTTTGTGCTTATGATTCATCATTAGGTATCAAAGCCAAGTTTCTTTGATTTCTTAATCACAGACCGATTATGGATGTCACGGTGAGTGACATCATCTACACTTTCGAGGACGAAAGTCCTTTTGCCGAGAGAGGAGAAAACCATGAGATCTATAGAGAAATCTATGTGGATCCAATCTATGACGTTTATGAAGATGATGCGATCTATAGAGAAATATATGGTGATCCCATCTTCCACACATATGAAGACGATATCTTGTACATTGATCTAGTTGATTTTTTGTTCAAGCATGGTGTTTTCAGGAAAATCAGTGCAGATTCAGTCTGTGGATATTCCATACAAGATCCGACTTGTGCTAAAACAAGAGTTCGTCAGCAAGAAGAGACAAACCGGTTGAAGATTCGAGGACGAATCTTTATTAGCCGGCGAAACCTAATGACTGCGGTTGCTAGGGCTTAGGGTGGTGAAGAACAAAACGGCCAGAGCTTCGCCGTATCAACACTTTTTTCATCTCTCCTTTGTGAAGGGCCATTTATAAAGTGGGAAGGGGATAGAAATTAGGGTTTCTGACATGGGTTTTGTTAATTTGGGCCTTAACCTCTTAATTAATTTTCTTAATCCATTCCTTCCTTTCAACCATTATTCGGCCAAATAACATATTTCTCACGATCCGTTATTGACGGCCCATTTTAAGAAAACCGGGTCGTTACAATTCTCCCCCACTTAACGGAAATTCGTCCCAAATTCTGCTGCGAGAATTCTCCATTGCAACCTGATAAGTATATTTTTATGTATCAATTACTCAAACCCACTCATGTCATTGTAGGTACTTGAGGATCAATCCAAATGGGGAAGATTGTGACAATAGGAATGCATAAAACTCCTTAATCTAAGCAAGTCTAGATGTTTTGTTGTTTATCTAGTAATGATATGGTCAACTTTACCCTAGAGCAACTCTCTCAAATTAAGAGATCAGTTGTAGTACTTAGGGATCGAATCCACAGAGAAGGGATAGTCACACAACGTACTTCTAATTTCGAATTAAGCTAAGTAGAAAGATGGAATTTAAAACTCAGAAAGCAATTAAAAACGGTGTAAGTTCAGGAGACGAAACGCTATGTTTAGGGAAATTCTCAGGTGATCTAAATTGCAGGTCTAGACAGAATGTTAGGAATTATTAAGATCTGTTCTCGAACTCGAATCACTAATGTAAAATCAACCAACTCTCGCTGCGAAGATTATCTATGTCTAAACCCCAGAATTCCAAATCTCTTTGCAAATTCTAACAATTCAAACAAGCATTAAAGTTCAGGNAGCAACTCTCTCAAATTAAGAGATCAGTTGTAGTACTTAGGGATCGAATCCACAGAGAAGGGATAGTCACACAACGTACTTCTAATTTCGAATTAAGCTAAGTAGAAAGATGGAATTTAAAACTCAGAAAGCAATTAAAAACGGTGTAAGTTCAGGAGACGAAACGCTATGTTTAGGGAAATTCTCAGGTGATCTAAATTGCAGGTCTAGACAGAATGTTAGGAATTATTAAGATCTGTTCTCGAACTCGAATCACTAATGTAAAATCAACCAACTCTCGCTGCGAAGATTATCTATGTCTAAACCCCAGAATTCCAAATCTCTTTGCAAATTCTAACAATTCAAACAAGCATTAAAGTTCAGGTTCAATTGTTCACAAAACCCTAAACCAAATATCTTTGCGAATAGGTATTTTGCTCATCTAACATTAGTTCAGGCAATCAATAATACTATCGCATCTATTAATTAACCTAAGATCAGATTCTAGGTCGCGAAGATAGAATAAGCATAAAACACAAATCCAGATGAAGAACTCTAATGATTTTATCCTAACAATATAATTCGACCTAACACTTCATTGATCACCTTTGAAAAACCCTAAACCTAACTAGCAAACTACTCAGACATGGTGAATAAAGAAAACATCATAAATAAAATAGTTTGCATAAAAGAAATCAATAGAAACAAAGGAGTTCCAAATTTGCTCTGAAGGAGACAAATTCTTCTCTCTAAAATCTCTCTAAAAATAATGTGTAAGATAAAGTGTAGCCTAAACAATGGCTGAAAAACTATATTTATAGGCAAACTCGCGTCAGGGGCAATCTTGTAAATAATGGAAACTTCAGCTGATTACCTTTTTCTGATGGAAGTCTGAAATCTTTGGTCGGCTCATCTGGTGTCGATCGACACTTCATCACTTCGCAGCTTCTTGCAGAATGCTCCAAAAAGATCCAGAATCTCTAATTATGCTCCAAACGTAGTCTAACATGTAAAAGACTCAAATAGACTCGAAAATAGTATAAAGACTCAATAAAAACACTTATATCATGGTCCAAAAACGGGTAAAAACCATGATATATCAACTCCCGCAGACTTAGCCTTTGCTTGCCCTCAAGCAAAACAGAAACTAAATATAGAGTCGAAGTTTGAAAACATAAACTTTCAAGTATCTTTTCAGAACGCCACAACTCGTTAACACTTCTGAATCCACATGATATAGAGCCAACCTTAAGAAATGTTCAGTGTACTTACCACAAGCTTAGCAATCTCCCAGTTTGAATCCAGATCCTTTCCTTGGTAAAATTTCGAACTCTAACAGTGGTATTGCCACAGAACTCGCCATGTTAGACAGATTCCACTTGCAGCTTTCTACTTAGTAAGTCCTGCAATCAACTCTTATAGCAATGGTTCTTCAAGTGTCAACTTCCTGTGGTTAGTTCCTAGAAAAACTGAAAGTTCCAACTGATTTTGACTCAATAAAACAGACTCTCAAAACAAAACACAAAGTCAGTAAACACCTCCCCCAGACTTAAACAACATTGTCCCCAGTGTTATTAAGCTCGAAGTTGGCTAAAAGAAAGATTAGAAACAACTTAAAAGACCAGATAGAAGACTTACCTTCGTCTGCGCGTGGTGTGGATCGACACTTGATGGTGTCGATCGACACTGGTCAAGGCCGAGTCCAATGTCTCTTTTTCAACTGACTGAAACTAGGACTCAGCGCTCAGCGCTCGTTTTCAGTCATTAGCTTGACTGTGTCGGGGTTCAGACGTCTGGTGGATCAGAGGGTGGCATTGAATGCTTCCCAGACGAATGTCTCCTCATCCATGGTGGTGTATAAGCATTAGGTGCATGAAAGCGACCAAGGAAATGAGGAACAGCAGCAGGGTGGGCTTTGAGTTCGGGTGGGACACTTCTTTTTCATGTAGCATCATCAAAAGAAACACCAAGCCCTCTACAAAAATCTCGTGGCTTGCATAATTGTGAAACACCTTTTGAACCTTTAAAGTTTTTATTGACAAGATAAGGAGGTTTGGAATTGATTTCAGGGAATGCATACATTTGCTTCCTTCGAGGTTTCTGATCAATAGGACGTGGAGGCATCTGTTTGACCACTGGTGATGGATTTGAAGCATTGGAAGCAGCTTCTGTTGTGATCCGCGAAGGGTGTCGATCGACACAGGTGGTGTCGATCGACACCAAGCTTGCAGCTCGCATCTCTGCACTTTTTCTGCAGTTCATCTCTGCAATCTTTGCTTCCATGATGAAAACGTCTTCCTCCATTGGTTTGTCATCGATTAGAGCTTCATCTTCGCTCAATGTCCTGAAGGTAAGATTGTTTCCACTCCAATCTTCAAGTTCCACAGCTTCCTCAGAATTCTCAGATAATGCTTCTTGAACAACCAGTTTTTTCACTTGCTCTTTAGAATCCAGCTCCTCTCCATCGATCACAGCAATACATGAGATGTGCCTGGAAATTTCAGTAGTAGGGATAGCTTTGTAGAACACTTATTTGTCGACATTAGAGAAAGACATTCTCTTATTGGGCATGTCTACAATAGCTCCTACTGTGGCCATGAATGGTCTTCCAAGGATGAATGGCATGATAGACGTTCTGCTTACTNCAGCTTCCTCAGAATTCTCAGATAATGCTTCTTGAACAACCAGTTTTTTCACTTGCTCTTTAGAATCCAGCTCCTCTCCATCGATCACAGCAATACATGAGATGTGCCTGGAAATTTCAGTAGTAGGGATAGCTTTGTAGAACACTTATTTGTCGACATTAGAGAAAGACATTCTCTTATTGGGCATGTCTACAATAGCTCCTACTGTGGCCATGAATGGTCTTCCAAGGATGAATGGCATGATAGACGTTCTGCTTACTTCCACAACCTGAAAATCAGTTGGAACGAGGCAATTCCCAACTTTGACAAGTAAATTTGGAATTGTACCATAGGAGACTGTGGTAGAAGAATTGGCGAATTCAAGAGTCATGCTTGAAGGGTGAATGTCAGCAATCCCCAGCCTCTCTGCAATGTCTTTTGACATGAGGTTCACGCTAGCTCCGGAATCGCAGAGGGATTGTTTAAAATCAACTCCACCAATGGAGCATGGAACCATAAACATCTCAGGATCTTCAACCTTAAGCAGCTGCTTCATTGGCTGTGGTGTTTCCTTTGCCTTGTGAAAGAGTTCTTCCATCTCTTCAAAATTTTCTCTGTTATTCTGGAAGAAGGCACACAAAGGATATCGCTCATAAGCCTCATCAAAGGAGATCTCCTTAGGAATCAATTCCACCTTCTTGTTGAAAGCTTCTAGTTTCTCTGTACTTATGGGCAGCCTTAGATGTTTGGGTCGAGGAGGAGTTGGAACCTTGGCCTTGTAGACTTTTTGTAATGCATCTTGTGAAGCTTCACGTGATGTCTGAGAGTGGTGTCATTCGATACCCAGCTGGTGTCGATCGACACTAGACATTCGTGTCGAGGATGCTGTGTCGATCGAGCTTGATTCGTCTGGTTTCTCCTTGGGTGTCGATCGACATGGACTCCGCAGCATTTTCTACATCTTCAAGGTCCTCGAATTCTTCAGTACGTGGCCCTCTTTTCTGCACAGGCTGAAGGTTCCCTCTATTCTGGATCTTAATGGCATTCACATGTTTTCTCGGATTCACATATGTCTTTCCAGGAAGAAATCCTTCTTGTCTCTTTAAAGCTCCAGCAGTTTGAGCAACTTGAACATCCAATTGCCTGACATGAGTACCTAGAGACTCAATTTTCCCATTCAGATCCGTATACAAGGCATCAATCTTCCCATTGAAGTCCACGCTCATCTTCTGTTGACCTTCCAGAATTTGCTCCAGCATAGACTCCATCTTATTGTCTTGTGCAGGAGGCTTTTGGTAAGAGGAAGAACCATAAGTTCTGTTGAAGCTGTTGCTCTAAAAAGGCTTCTGGTAGGAAGAACCATAGCATTGCTGATTGTTGAACCTCTGTCCTTGAAAGCCAGCACCATTGATGTAGTTGACCTCTTCTTGCTCTCGCTCAAAGGTCTCTACTTCATTAACAAAATGGACTTGCTTCTTTCCCATCAAGATGTCCAGCTTCTTGTTGACTTCAGCAATTTGGTTTCCTCCAGCTACTCCTGCGCTTTGTCTTCTTTCGAAGTCTTCATTTTTGGTGCTGTTGCTAGAAGCCATATTGTCAATAAGCTCTATCGCATCTTCTGGAATCTTTGTGTTGAAGTTGCCATTGCTTGCAGCGTCTAAGGCCATCTGATATCTCCAATCAATTCCGCGGTAGAATATTCCGATAAGTTGCGGCTTGCTGAATCCATGATGTGGGCAGTCCCTCTGGTAAGATCTGAACCTCACCCAAGAAGCCTTGAATGCTTCAGTGGGTCCCTGAGAGAATGTAGTGATCTTCATCCTCAGCTCCTCGGATCTCACATCATCAAAGAAATTGCAGAGGAATGCATTCTTTGTATCTTCCCATGTAGTCAAGGATCCTGGTGGCAACTGCTTCAACCAGTATGATGCATCTCCAGCAAGCGAGTAAGGGAAAAGCTTGCAGAAGAGAAATTGTCAATAAGGGAAAAGCTTGCAGAAGAGAAATTGTTATTCTATAAACTCAGTGTCGATCGACACCAAGGATAGACGGCCACAAGTGACGGTTTCCAATCAGAAAAAGGAAAGAAGAGCAAGTTCTGAAGAATTACAAATCTACCCCTGGACGAAAAATCCCCTTTTATAAATAGTTTTCAGGCTTTGTTTAGAAATATACTTGATCATTATTTTCTGCTTTTGAGACTTAGAGAGAGATTGATCCTGAGCTTTTGGGGAGACAATTCTAACTCATCTGAGCCAGATTTCGAACCCCTGTATCATTCTCTATTCTTTTATGCAATATTATTCAGCCATGTTTTGTGTTTGCATTATTATGTCTGAGTAGTTTGCTTGTTAGGTTAGGGTAATTTAGGGTTTGATGAAGAGTTTATAGAATCACTAGAATTATTAGGGAAATCAATTGGATCTTCACCTAGATTTGTGCTTAACTTGATTCTCTGAATTGATCACTTAGAAATCAAACCTTAGGTTGTTTAATAGATGCGAGAGCATTATTAATAACTTGAACTAATCTTAGGTGAGCAAATTATCTATTCGCAAAGAGATTTGGTCTAGGTAATTTGTGAACAAATCGAAC